>CM034150.1:763275080-763728137 GCA_019776745.2 Taxus chinensis | reverse complement strand
TTTCATCAAAATTTAAATATTTTATGTATTTTTTAGTAAAACTAATTCTGAGTTAAATTTCAAGTATTAAAACATTGATCCATTCTCTCCACAACAGAAACATGTTTCACTAAATCCTTTGCCTCTTCCACATCCACTTGCTTTGGAAGAAGACCTACCCTACCTCTTGGTTCATGCGAGGAGCTTGCTTCATCTTCTTGTGCATGATTTTGTATCTCATTGCGCAAACTTCCACTTTTGCGCATGAACTTCCCTTTACCTCCCACACTACCTTGGTGTCTATGCAACAACTTCTCCTCCGCCTTTAGCACTAATTGATAGGCCTCCTCCATAGATCTCAATCTAACCATACACTCAACTTGAATGGAAATATGCAATCCATTAACATTCCTTGAGATATTTTCTGTGTCGCCCTCCACATGACCCACTTTAATAGTGAGCCTATAGAACTATTCCATATATTTCTTCACACTCGATTCCTTCAAAAAAATATTTTGTTAACTACTTGAACAAATGTGAATGGCAATCCACATGCATGAACTTAGTCTTCAAATTTGTCACCAATCTATCCCAATTCTTGATCTTATCCTTGCCTCTACTCTTGAATTTGGTTCAGAATGAACACACGAAACAAAATAAAAATTATTCTATTCAACACTATAATTTTCTTTTATATTATTATTCTACACGATTCATGGCTATTATATAGCCAATTACATAGCCAAACCACCTCCTAATAAACAATAAAACTCTATTCACGGGTATAATAAAAATCTATGAATAATATATTGTTGAAACAATATATTATAACAATAATATTTATCACACCGTTGGTAAATGATATTACAAATAGATATGAGAGCACTAATATTCCTAACGTTCCCCCCATTAGTGCGAACATGGGAGAAAAATAATCGCACTTCTTCTGCAGCTTGTTGCCCGTGCGTGCTCATGACCTTGGCTCACTAAAGGTTTTGAAAAGGCTAACCAACAACCTCAGTATGAGCCACTGCTCATCCGATATGAACCCCTGTTCATCAAATATGGACCCATGTCCACCAAAAAGGAACCCCTGTCCATCCTCGTCAAGTATCATGATGCAGTGTTTTCCTCGTGTTTTCATCTTTCCACTATATTTTCACATCAAGAAAGTACATAGGAATCAGCTCACTTTATTACAACAGGAACATACAGTGAATTGAATACAAACAAAGATAGGTACACTAAAACTCAAAGAAATCACATAGAAACAAAATGCTACAACCTCATTTTATGGCCACGTCACTTGCGGCTGGCGAGAGGGCGTTGTTTGCCCTCCATCCTCCTGTGCCTCCATCCTCCAAGAACATGTTGCTAACTCAGCCGGATTTGGATATGAAGCACAACAATTTGCACATTGGGTTTATTTGTATAACTCCCCCCCGCAATGTGAAATAGTTTATTTTCCGGACGTCGGGTAACACCGAAAATCCGTCTGTGAGGCAATTTTTTTTATTTTACAGATTTTTTACAATGATACAACTTTTGATGACAACTCACAAATTTGACAATGACTCCTTTAACTCAGACAAGAGGATTCGACTAAAAATTTAAAAAGTAATAAAATGAGATTACTTTTTAAATGAAAATGACTTTGACTATGACAATACCAAAATAAAATGTTTTGACTTTTATTTTTACATGACCTCAATTTTTTTTAATGACACTTGACAACAATGATATTGACGACAATAACATCAATATTACAATGACGACACAAGATAGACACTGTAGTCAAATGACTATTAAAATGATCTTTTATTTTTTAGACAATAACATAGTTTTTGATAGCAAAAAAGAGGACATTACAAATCGACACAAACCTAGAACAAACCAAATAATATACCGATTCAAATAGACATCTAAACCTAAGATACATTTCTATATAGACTTGAATCATAAAGAACAAGACAATTTTTAATAACATCAATGAACCTCAAGCTTTATTCGGACTCACTGAACTAAAATAATAAAGACACAATAAACCAGCTTGACAAAATGACTTACTCATAAGGTGGAAATTAAACGTGGAAAACTCAGCACAATTGTTAGTAATATGCAATATCCTTGGCAAGGATGTACCCTGAATAGTTGGATCACCATTTTAGACAATGTCAATATCAAGCTGGGACACGAATTTGCAGAAGAAATCGACCCATCAAAATAATTGGATGTATAGAGATTGTAGTTGATTGACAGTGATCAGGGCGTGAAGGACGATTGAACTCCTATGAAAATCTGTAATCCGCTGATAGTGTGTTGAATGTCTTTAAGCTCACAATGGTATGCTTCCTGATGTAGCTCTATTAGAAGCGTAGAGTTTGGCAGTATGTGTGCTAGATTAGCGTGAGTTTTGGAGGATCCACCAGACTTGATGCATTTCCAATGCAACGTTGTAGTAGTAGAAACCAAACATGTATGAAGTTCGCAACCAATCACGTAGGGATTCAAACAACTTTACAAGACCTATAGCAAGCTTCAAAAGAATATAGATCAAGCTAATGATGTGTCATGAGCAAACTATTTAAGAGATTTGCGCACATATTTTTTTGTTAATATAATATAAGATCAAACAAAGCTATTCACAATGCACCACGTCCACTGTAAAAAACAAACAAGATCTTATAAAGGTGCTTGGCAATGGATGACTGTTGAAGAAGATCCAAACAGAAAACATTGGTGTACATGGAGATACAACCACAAATTGAATCAAAAATACTCTTGCATGGTAAATATACTACACGCAAAGGATATAGTTGGAACAAGCACGAAAATGAAAGATGACTCAAGGCAAATAATAGTAGAGTAGCAAGGAAATTGCAGACTGCGTATTGATTAGTCAGATCAACCAGAAGACATAAACATACATCAATGTCAAATGCTGCCAACTTCTCGTATATAAATACACACAAGTCTTCGAACAAAGAGGAGATTTCCAAATGTCACAAGGTTCGGTGAATTTTTCGCTTCAAGTTCGAAATTCGTCAAACTTCTGCCGAGGAACAGAAAATTGTTGAAATTCGTCTTAAAATTCGCATAGAAAAATGGCGGGCTAAAACTGTTCGTCGTCGTCCATGGGGGGCTTTGTGGGAGGGCTATTGGAGGCGTATCGCCGTGTCAGAGAGAGGAGTTGACTTGAGTCGTGCGGGTAAAAAGAACACGGGTTTTATTTTTTCTTTTATGTTTTTTTCCATACACGTTTTTTATTTCAATTTTTATGTTTTGCTTTTATTTGCATAAGTTAGTTTTTTTAAATTAATTTTTCTTTTATTACAGTTTAAAACTTAGGTTAATAATTTTGTTTTTTTATGTTTATTTTTTATATTACATTGTTTATTCATTAGGTGTGCTTCTATAATATTTTAAAATTAATTTTCTTATGTTAAGTTTATTAATATTTTTAATGCATTTTTTAAAAATATAAATTATTACTATATTAAATATAAATTTTGATGTTTTTATTTGTAATATTTAAAATTAAATGTTATTTTTATATTTTCTAATTTTAAATATTATATGTTCTTATATTTTTCTATTATTCGAACTTAATGGCAAATTTTTTTCGAACTTTATCCGGTGGGTGAACTTAAACCGAATTTTATCCTCGTCGAACTTGAACTTGAACTCGAACCTTGTGACTTAGGATATATGAATGAAACTCATACGAAAGGCTTCAAGATTCTCATTGGAACAAACCTGCTCTAATACCAAATCTTGAATTTGGTTCAAAATGAACACACCAAACAAAATAAAAATTACTCTATTCAACACAATATAATTTTCTTCTGTATTATTACTCTGCACAATTCATGGCTATTATATAGCCAATTACATAGCCAAACCACCTCCTAATAAATAGGGAGGTGTAACAACAAATAACCGGGAATACTATTCACGGATATAACAAAACTCTATGAATAATATATTTTTGAAACAATATAACAACAATATTTATCACACCGTTGGTAAATGATATTACAAATAGATATGAGAGCAATAATATTCCTAACATTTATGTACTCTTTAAGTTTGCACATGTTCCTTTATAAAGATGCAGGACTCCAATTGTCATGCCTGAAATTTTAACCTGAATTTACTGCTAAAACAATGATAATTTTTTTAATAAAACCTTGATACGCAATAACAACTGACTTGGTTTGCTTCCACCACATTACACACTTGCAACTTGCATCACTTATAAGTCACATAAGTACAACTTAGTTTACAAAACTGGTGCAAATTTAACTATTTGTTTTTTCCGTTGCTTTTGCAGAATATTTAAAGTATAGAAGGATTTAAATCACTTCTCACAAGATCTAGGAACAAAATGAGGAACGAGGTTTCAAACACAACCCGCCAACCAATAGGCTAGGGTGGACCCCTAACATCAGAGTCGCTTCGGATCTCCAAAACATTACAAGTTTAGATAACTATTACCTAAACCTAGGTGTTAAAGAGGATAAATAAGGTAGTCCTGCCCCATGTAGGGTCACACATAATAAGGGAGTGGTCTCATTATAGACCCCTTATATGTGTATTATTGAATATTGACTTGTGAAATCACTAGAGTCCTTTCATATGATGTTTAAGGTTTAACAATCTAGTCATGACTCAACTGAGAGGAGAAGACATAGCGAAGAGGTTTAGAAAACCAGTTCAATTTCAATAAATTAGGTGTTTTACTTTACTACCATACGTTATGTACTTTTTGAAAGAGAGCTACAATAATAACCAAGGTAATTCATTCGTTAGATGTGACTATTTCATATAAAGCCAACATACATTCACTATTTAATTACAAAACTCATACTTGATATAGTTAAATTTCTTCTTCTTTCAAATGGTACTGAAGGTACGACTACACATAATAACAATACATTTTATATACATTTTATTTTTCTAGCAAAATGTACATGCTAAAGTTTATATACAGATTTTAGGTATTCAAGTAGCATCATCTGTTTATATTTTTACTGCATTACCTGCGACCTGTATTATCATGTATTCATGGGTCAGCATAAGAGCTGGCATGGATTAACCCCTTCCCTATGAGCTACAAAATCATAATATTTTATCTTTTTAGAAAGAGAGAGAGAGCAGCGGTACAAGAAGGCACTTGATGTTTCACAGGCACTTAACATAATTAGAGTAAAGTGGAAGAGAGAAATCAATAACTTTATACCAATTTTATTCTTCATTGTATTTCCACGTATAAGAGAGGTGAGAGAGAAATCAATAACTTTACACTTGTATTTCCAAGTATAAGAGAGAGAGGAGAGAGTAAAATACTTTTTCACTCAATGAAAATTTCCAATTACCTTTTCAAAGAAATATATTTAAAGGGGTAAATCATTGTCAATAAACATTTTTCAAAACAGCAGGTTATCAAGTTCAACAAGATCCGTCACTTGGGATCAAACATAGCCAACAGGGTTTAGCAACGGCATAATTCAAAAGTAGGTAATCGGGCTAAGGAATGGCATTCGAAAAGGGTCCAAAAGTGCATGAACAAGGAAACTCTCACTTCCATCCTCTTCCCCTATATGGTGAGAACACCGAGGAGCAGACAGATTCAAAATCTGATAAGCGACGCTCGTTATAGAGGTAGCGTTCTGGAGAATTTTGGTAAAAACAGAAGGTTTGTGCTTGGACACCGTAAGCCAAGGTGGCTCTGAAACTGAATGGAAAAAGTGTTTCCCAAAGGGGTAAAGTAAAATTAATTATGTTTTGCAATTCCCAAGATGGAAATGAAAAGGTTTGAGGTGGTGGGACCTGATTTATTGGTCAGCAAGTGCTAAAAATAGGGCGATTCCAAATTGACTTCACAATAATGAGCGGACTGCCTCCTGCGTCCAGCTTGTCAAATGGCTCTAAAACCCACGTCAAATAAATGCCAACAAGGCCAAACACATAATTTAAATGTTTTTTCTGGTATCTCTAGATACCAAGGAACAAGTTTGAATAATAAACTTGGAAGAAAAGACTTCACGAGAGCGTCCCATGTGTTGTTTCTGAAGCAAAACTATAATCTTTAGGGAGCTGTTTTAAACTTGTGAGAATGCGTTTTCTACGTGTTTTGTGCTTGCGGTTCGGAGGTCCCACCTGCAACCATAGGGGCAATCACGTTTTGGGCTTGTTTTAACTAAAATGCACATTAGACTAATGTGGCATTGTCAAGGTATTTGGTATTTATAAGTCTGGTTTCATTGCCCAAAATGATCCATTTTATTAAAAAATTTGAAAAAATGGAAGTTTAGTGCTCAACAGCCTACCAAATTTCAGTAGTCTATTCTAAACAAAACAAAAATAGATAATGATAATAAGTAAGGAAGAGAGGAATCCATGCCTGGTTACAAGCGATGGAAATTGTGGTAGCGCCAAAACTCTGTTTGGGCATATCTAGTAATAGACAAAGATGCAAGGTCAAGGGAAACTCCACAACCAGTTCAAGTGCTTTTCATATGGCTCCATACTTTTACTAACACGCCCACTTGGGCATTTGCAACAGCAATATGTAGCAACATTTTAATCTCCAGAGTGAGCTAATGGCTGCTATACACTGTTATAAAGCTCTTTCTCTCTAACACAAGTTGTGAGGATTCTTGAACAGATTGAAAGCAACTTTGCCCAGCCCAACTAAATTTGGTTGAAAGGTTTTAAGGATTTTCCAACATCCCATTTGAATACTTCCATCAATCATGGCGTTCCTTGAGATCATTTCTTCACTGAGGCATTTCAACAAACAATTCACATGGCTTGAGTATGTGCCACACTTGCTTATCTAGCTACTTGGGCGCTTGCAGCCAGAATAAGATGAACGAATCTTTTCTTTCTTATGCTCGAAACCTCTCAAACTTGGCACTTTATGTATGAAGCGCAGGTCTTAGAAATAGAACACTCCTCTCAGATACACAAATATGCTTACATGCCTTCCAAGGCACTTGCTACACCTCAAAAATAAGAAATTTCTATTACTTTAAAAACTCCAAACTTTAGCACAAAACCATAATGCACATGTCTGACCCTAGGGCGCCACCAACAGCTCATAAATGACAAAACAAAACAAAAGCTACCTCCTCCTCTGTTGGACACCTACATGTCTTGGGCATCAATCTGGCACTGCAAGGAGTTTAATGACACAGCTATTTTAGCAAAAAAACAAAAAGAAACACTTCTTTCAACTTAACTAAAGCCAACTCAATAATTTCCTTATTCAGACATGAATCTGAGTGTATGTAAACAGCTTAAGAGCAGTTCCATGGATTGTGCTTGTTCCCTCCTATTCTATCACCCAAATCGTCTCCAGCCTCTGTTGGTTTGTGAAGTCAGTATTGAGTGAGCAGTTAGCGACCAAGCTGGCAGGTTGACACATTTTCGGGGAGTTCATACAGTATGGTACGCAGTTTGTACTACACGCAGTATTGTGCTATGAGTTCTTCCTATAAAAAGAACCCATGAATAGTAAATTTGTACGATTGTACAGGATTGTAATCATTAGAGCTAGTGCGTGGTGACTGCCATTGATGTAACAGCGGATTTATTCCTGAGTAATAAAATACTGAGAGACCTTTGCCTGTTGTTTTTTCCTGGTACATTACCAGGTTTTCCACATAAAATCTGTGTATGTGTTTTAGATCTGTTTATTTCTTATTGCTTTCACTGTGATTGTTTCTCTCTACACCGGTTATTTTTCTAACAGCCTCCTCTATTTACATACGTATATGTCAGGAAGCTTGTAATTACAAACTAATTGTCTGCTGAATTTATTGCTTGATAGCTGGTATACTGCCTTCTAAACTCTTACAAGTGTCTTCCAGCATTTAAAGACTTGGATATTTTTATTCATAACCGCCTCTGTTTTATTTGACTCCACCTCCAAAGTCACTTTAATGATGGGGAAAGGTTGATTGTTATTTCTTTATATATATTTATACCGTTATTGTGATAAAAGCAGATTGTATAATAATCCATACACCAATATTTCAATAATGATCATTAATGCACATGTCATCCACCAGTAAACTTCATCCTAAGTTCAATCCCATCTCAAAGTCCATTCACCGCCAATCTAAATCACTAAAATGTTTTTTTTAATATATAAATATACAATTATATTGAAAAATGCGCAAGTCAAAGGAGACAACTAACTCAAACTTCCCCATCATTTCAATTCAATTGATTTGATTTTGATATTCCATTAGAAAAATACGTCTTTATCATTGTTACAAAATCTGGATTTCGAAAATTTATTCCTCCACCAATACTCGATGAATCTTGGGCTTCTTATATGGGTTTTGAAGCTTAAGCAGAGCAGAATAAAACCCAAAAAGCATTATCAATAACCCTCTACGAAAAGAGCAGAAATTGAATTTAGCTCAGGTTTTAAACTTTTCTTATTGTTGGTCATTCAGAAGAGTTAAAAATTCTTCTAGAATCGTCGAGTTATAACTCAATAATTAAAGAACGAAAACTGAAACCAAAAATAGTATACAAAAGAAGTATTTTCAATCTTTTTGGCGTCTTTTCTTTATAATAATATATATACTAAAATCCCATTAAATTGCTTAAATATGACTTGAAAACTCATGCCAGTAACCATGAAAAGGTTGTGTAAACCATTGTTCCCTTAATGAAGTATGTCGTTCCAACTCACCCACTAGTTTCACCAAGTGAGAGAGAATACAAATAAAATACTAACGGACCTAAACACTGAAAATAAGCATTTAATATTAAGCTGCGAAAATGGTAAAAAAAAAAAGGCTACATAACGTAGCTTCTCACTACTACTAAACTGCCTCCAAAACACTCACTACTAAAATAGGAAAAGTGGGCAAAAGCTTAATCTAGCGGAGCCACTGTATTTTTAAAGTTAAAAGGAATGCGATAAAATACCTAACATTTTTATTTGCCAAACTACAACGCGAAATTACAAGCCATTCCAAATGGCTTTTACAAGCTAAAATTTTGATTAAAGTATTATTGCTCCAATACAGCTATAGAACCCTCTCCGATTTAATTGTCCGATTAGGAATTAAATTACTCTGGCTATTCAATCTACAATCTTAACCCATACAGAATGTCGAGTAAACCTTATTTTGTAAGAACCAAATGAGTAACTATTTTATTTAAGCTGGTTTCTCAAGGCATTTAATAACATTTACTATAATAGCTCAAAACTTGTTCTCAAGTTTATTTTCCATTTTGATGAGGCCTACTTTGATTTTTGATCTTGTTCATGCATAGGATGTTTTCATGGGCCTAGGGGTATGAGATTTAGTCTCTCTTAATCCTTTTTGTATCATGATTAGATCATAATTACACTAGCATCAGTATTATTAATGAGGTTTTTATTAAACTAGGTGTCTACTCCAATATGAGCACCATCATACAAATAATCACGTTCAAAGCCCACACTAACAGGATAAGTACAACTGAAGGAAAATAAAGTAGTTTGCTAGAGCTGCTTGCAGAGTAGGTGGATAAAAGCGACGTCTACGCAAACTAGAGAAAATCGGTATCCAATGCCACCGAAAACATGCCAAATGGCACCTAGGGCCTCCAAATCTTTGTCATAATGCAACATGACTAGCACGGGAACGAAAAGAATAGTGTTAGGAGGAAGTGAGCCTTACACTTAGTACAGGTAAATCTTACCTTTTATGCCTTCATACTCAAAGTATTTCTCCACTTCTGTGATCCATTCGATGAGTTCTTCTAGATCCAAGCTTGCAGAGAAACTTTTGTACTGTTGCCAATCCTCGTGATTGTGCACAAGAATATATCCTCTCATCAGTGTGCTCTGCTTCAGTATCCTAGTCTTCAACTGCTCTTTTTGAGCGCAATTTCCAACGCCTCCAAACGGGCTTGTATTCCTCTCGTCATCTTTACTAGATCTGCCAATCTTGGCACTATGGCTATTATGGTTGTTCTTGCAGTAAGATCAACTCTATATGCCATAACAAATTCGTCATAATTACTCCCTTAACAAGATCTTTGTGACCTACAACTTCTATTCAACAACCCAAATGCTGAAAGATGTTAGCAACTACCTTATACACACACAAACACAAGTATGGAGAACAACAAAACTAAAGGTTACTCACCAGACTGATGTTATTATGCACGAACACGCCCGAATCTACAACAAGACTTACAATCATTGCTTTGATACCATAATTGATGTAGTCACGGTTAAGGGTCCCAATGAAGGGATGCCTTGGACCACACAACCCATAATGTTAAAGTCAAATCTCATCGAAGCAACATCTCTAGCATAGATGTACCAAGAAACAATGAAAGCTTCATTTATTAATATAAAAAAGATTATAAACTTTGACACAATGACACACACACCCAATGACAATCTCATGACAAAACACTATAAAAATTCTCTAAGAATTTTAAACCTATGACCTATCCTACCTAAGCTTGTAAACTTTGTTAAGCTTCTACAAAACTAGACTTAGCTCAATTCGGCAACTGCCCGATGGATGCATAAATCAATCGATCCCTCTTTTTGGATTGATGCCCTAAACGTTCACAACTCCCTCCTATTTATAGAATTTGGCATGAATCGAGTGGGAGAGGTAAAGATGCCTTTACAAGTAAAGATACCTTACAAAGATTCCTCATAATGCTCCAGATAGCCAATGATTTCCACAATCGGTTTGTAAGAAGCTTCCCATGAAATCATCTCTGTTGGATCAAGCTTTACCAAGTTGCTCAGTTTGTCCTTGGTTGAAGAAAATGGTTTAAGGCCTACGTGTGCACCTCCCTAGTTGTATTGGTGCTGACAAGAGATTCTGTAAGATGCGGGATCTCATCGTGGCGGCATAAGCAAGTGGCCCTGCAAGCACCCAATGCTTCATGGCATTAGTAAGGCTTTGTGGCACCACACAAGATCTTCACGGATTCACACACAAGAATGGTGTAACACAAAGCTTTCACAGTTGAGCAAGACTTGGCAAGGCATTCGTAGCATTCTGCAACATGAGATAAGTCTCAACAGTTTTGTGCGGCATCATTAGGCACTTGTAACACATAGTGGTATTGATAGTGTTGTGTGGCATTGATGGTGATGCATGGCATGGGTAAGCCTTCCCAACATGTGCTAGATTGACAAGGCTTCACAGTTTTGTATGACATGGATAAGGACTCACGACATACGTAGCATGCTTTGCAAGTCTTTATTGACTAACTCTAAATGTATTTGGTTTACACAAGATTGTGTGCGAACCCAAATGATCCTACATCGAAAGGAGAACTGGAAGCCACGTGGAGAGTGAGTCAGAAAAACATTAGCAAAAAGAGGTAACTAAATGGGAGGTAAGGAAATCCTTAGTGTGTAGAGCCATAGATATGTTGGTGTAACCCTGCGATGATGTCCTATACATACATAGTGACTTTGTCATTAGATGCTGAAGTCCAAATGATAGTCCAAGTGGTAGTGGCATGCCTTTCCCTTGGTTTGTTACACATCTCGACCACTTTTCTAAGTATGAGTGAGAGTTTATTAACTCTATTTACATGTTAGGAGGTCATCTTAATCAAGCCAAGGTGGTTGTTCAAGTCCATTTCTAGACCTACCTTGATAAACCCATAGGCCTTTATCACAGTCTCAATGAAGTTGCAACGTATGATACTACCACATTGTGGGTATCTCCTAAATTCCATGGTGCATTGCATGCCATATACTAACATCTTTATAAGAGTTATAATGTTCTGCCTTGCTTTTTTGAATCTTGGGACCTTCTTACACCTTAGTGTCATGTTTCAACCCTCCCATCTTGTTTTTAGATATGCTTATGTAAGATCCCTTTACTTCCTTCAAGGTCACACTTTCATGCTCTTATTTACATCACTCCAATTCCAAATTTGGGTGCTATGATTGTACTTCTATTAATTTTAGGGCAGCCTACAGATTGAAACTATGCAGTTGAATCCCAAAATATTATCACACAACCTACATGTTGTTACTAATTCGACATTAGGGTTACCTTTATAACCTTGTGCTATCCTCATTCATCACTCTTCATCGTTGTTCTAGGACTTCCCACTCAACTACATTGGCTAGGGTTTGTTCCAGGCTCTACTAGTCATCCATCGATGGGTCATCAACACCTTGATACCTTCATCCATCACATGACCATCAAACTCCAATTTGTGGTTTGATATCCCTTGGAATTTTCAAGTGTTCCTTTAAGGTAGAATTTAGAAAATCTCTTTTCTTTTAGTTATGTTTGGTTACTTTATGTTTCTTTCAAATCCTAGTTTGATTACTTTATGTTTCTTTATTGAACACTAGGTTAATTTAGCATGACTTAGGACCCATTCCTAATGCAGTATTAATTCAATATGTCAATAAAGATCTTGCTTTGTTTCTTTGCTCACTTCTCATATCCACCCTCTTAGCATTGGACACTTTTTTCTCTTTTCAATTATAGTTGGCAAGAAAATAGTTTACCACTAATGTCATTGTTGTTGCAAACAAGTAAATATGCTCAAATGCAAAAAAAAAATCCCATTAAAAAGTGAAAGATCATGCGACACCCAGCTCGAAAAGATGCCTACCCATAAGGTGTGACAATATTATTCTCGTTGGTTGAGGTTCTCAATAAACCAAAATCTCCATAATCTAACACCTAAAGACAGCTCAGCTTTTGGAAACATATAGGTATCTAGTAGGTGTCATTGGGGCCATCAAAACTGCTCATTAATGTCCACATAAAAGGGTGAGGAAGTTGCAGGAAATGACAAATTGTAATGAAAATATCCCGAAAAGGAGGCACGACCCTTTGCAAATTCACATGTAGCTATCCCCCCATAAGGCGAGACATTATTATTCCTGTTGGTTGAGGTTTCAATAAACCAAAATCCCCATAATCTAACACCCGAAGACAAAGTGCATCCTTTACAAACATATAGGTATCACTGGAATTTGGGGCCATCAAAACCACCCATTAGTGTCCACATAAAATGGTGATGAAGTTGCAATAAATAATAAATTGCAATAGAGATACCCCGAAAAAGGAGGAACGACCCTTTGTGTCATGTGTATCTATAATGCACATCACAAATTTGGCAAATACTCCTCCAAATCCACAAACATTTCCTTGCCTACGAATCTCATGCCAATATCCAAGTCCCAAAATAAGATATGATCTTATGATGAGATAACATTATGGAAGGCGAACTACACTGCAAGTCCAATAGGAAATGAAGATCGCACCATCCGCCTACTATGACCCAAATGAGTCATCATGTAGTCAGAAAGGACATGACTACCCAAAGGGAGAATCATGACTCGCTTACCTGCAGTTCCAGATTGCAGCCTATTTATAACGTTTATTGGCAGTCACATCTTGAGACTGATCCTTTTGAATCTCTTGTTGCACTTGAAGCTGTGCATGATCTATAGCTAAGGATATTTTGTTTGAGAGAGATGGTAGCTTCCAAACATTCCTCTCCATGTTGAAACTTAATAATACAAGTGCTATATGGAGTTGTCCAAGATCTGTCAAGAGAATTGTCCTTCAGGTCAAAGTCCAATGCAAGAACTTGTGGCTAGCATACAAGAGATCAATAAAGTTAGAAAACCCGCAAACTGGCAGGTTAAGTTCCTCCGCATTCTGTTATTTCTTCTTCAAATTTCACTTGGACACTTGAACAACAATTGGCATCTTTTCCCTTTGATCAGTTTAACTGCAATTTATGTTCTTTCACTTGTTTCTGAATGGAGTTGGACTATTAATAGGTTGTAGTTTTCTTCATCAAGTGCTCATGATAGGTAGGAATTCTGATTGTTTAATTAAATTTCTATTACTACCTTCCAAATCAGCTTGGGGGACATGGGATTGCTCGATTTTACTAATCCCTTTCCTCAGGTTGGCAATGATGTTGGCGTTTTCTTGTAATTGTTGTTGGAATGGCAACAAGAGTTCTCGAAATGTATATCCCATTTTCTCAGTTTCTAAGATCTGTAGACACTTAGTAAAGACTGTTGCATTAAATATTGGGCTTCTTGACCTTGTAAGACTGATGAGTTTTGAAATCCTAATACTAAGGAGTTTCCATGTGCATAAATCATAGACAATTCAGGGATTTTCAAAATTTTACACAAGAAAATATAATAGAATTTCAGAGTCAAAATTTTCCAGATAATTCCAAGAATTGTGACGCGTATCCAGCTCAAATTTATACTCTCTTCTGAAATTTTTAAAGGGTTTGGGGAAAAACATTCAATTTAAAATCTTAGAAAACTAGAAAGTTCCACGAATTCAAGGAATTATGAGGAAATTCCCAAGATCACAATCAAATAATGAATAATACTGAAATTCTAAAAAAAATATGTTTTCCTACTCAATTATAGTCTGATTAAATCTCTGGGGATGGGGTATGGTTCTTGACGTGCAATACCTGAAAATTTGAAAATCTTAGAGTAGACTAGAGAACAAGACAATCGTGAAAGATGAACTCATCGAGGCTTTATATATTTCACTACACAAGCAATCAAGAACAAAATCATGGGGCAGTTTACTGAAAAAGAGAAAATTTGTTAAGAAATATGCATTTTAAGGGTCCTTGACGAGGATTTTTGACCCACATTTTCCAGAATTGTCAATGTTTTTGACGCCCATAATTTTAGCACCACTGTTAGAGACTCGTCATGAATTCAGAAACCCTTGAAAACCCCAAAGCCCTTAACGATGAAAAACAATCCCCAAACCTTAGAAGGTCCCTCAATCCTACGCAACCCTCCAAAACCTACAATATCCATGCCCTAGTTCATAAACAGAGAGACAAAGAAACCAAGAGATGAATTTTAGGAGGATGAGGATACAAATGAAAATGTCAGGCCGCATGAATGGAGACAATAAATAAAGGGACGAATGGAGGTCGCAGGGTTGAGATGGATAGGAGAAGATCTCGGTTTAGATGAATAGGGAAGACCTTCACCAAACACTCCGGTTTGGTGTTTTAGTGTTGATTTAAAATTACTATTAAAATACTTTGAGATCAGATCCCACAATGGCATGTTCCACACCAAGCAAGCCTAAAACCTCTACTTGTGAGGCTAAAATAAAGCAAAAAATTATGCATGCCTTAACCAACACCACGGTTTTCTGTTTTGGAGTGCATTCACATTTACAAGTACAAATTCAAGTTCAAATCCTACATTGACATGTTCTTCTCCGTGGAATCTTAAATCTCTTGCTTGAGAGGCTACAATATTCAAAAAGTATATCTCACCTAACACCCCCATTTGGTGGTTTGGTCTAGATTTACATCTACATATAAATGAAAATTGATTCAAGCACTATAAGTAGAAATTTTATTTAATTTTGAATAATTTTCTAGAAGAGTTGATGGTGATAGGCTGTATGGGTTAAAGGGATATGTAGAGTAGAGGCACATCCCTAAACAAACTATCGATGACTATCATGAGTAGTAATTAGGTTTACTATACTTCACCACTACTTCTAGATGTCCTTTATGTTAACCTTAATTTTCCTAGATAAAATGAAATATTTGTTTATCATTATCGAGAAGTTACTGTGAATTTGAATGGCATTGCCAGGAATTTATAAGATCCTTAACATTTGTAAAGATAGTCTTGGGCATAATAATTTTCTTATTTCAATCAGCAATGCTAGCTTTCAAAGGATATTTCATCTATAATCTATTTGTGATGAAGTGTGTTTCTCTTTTATTGTGCCTGTCTAATGACCTCTAAACTTTGCATGTTAGCTTCATGCAAATTTTCTAAAATTTGATTCTGCTATGATGTCATTATCATGTGTATATTGTTCTACTTTAAGATTGTGTTTTCACATTGGATACGGGTATCCCACTTTGAATTTATTCAAATGATTGGAAACTTTTCTACATGGACTGAATGTTTCCCAGATTACAGACGAATAAGTTTTATCTATATCTTCACTACATCCCATTCATTATGTCTTAAATATTTGAAAGTTAGAACTCGCCATGCTAGTGCCTCATCCTCTTTAAGGATAAACCTAAGAGACTTTACAAATACAATGCTAGAATCTTACCATCAAATGCTGCATTCGCTACAGTTCAGTCACAAAGCCAATGTGCAATTAATCAAAATGTTCAAGTCTGTTTTCTTCGTAGTTACCTAAGTCTCAGGAGACAAGTGACGGGTTTCTGGGACAATGAAAAAAATTCCCAAATTTTGGGGATGGCTATTAAAATAATATATACAAATTAATATTGCTATACTGTAACTTTATTCAATGAAATTGAGTGATTTAAATTGTATTTAATGTGTGTTAGGTATTTTTGAGATTAGAATTAAATGCTTTTGGTAAAAATAACATCTTTTTTAAAGTAAAGACGTGATTTATTTTTTTTGAAAATAGGGGGATGTCCCCTCAAGTCCCCAAAAAGTTTGGGACCTCCAAGATGTCACCAATATCTAGGGGATGCATCCCTGAGTAACACTGGTTTTCTTCTAGCATCGGCCAAGTCCTCATTCCTCAAATGAGGTCACCTACCAAATTACTACCAGTTCATACCACACCTTAGCCCCCAAATCATGTCCTCTTCTTCCTTCCTTTGCCAACTCTCTTCAATTTTCATCCCGATGTTTCCTAACAGTTCATGAACGCCTGATTTGTCACTGTTTGCCATAGTTACCAGGTTCGGCCGGATTTGTATGAAATCCGGATCGAACCATATTTTTTGAAGCAACCGAATAAATGCAGTTCGGTTCGGCCAAATTTTTCGCAGGAAAAAAAAAAAAAAATTGGATTTTTTTCACAAGGACAGAAAAAAATTTGCCATTTTTGGAAAGGGTCCGGGAAGATGTAGCAGCAAAAACTTGCATGTGCCATAACTTTCATTCTGTGGCTCCGTTTCAGCTGTCGTCTTCTCTAAAAGTGTATATTTTCTTGAGCTCTACGCATTGATGGCAATATTTTTCTTATTTTCATAAAATCCATTTTTGCACCTTTTTGGACCAAGCAACTTCTTGCAATCTTTTGAAAGAATCATTATGATGATGATGATTATGGTAGATGGATGCTTTTTTGTATGATTTGTCTATATATAATGATATAAGTATATATATTCCGAACCGGATTTTTCCGTATTTTCAGATTTTTTTGCCCTTCCGAATTTAATCGGATTTCCGAACCTGGTAACTATGCTGTTTGCACACAAAATTGTTAAGTTCTTAGCCATCTTGCACCATACCTTAGCTCCCAAATTGTGTCCTCTCCTTCCTTTGCCAACTCTCTTTAATTTTCATCCCAATGTTTCCTAACGATTCATGCATTGCTGATTTGTCACTGTTTGCACACAAAATTGCTAAGTTCTTAGACAGCTCGTACCGTACCTTAGCTCCCAACTTGTGTCCCCTCCTTCCTTCTTCTGCCTACTCTTTACTTTTCATCCTAGTGTTTCCTATCGGTTTAGGCTAAATCCCCGGGAAATGGAAACAGGTTCAAAATGCGGAAACATAGATTCTCAAAAAACCTTTGAAATGGCATGGAAGCATATATATATATATATATATATATATATACTCATCCTTAGTCCATAAAAGATAAAACCCTTTATTAAAAAATAAAAATCAATGGCATACAAAAAAGTTTAAGTCACAAGGTTCAATGGCATATGAAATGGCAGTCCAATGATGAGCCTTATTACTTGACTTGCAATCAAGTTTTCTGTAAGTTGTGGGGCAATCACAACTGGGGTATGAAAACTTAGCAATTTTTGTATGAATAATTAACTTTAGGGAGATAAATGACAAACCACAAAGATGAACCTTCTAGTTGTGACTAACTTACAAACAACACATACCTTGTTATTATTTTCCCTATGGTTGTTTTTTCACACAACAATACCCCACTTGCTATTACCTCACAACTTACAACAAGCTAATACCATGCCTTAGTCCCCAAATTGTGTCCTCTCCATTCTTTGCCTACCTGTTTGATGTTCATCCCAGTGTTTGATATTGTGTCATGTATGGTCTGTTACTGTTTTCCCTATGGTAGATTTTCCACATAGAATCACCACTTCAAATTATTTAAATGGTGCTTCCTATATTTCCCATTCCCAACTTACAAGCTCCCATCTATCTAAGGTAGATTTGGAACAGAGTAAAATCTGTCAGTCTACTGTTAATTGGTAAATCTTTAAAACATAAACATCCCACAGAGTCATTTGCATACTTCATAGGCTTAATCAAGTCATATCAACATACCCTTATAACTTGATTGAAGGACTGGAGTGCCTCAACAATCGCTTCTGCCAGTTCCACACGATTTCCTACAACCACAACATGCATAAAAATAGGATGACTATTAAAATGGTGGCAAGAAACTAACTATGAAATCAGGATGAAGGAATCCAGAGTGTTGCAATTATAAATTTATAAAAATTCATTTTCCAAACAACCAAACACGACACCCGGCAAAGACACATACCATTTGTTCCAATAGAATGTGCAACTTGTTCCAAACTCAACCCTTCATCACCAGCCTTCTCAATGGCATCTAAAGCCAAATCAAACCACTGGGGTTGAAAATAGGAAGGTTCTTCCTGCATCATTCTTGTAGAGACAAACTCTTCTGCAAAAGTAACAAGAGCTTCCAAAAGGTGTTCGCGAGATTCTATGCTTCGTGCCTTTAAACCTTCCATCTGGTCACAATTATAGTTTGAAATAAGGTCCTGGTTGACATTTATCATGCTCATATCAGGATCAATATCAGATTGACCAGAATACCCAATTGCAGCATCTTCCACGCGGTCCTTATCATTCAATGACCTAGTGACAATGTCGGCCATAGGATTTGTTGCACTATGCACACGCACTTGAATCCCAGGAAACCCTCTCTCCCGACGTGTACAAAGTTCCCCTTCTCTTGGCCATGGGAGCTTTGGCTTTGCAAACTGCGGGTCTCGGCTAGCTTTTTCTTTATCCATTTTACGCTTCAAGCCCCTGGGATCATCAGCATCCCCAATCCCTTCATTGGGTAGATTTGGTGCAATAAGGATATCTCCAGAAGATACCAGACCAAAAAGATGGAAAAGATCACCACAATACAGTTCTACAGGAAGGCTTATCCAATCCTCTTCAAGCTCTTTGTGAACCCTAGCTAACCAGTTCGAAAACTTAGAAGCTTTTTCGCCTGTACCAATAGGAAAGGGAGATGCAGAAGCATTATGAAAAAACTTTGGAGAAAGCACAAATGGTTGAATACCATGACCCACAACCTGTACAGGAGAGAAAATTGCACATAGTCAAACAAAATACATAATATGGATGGAAATATTGCAAATGGATGCTACTGATTTGTTGCTATGTTACAGCAATTAAAAAGATAAGAAGACAATAAACCTTCATCCGAGTTGTCCAAAGAAATCTGAAATCCATATCATTTATTGAGTGCATCTTCATATGACCGTCTTTTAAGTTTGATTGATGAAAGAAATCAAACCATTGCATAGAAAGCAATAACAGATTCCATTTTTGTGATATTTTCTTGTTATAACTTATATGTACCTTTCAGATGTGTTTTTGCTGATAGAAGTGATACCTAGATACAGCTGCAAACCTCCAAACACCTAAATTGAGGTGTCGCACAATACATCAAGGGGTCAAGGGAGCAGTACAGGAATAGCGTTAAAGCTCAAGAAACCAAGCAAGATAATTTTGTTACCTTCTGTAAAGGTTGCAATTAAAAGTGTTGGGTTTTTCATGCTCAGACAAAAAAGAGCCCTCGAAATAGTCAAAATTGAATTTACATCCATCAATAAATTAGATGATTCTTAAAACAAGCCAATACATTACATCCTCATGGACCCTAGAGAACAACTACGAAAAATCCAATGTTTGTCTTTGTCTCTTGAGAGTCGGACAAAATGGCAATGGCCATAACTTAGTTTCCCCATAGCCTCTGCAACCAATCTAAGAGATGTGGAATTTCAACAATATTCAGGAAGGCGTAGAGAAAAGAAGAGAAGAAAAACTGAAGAGAGAAAATATGACAGCAGATATTGCTTTTTCTTTTTAGTCAAGACTGAAACATTAAGGCAGAAGCTGAATAATGAGGTCAAGAAGACAAACCAACAAGGCGATCTTAGTGGATGTCGGTCACAGACAAACCCTTAAAATAAGTAATGCATTTTAAGTTTTTTACTCTGCATTAGGACTACTTTTTTTTATATTATTCTTGAAAGATCAGTCACTCTCAAGCATTTCAAAGCTATGCAATGATCTCACTCTGTTAATGGCTGGAATTTTAGGATTAGTTTACTTTTGATCTTATGACTGCTAGTGCAGTAGAGAAGGATGAGTTCAAATAAGTCTTGTTATGGAAAATGGCAGAAATTGGAGATTTATTGTATTGACTCTATTTCAACCATAGTGGGGCATTGTGCCTTTTATGGTTTTTCAGATGTTTGGAACTTTGAGTAGGGACTTGCAACACCATTAGAAATGTCAGAGAGTGCTTGACACCAATGCCTAATTTCTTGGAAGTTGGAATAGTATTTTGCGGCGTGCTTCAGTTTCTAAAGATGGCGGAGTTCACAAGGGAATGTGCCAAATTTGAGAGGATAACATATT
The DNA here is from genome assembly GCA_019776745.2 of Taxus chinensis. NCBI lineage: Eukaryota > Viridiplantae > Streptophyta > Pinopsida > Cupressales > Taxaceae > Taxus > Taxus chinensis. The sequence continues at coordinate 763,707,493 of CM034150.1, read as the reverse complement.
CAGACTTTGGACTTTTCTCTAAATGTACAAGATGGCAATCGGTATAAAAGAGGCCAAGAAAGTACTTATTTTAAAGGTATCACTTGAGTCGGATATTATCAGATTCAGCAAAGTCAGTTGGGTCCACCGGAAAATGACCTATGATGTTAAATCTGGGAAAAGGATTTATCAGTAAGCTATGTCAGGATTTTATGAAAATGTTATCTGCTCTCTAATCTCATGATGCATCACACACTGAAAGTCTGAAACGATTAAGTACAAAAACATAAAACAGATTAATCAAGTTATAGAAATGGAACAGAGGAACAAAACAGGAAATTAAAAACTGAATTGAGCTAACCATGGTCAAGAATGGTCATTCAGCTTTCAGCATCATCCAACTTAGACTGATAATGCAAACCACAACTTTGAGGTATATCAACAGTTCTTTTATTGATAAGACTAAGCAACAAAATATGATAAATTCAGATGGAAATCAATATTACATTCAACAAAAACTGTCACCGAACATATACTCGCCCAACCATCACTGAAGTGACACTTTTATGCTTTGACATGGTCAGTTCAATCCCAATGACACCTCTGTCTAGAATAGAATCGGCATACAATAAAGAATTTACCATCACTAGTTTCAAGCCCCACTATAGAATGGCTCCTTGCACATGATTTGGTCTACGATAACATATTATATTCTTTATTTATTCCACTCTCAAAAAGGAATTGGCATAGACAATGGAAGACTTACATACCACAAGCCCATGTGCTCTGAGAAAGTTGAAGGCCGCAAAGACATCAAATTCACTATAGCGTCGTAGAGTATCCACTAACACCTGGGGTACCTCAGAGTTTGCTGAGGAATTGAGAAAAACAAGCTTGATGAGTTCAACGGCATTTGCCACTGCAACAGACTTATGCACTAGTTTTTCAGTACTAAAATCCTCATTCTCAAGTAACTTCTGAACTTTCTTTGGTAAGCGGCGACGGTTTGCTCTTGTTCTGCCGCCTCCAATATTTACTCGACCAGGTGGATGTGCATCGGAAGAGCCAGACACCATAACACAACTCATGGAGCTGGAAGAAGCGAGGACACTACTAACCTCTGGAACAAGACATGCAGAAGCAGAGGAGGATACTTTAGGGACATGGTCTGCAGAAGAACAAGGGTGTTCACCAACATAAGCTGGACCAAAAACATTATCCACAGGAACATTAGAAGTAAATTTCTCAGATGAAGCAGACTCAGACCATTTTGCCACATATGTGGAAGAGCCTCCAATCCTTTTCACCGCACTTAGCTTGGCCATGCATTTGCATCTCATTACCTCATCAACTGCAGCTGCAATGCTGGGTTCTTCAAAATCATCCCACAAAGTGTATAGCTGGCTGGGGCCTTCTGAATTTCCTATATCAGCATCATCTGTAACTTCCTCAGTTTCCATTTGTTGGAGGTACTTGGCATATCGTGCAGCAAGCAAATTACAAAGATTCATTAATACTTTCCTGACTGTCGGCTCATGTTTCAAGGAAGCAATTCTTCTTCGGCAAGTCTGTGGAGGAGCAGGCAAACCAGGTATTGAAACCCAATCAACACGATGAAATCGAGCCCCCAATGTTGCTCTGTATCTTGCATAGCTAGTAATCAATGATCTGTAAAATCAAACAAAAACGAATATTAGTCTGATTAAGAAGTAAAAAATATAAATCCCCATATGAATGCTTCAATAGACCTTATTTCTAATGTGCACCTTTCTAAACTATCGGTCCAAGGAAACCGTCTCTTTCGTGTAGGCTTCAGCCTAGACAGTGAACTTATTTGCTTAATAAATATGTCATCATTAGCATCTTCGTCATCAAGATCATCTTGGTCTTCCCCATCAGCTTGGCTGCCTTCACAATGCACTTTCTTGCAATCACTATGCCCTTCATCAACTTGGTTACCACTGTAGAGGTCACCATGTTTGCCAGTTCCTTCATAATGGTCAATATCCCTTTGAAGAGATGGCCTTTTAAGTTGAACCTCCATGTTTTCATATTCTGAAGACTCCTCTAGGGAAGACCTCTTTCTCTTTGGACTATGCCGCTGAGTTTTAGTGCGTGTTTTCATTTTATCATCAGTATCAGAAGGCTTTGTAGACTCTCTCTGCAATGCCATTAAACGAGCTTTCCTGTTCTTCTCATAAGATACCCTGAGCACCTGTGATAACATTACTTAAAATGTAAATACTTCTTTAAAAGAACTAATGAAAAGTCTCACTTAGTTGATGTAACATAAGATGCATGTTTCAAAAAAGAAAAAAGTAACATCTAGACATTGGATAGATGGAATTTTTTTTTTTTTTTTTTTGGAAAAAAGGTCATATCTTATTGAAATAAAAATAAGATTACATACTCTACCATGCCAAGCATGGAAACTCTTAGCCACATCACAAGAACTATAAACAAAAATAATAACATGTAAAATCATGGAACAAAGTCAAGGTCTATGATTTTCCTGATTTCTTCTTGAATCTTAGCTGACCACCATATAGGAGGTAATCCGTAGCATCTGATATCATTGTTGTCAAGTGCCCAATTTGCCAGTCTGTCAGCAGCCTTATTACTTTGTCTGGGAATGTCTGGGAACATGGGTGAACTGAATCTCCTGAAACGTTTATTGAAAGTTTCGGATTTCCCAGACTTCTTTAGCAATTCTCCGCTGGGGAGTATGACCATTACAAGAATCACTCAAAAGGTTCATCATAATTCTGGAATCCAACTGGATTTTGATATTTTGCCATCCTATTTTAATAGCCTCCTGAATTCCTCTACGGATAGCTTTAATTTCAGCTATATTATTGGTAGAGATTCCCATGTTTTCCGCAAATAGGACATGAACTTCTCCATCTCTGGATCGTCCAATTCCTGCCGTGGCTGCCTTGCAAGGATTACCCCTGGAAGCTCCATCTGTATTTATCACTTCATTATAGGATATTCCAGCTTGTACATGGTTAAGATAGATGGAATATTGCTCAAGTAACCTTAGAAGTGACTAATTCTGAAGCAAGAAGCTAGAATGGAGCGCGAATAGGCTTCTAAAGTTGTATAAGACTTGCTAAGGAATCAATGCTAAAGTGGTTAGTCAATTAGGCCCATTTAGACTTATGAATCTGAAGAAACACAGATAGACATCAATATTATCAATACATGATTGTTATTACAGATAAAAAAGCTGACTAAGCAGCAACAACTTCCTTCAAACTAAATGGGCATAGACACCAGCGGTGCTGACTATTGATTAATAGCATATCTAGCAACACTCCCATTTACATATCTGGTGCAAAATTGTTACATGCACCAAAAAGAAAACCAAAATTGTTATATGTACCAAAAAGAAAGCCATCACACGAAGTGCATGAATTTAGCAAAATAGTTGATATGTAGACAATTAATTCAATGGAGCTCGCTCAACTATGCAAGTATGTGACATGAGCTTATAACCACAGTACAAGTTATCAAACAAAATCCTTATGAATCAGCCAAAAAATCAACACTTGACTGTTAAGGAACTTGCCAACAGTATGGCACAAATATTCGCCGACAAATTTTGAGAGGAATCTATTTAAAAGGAAAACAGAAATCAACCTGAAAAAAAAGAAGACTTAAACTGCAAACAAAAACTGCCCAAATCCAACCACTAAAAATGCCATGAAATGTCGCCATAATATTTCACACAGAACTTTGGTTCACCAGATTTACTGAAACTGATAAAAACAACAAACAATTTGTATATGTATCTCACAAAATGCTGCAGTAAAGAAATTGAGAGAAGAAATGGCTCCAGGTCTTGAAGGAGAAAAAAATAAATGTTCATTTTGTATAAATGGTAAAAGAAAGAGCTACAATGAAATCCTATAAACTTAGTGTTTTGAAAGCAAATAGAAGTGTCGTTTTTCTTCTTATGTAGAAAGAAGGAAGCTAAATTGTTAAGGGCATTGTCTGTGGAAGTTGTGTATGCCTGGGTGATGGCAATCATGAACATTCAAATAGCAGAAACCAAGGACCATAATAAATAAACAATTTAACAAGCTGAAAAGTAAAATCAACTCCAGTGTTTTTTGGGTGAGTAACTCTATGATAGATAATGTAGAATTAACATTAGCATATAGGTAAAATATAACCTGTTCCAAAGTAAGGTTTAGATCCTTAGCAATCTTAACACACTCCTTGAATGACATGCGCTTCTCAAGATCATCATTTGCAACACGCTTAAGCAACTCCGTTCGCTGATCAACACTCATGACCCGAACTGATGTCCAAGAGCGCTGTAGAAAAATCTGAAGATAAAAAAGAAAAATACATATGGTCACAACTTAATATTAACAGAATGCAAGCTCCAAATGAATTCAAAACCTGATGGGTGTAGCAGAACTTTAATCAATGTAAGTGAATCCAAAATGGCAGATTCAAGGAGTGGAACTGCCATAGAAAGTTTCTACAATCAACAATAAGTTATAACTAATCTTAAGAATGTATCTATACCTCAGGTACACTAGATCCAGGAAAAGCACGGGCTGCAACAGTTGGATCTGCAGCACAGAAGCAATATTCAAGAGTTTTCCAGTATGCATCCAGTGCATCACGGCTGGAAAGGACAAAGTCATGCCGCACCCTTGGTCGGAGGTCAAAGACGTTCACAGTCAATGATGGAACTGCACGAGGTACAGGCTCTTCAATGTAAGGCTTGAGTTCCATAGCATACGTTAGAACAGCTTGGGGGATGACATCACAATCCTCTTCCTCATGTCCTTTGATCATCACAAGCCGGAGCAACTAGTAGCATAAAGTGTTCCATCATAATCATAATCAGATGTACATTATATCAAATTTACACTCGATAACTTACAAAAATGACTATCATAAAAACACAGACTTAGAGTAATCCAACAGTTTACTTGATCATAAGCAATGTATTGTGTTAGACATAATATTTGATATTGAACAGGTAACTGAACATATTACTGAAATTGGCCACCGAGTAGTTATAGATAGCAAGTTACAACTAGTGCCATCCTGGTGTATTATACGTATATTTTCAAATAACATATTATAAACACTTTCAGAAATAGGCCCTGGTCTTGTGTTAGTATATTTAAAATGGATGTTGATGTGCTTGTATTAGTTCCAGTTATTTTATTTGAGAAGAGCCGAAGGCTCGATTAATCAATCATTCATATTCAAAATTTACTAACATGACAAATTACAAATATAAAGGAGTTCAACTCTAACTCCTATAACAACTCCTCAAACTACTAACACTAATCTAGGTAGGTTGTTTTAATAACCTTTATTCTCTCCATCCTATTTTATCTCCTAAAGCTCTATGTGAGTTGAATAATCAACTCACAATAATAATTTTGCATATGCACTCGTATGTGATACAATATATTTTATATCACACACACTAACTAACTAATATATTGCTCACCACAAACATTAATGTGAGCACTAACATAGGATTTTCCTAACATTTCTCAAAGAGCACATTAACCGTACCGTCAAGAAATAATTAAAAAAATAAAAAATATAAACAACTAAACAAAATTACCCATAAAGATTTAGAACATTCTTTGATGTTTTTATTTAAAGTTTTTAACTTTTTAGTTTTTTCAAGTGAAAAATTATAGCTTTTTATTTCTATTTTTCTCACTGTTTTTAAACAGCAAATTGCGCCAGAAACATCCTGGGTATACAGAGCCCTGCCTGGGTACACACCAGGTTCATCACTGGTGAACCAAAAAGGGCACCATGCCTGGAGCAAACACGGCACATTTCCAGGCCATACATGGCCTGGGTTCAGTACCTTGTTTGTACTAGGTATGGTTATGGGGGCAAAATAGCAGAACCTAGAAGCGCGTGTGTGTGTACTGATATAGTGAGAAGTGGCAATAACAGAATATGGCTAAAGGTTTCGACTTTCAAGCATAGAGACATGGTTTCTTGGAACAAGAAACTTCCAGATTTTGAGGATGGCAGTGGGGCTATTTAAATAATATATATAAAAATTAAAATCTGTGTATTTTATCTTTATTAAATAAAATTTATGGGTTTAAACTTTATTTAATTTTTTTAGGGTGCTTTCGGGATTAGGGTTCAATGTTTTTGTAAAAAATAACAGCATTTTTTTGGGGGTGTCTGTTTGATAAAGGAGTGACGATTTTTTAAAAATTTACATAACTGATTTATCCTAAAAAATTGGATACCAAGTTTAATGTGGCTTGGGTACATCCCTTCAGAAAATAATAAAAATTATTTCAAATATGAAAACTTATAGTCAACTAAACAAAATTAACTGTAAAGTTTAAGAACATATGTTTAATTTTTTTTTTGCCTAAAGATAAGAAGGGAAGGGCCCTAGACCCCCAGAAAAAGATACTCCACAATGGGTGAAAGTGTTAGAAAACATGAATAAGGAATGAATAGAAATTGGAAAGCACACATGCACGAGATAGTTACAAAAAGGTTGGGAAGGTTACAACCGATCTTTAGTTAATACATAACTAATAATGACTTAATTATAAATTATAAGCCGTACATTCTAATACCTTAAAACAGATATGCTACTAGAAGGCTAAAATAACAGAACGAAACATGGCCACACATTCTTTACAAGCTTTCTCTTTGAAAACAGTTCTTTGATTAGGTATAGCTCCATCACACTACGTTCTAAACTTCATAAAGGTGTAGCGCTCGAGCTGAATTCCCAAGTTCCCAGAATCCACCTCCCCAAACTCCCAAATTACAAACCTCCCGAATTATTGGACAACCGTCCACATTGAGCAACATCCACAATGCTCCATCAAGTTGTCTCGTGACACTCGTAAGGGTATATTTCCCAATATCCACAAACTCCAAAACTAACTAGGCAGCCATCCATGTTGAGTTTCATCTACACTAGATCCTTTCCCGTCTTCAATGTGTGGACTTTTTAAAACCATGTATTCTTCATCAGCGAATTCTTCGCCATTTTCAGCATCCAGTGGATATTCAATAATGACTATCCCTTTTGTCTTTAACTGATCTTCTACAATAGTTTCTTGAGTTTATATAATGCACTCTCATGTTGAGAATCACCTTTTGTGTCTCTTTTGCGGTCATTCATCTCAAAGGAAAGCATGTTAATTTAAACCACTCTAACCAGCAAATAAAGTGCAGTTGTAAGACTGGGCTTATCTTGTTTGAAAAATGTCTCTTTGAGCACCAAAGGAGGCTTGACTAACACTTCAAATGAAAACACCCAATACTATTTTTGATTTTTTTTTTTTTTTAAAATCCAATTCAAAACGGTATCGAAATAAAAATAAAATACAAGATAAAATAAAAAATACGAGTACTATTTTTTAATTTAAAGAATCCAATTTAAAACGGTACCAAAATAAAAGTAAAATATGAGATAGTAATAAAATACGAGTGCTTGGATATCTTAGGAAGTCTTCCTTCTCGCCCATGTATTTTTTGTGCCTTCATCCTTGACTGCGAAGGAATTAAAAGTTGTAATGACCCTCGACTTTTGTTAACTGTGCCTTCTATGGCTTCAAATGTCCTCAATTTTGTGCAAGACTGTGACCTACCTTTGACCTTGAACATGTCCTGGGATTTTTAATTGTAATGGTGACAACAATGGCAGCGAATATATTTCATTGGCATTTTTTCGTGACTATGCCCTCACGTCGTTTTTCACTCTTTCTCCTAGCAAACCTCCGCTTTGTACCTCCACTCTATCACGGTTTTAACAATCGCGAATTAATAGACACTATTTTCATGATTTTTGAGTTTAACAAAAATTATGTCTACTTTTCCTTACACAACTATATTCGTGTGCCCTAATAACCTCACATCCTCCTTGAACTTAGACTTCCAAACCCCTTCAAACACCAAGGGCTCTGATACCAATGTTAGAAGACGTGAACAAGGAAGGAATAGAAACAAGAATGCACACATCATAGACTGTGTTCATTTTATTATGCAAGAGATAGTTATAAAATGAATGAGAAGGTTACAACCGATCTTTAGTTAATACATAACTAATTAATGACTTAATTATAAACTATAAGCCTTATATTCTAATACCCCGTATTAAGGCTTACACTACAAAAAGAAAAAACAAACATAATGACAAAAGATTAAAATAACAAAACCAAAAAGGGCCACACATTTTTTATTAGCTTTCTCTTTAAAAATAGTTCTTTGACCACGTAGAGCTCCATCAAGTTGCCTTGTAACCTTCCTAAAGGTGTAGCTCCCAAGCTAAATTCCTGAGTTCCTAGATTCCACCTCCCCAAACTCCCGAATTATTGGGACAACCATCCATATTGAGCGACCTCCACAATGCTCCATCAAGTTGTCTCGTAACACTCATAAGTGTATAATTCCCAATTCCCAATAGGCAGTCATCCATGTTGAACTTCAGGTACACTAGATCCTTTCCCATCTTCAAAGTTTGGGCTTCTTTACAATATGTATTCTTCATCAATGACTTCTTCACCATTTTCGGCATTCGATAGATCTTCAATAATGGCTATATCCCCTTGTCTTTATCTAATCTTCTATGATAGTTTCTTGAGAATAATGCACTTTCATGTTGAGGATCAACTTCTATGTCTCTTTTCCAATCATTCATCCCAAAGCAAAGCATGATGCCAATTTAATTTAAACCAAAGTTACGCAGGGACGCGTCTCCCCTGAAAACCAGACGTTCTGGGGACGGTGGGACGGGGGGAAATGTCCCCCCCACGTTTCCAAAAGGGCGGTAAAAAAGGGGGATGTCCCCGAGACATTCCTGACTATCAGGGAGCGTTTCGGGGACGTCCACCTTTTTTGGGGACTTCTAGGTTTTCAATTTTTTAATTTTTAATTTTAAAATATATATATATATATATATATATATATATATATATATATATATTTTTAAATTAAATTCTTTGTTGTTTTCTCTTTAAAAATGTTTACCCGTTAACCATAACCCGACTATATTATTTTCTAGCACAAATGCACATGGACTTTCACAACATGCTATGAAAACCAGCCGCATACATATTAATATTAAAAGTTATATGAACATATAACATTAGTATACCTATCCCACCCCTTGGTTTTTGCAAGTTAAATTTTGATGGGGCCTCCAAAGGGAACCCCGGGCTTTCGGGGGTGGAGTGTGTAATTCGTAATGAGAAAGGTGACTTAATCAGCGCTTGCTCCTTCCACCACCAGGAAGGCACCTATAATCAAGCGGAAGCTCAAGCTCTCCTCTTCGGCATCAAGAGAGCAATGGAATGCGGGTGCACCCATCTGTACATAGAGGGTGATTCACAAATAACCATTCTGGCCATCACTTCAGGTAAAGTTGCTAATTGGAATCTAGATTTCTACATATCCAACACTGTTTTGGTTGGCCAAATTGGAGACTTGGTACATTGGTCATGTGTTTAGAGAGGCTAATGTGGCGGTAGATTGCCTTGCAAATCATGTGGTGTATCAAACAATTGATGCCATCAAATCTAATGATATATCTGTATGGTCAGGCTTGGCCATCATCTTGGGCAATGAAGCCACCCAAGGTCATGATTAATTTTCATCAAGGTGGCGCGTGGGAAGTTCTTTTAAATTGGAGGTTTGGGCTTGTTTTTTCTTGTCATTCATTTTCCCTGTTTTGATTTTTGCATTCTGCAAAGGATGCTTTAATGGCAACTATGCCCTACCAAGGCCTTATTTAAAGGGTACAACTCAGGAGATGGCCTTCTACGGCCCAGTGTCCCCTACTAGGATGAAAACCATTTTCTGTATTCCATCCAGGCCCAAGGGCAGAGCAATTGAGTGCATCATTGGAGAAAATTTCTTGCAGGGACACGGGAGGTCGCATGTGAATGCAGAGAGCATCTATGTTTGTGACCAATTTGTTGTTAATTGGCGAGGATAAGGCGGAGGTCATTCTGATTGCTCGCCATTTCATCTATGCAAGGCATGCAGTTGGCCTGGAAGAAGCAGTTTGGAACTTTTGCATGCCCTCAAGCTCCATGCAAATTTCGGAGGTCAACGGTTCAAATATGGTGGCTAAGGAATATGTGTTTGAGTTGGAAAGGCGTAATATGATTCTTTGGCGTTTTGTAGTTATTGTGCATCAAAAATGTAGGATGAAGAGTTCCGAGCTTGCATATATTTCCCCCCTCGACCTGGAAGAATTGGATGCTCCCATTGGACAAGTTCCACCCAGGGTGGTTAAGCTCAAAACCCAGGGAAAATTCTCCTATGATTTTCTACTGAAAGCTGCCAAGGCAGGAGAAGTGACACGTCGCTCCAGTGGTCACAAAAGGAAGATCAAAGCAGTGGCAGAAGCCAGCAAGTAGGTGAAAGAGGAGGAGGTTGAGGTCGAGGTCTAAGTTTGGCAGTCTAGTTCGAATATGCTATGTGTTTTTTGTGATTTTGTTTCTGTATCAAGGTGGTCTTTCTTCTTGGTTTTCTTGTAAACCACCTTGAATCTTGATATACATATATATCATATGTAGTAAGGGAGGGGAACCAAGAACCCCCCAATTCAAAGCTCCGGTCAAAAGCGTTTTATTATCAAAAAAAGAAAACATTAGTATAGCTATATGTATGCTACTGAGTTTCTAAAATGGACATCAAGTCGTGGACTGTATGCACATGGTGGACTGATATATAAATATGAACTGCTAATCATAAATTTTTAGAAATTTATCTGTATATTTTTAATATTTATAATTTCATATATTATTTTAATCGTCGTCCCAAAATTTTAGAATTTTTTTCCATCCCAAAAACTCTGTCACTATCTCCCATCATCTTGTCATCCCAAAGTCTTAGGTAACATTGATTTAAACCACTCTAACTAGCAAATAAAGTGCAGTTGTAAGATTGGGCTTATCTTGTTCATAAATGTCTCTTTGAGCACCGAAGGAATCTTGAATAACATTTCAAATGAAAACACCTAATACTTTTTTTGATTTATTTTTTTTATTTTAAAGAATCCAACTCAAAATGGTACCACAAGATAATAATAAAAGGCAAACTCCTTGGATATCTTAGGAAGTCTTCCTTTTTGCCCATGTAATTTTTGTGCCTTCTTCCTTCAGTGTGAAGGAATTAGAAGTTGCAATGACCCTCGACCTTAGTTAATTGTGCTTTTTACGGCTTCAAAAGTTTTCAACTCTGTGCAAGACTATGACCTTCCTGTAATCTCAAACACATCCTGCTTTTTGAACACGTGCTGGCATTTTTTAATCTAATGGCAGCAACAATGGCAGCAACTGTATTTTCATTGCCGTTTTTTCGTGACTATGTCCTCACATCATTTTACACTCTTTCCTCTGGTGAACCTCCACTTTGTGCCCTTGAACTATGTCGTGATTTAACAAACATTACTGTCGCAATTTTTGGGTTTAACAGAAATTGTGTCAACTTTTCCTTGCACGATTGTATTTGCATGCCCTAACAACCTCACATCCTCCTAAAACTTTGATTTGCAGACCCCTTCAAGCACCAAGGGCTTTGATACCAATATTAGACGACGTGAACAAAGAAGGAATGAATACAAATTGGAATGGACACATCATAGATTGTGTGTCCGTCATTTTATTATGCAAGCGATAGTTACAAAATGGTTGAGAAGGTTACAACTGATCTTTAGTTAATAAAAAACTAATAATGACTTAGTTATAAAATATAAGCCTTATATTCTAATAGAAGGTAAAATGAAAGGGGAAATCATCTCCAAAGTGAAACTAACCATCGACCAGAAAGATGGATAGCCTCATTGACACCTGAACTAAGACTCAAAAATCCCCATCTAATCTTCTATACCAGCATATCCTCAACACATACTTTACTTCTATCTTTGAGTGTGAGTAATAGTGCAATCCGCATCCATACTAAAGAATCTATCCTTGCTAGAGCAACATCGAATGGTAAAACAACTATCCCCATATCACCGAGAGTTAGAGCAATCCCCATCTATTCTTCAATACTTGACACAAAGAAGATGGAAAAACTTCTCCTTTGACCCAAGATTGTGATAGTGTGTGCATGTGCAATCAAAGCTTTCCTATAGTGCAACCAAAGTACCACTTCCATAAATACCATACATAAATATTTATAATTAAAATCTTATATTCATATCTTCAGAATCAGTCTTTCCCATACGATGATAATTGTAAGTCTTATTCGTTAGATTTAAAGGTTTCAGTGGCAGGAGTGAATTATGCAGGCCCCATAATGCCACCGTATAAAAAAGGACTACCATCGGACGATAACAAATTAGTCCACAATCATAACATCCCCAACAGGGGTATTAGCAAGATCATCATCTTCATCAGAGGTGATGGGACAACAGGCGGGCGGGTCAAAGATCTATTCCTTGTGCAGGCAACTTCCCAACAACCCAACAACATGCTCCAAAGCTTTAATAAGAGTTTTGAGACCGTCAATTTAATATGTTGATGACGAATGATCTCAACAATAGAGGAATGACAAATACATTCTAGATCATAATGATTTGCATCAACTACATTGGATAACATATTGGCACAACTGAGAGACTGGGAAACATCAAATACATTTCTTCACCCAGTTGATTGCTTGGGATCCAACATCAGACTCTATATGAGCTTAGCAATATCATCACCATTTGCCTCCCCATCTCTTTTGCAATCTACCACATTTTGGTGATCCAAATCTGCTTATATGTAATGGCCCACTCCGTTGCACCTGGTCAGTGAGGGTTTGGGCCCCGTCTCGCTAAACAACATGTTGCATCCAACTTTGAATTGAATGGTGTGTCTCGTTACAGGAACATTTGTGGGTGACTGACGTGAAGTACTCAAGGTTGTCGTCAAATGTTGATCAAATGTGTAATTCCTCGTCGATGTAGTGTTTTTTCATCATACTTGGTTGACAAACCAATTCAAAGGTCGCCAATTTGGTTAACGAGTTCTTGTAGGCGTTTTGTGCAAGCCCTGTTGATCAAACCCTTGAGGGGCCATAATCGCTCCTAAACCATGATTACTAAACTAGGCTAATAATTATAATAATAACATTATTATATTATCGTCTTTATTAATAAATATGTACAATAATAGTAATAAGAATAACGATTTAAATGATTAGAATTATTACTTGAAATTTAAAATAATTGTGTTTAAGAATATATTTATATATAGTAATAATAAACGGAAATAATAAAATCGAATATTGAAATTTAAAATTTAAAAATAAGTGGACTCTAGGTCTTGGGCTATTGGTGAGTTACAAGTAGTTTGTAATCATCAACCCAAGTTCCATTCCCATTGAGTCCATTGCACGCTTTCAATAAGTGGCCATGGGGGACACCTTGAGGTAGGGATCGAACTTCTCCATATGGACCAAGCAGAACATAGCAGGGCGCTATGAATGCGGATTGCTCGGTGGACATTAAGAACCCAAGCCCACCCTCATGTCTCACTTAGAGAAAGTGCTCCTCCACCACTCCAATTCAAAGCTTTGGTATAATAAAAAAAGTGTTTACCATCCAAAATTGCCAATGAAGTGGGGGTGAGTTGGTTGGGTCATTTGGATGTTTCCAAGCCCATCAAGGTTTGATTTGTGTTGAGGCATTTGAGGTCGGTCGTGGCCGTGAGTATTCAACAATGGATCCTATGGAATATGTGGGTGAGTCCCATGATGGAGGAGGCGATTTCGATTGTGGTAATGCTCGAAGGTTGGCACAGTTTCCAGTCTGTGGGTTACAATGTTTCGTCGAGGTTGTGTGGTTTTGGGGTTCTGGGGCCCCCGATTATGCCCCAGACCGGTTGTTGCTCTAGTGATTAAAAAGCGATACATATGGAAAGGGACCCTTCAACCCTTGTTTACCAATCAATAATAATAAGAATAATAATAGTAATAAAATGAGTTAAATAAAATAAAAATAAGCAAGAGGAAAAGTGGCAGTCGATGAAATTGATTTGAAGTAGGTGGAAGGAGGAGACGTGAGAAAGGAGTTCTGGCAAGGTATGAGCATCCATCTAAGCATAATGGAAGGTTGCCTTTTGTCAAATGATTTACAACTCCTCAAACCATACACGCAGCCACCATGCCCGTGCCAAAATGGCTGTCTAGCCTATTCCTTGTCAGACATGTCTGCAAATGTGAAAGTATGCACTTGGCATATGAATTGTTTGGCTAAACGCCCTGTCTCAAGCTCTTATTTTGGGACAAATCTCATTTCTTTGGAAATGCAAATCTGCAATAGTTGATGATGTTGAATGTGGAGTGCCTCCTTCAACTGGCATTTGTAAACAATGTTGTGAGTTTTAGTTTGGAATTAGCAAGCTGAGATGATGTTTGTGTGTCGGAAGATACGAGGCCTTCTCCCAATTGAAGGACCCCTGGATTTGTGGTTGGCATTCATGTACTCTCAGTGAGAATCCTGCCAAATATTTGTGCTATACCTATACGTATTTTGGTTACAGAGCTTGCATTAGAGAAGCGGAATTCGTTTGCAAAAATAGGGGGCTTTTGTGAAAATTGCTCGCAACTTGTCTTCATAATAGAAGATAAAAATGTTCTTTCAAGCGGGGTCAAAGTTGTTTCCAGCGATAAGGAAACTTGGGAGTATTTATTCAAATATTACTGGCTTGAATTGAAAGCTACCAAACATCCTTACAAGGACATTGAGGATGTAGGATCTAATGAAACATTTGATGAAAATAATGTGTGGCGGGTGTGAAATAGACTCCACAACCTTTTTCCAGTTCACCTTCTCCAATGTGCTCCCAGTGCATGCCCAAATGGGAGCTTTGGAGCAAAGCTTCAATCAGTTTGGACACCCACCAAAAGACATAGAAAGCTGATATTTTTGGTCTGATATCTTAGTGATAGATGTTGGCGCTGGAAAAGATAAATGTGTCAAATCTATTCTCCTAATGCAGTAGACATGTGCCCAATCTTTCACCCTTGCTAGCATACTTGTGGCCTGGGTTAAAACCAAGAGCTTTAAAATAGAGTAAAGACGTCCCCAAAAGCAATAGAAAGTTGTTATTTGTCCGACGTTGTGGCTCCTCTCTTGCGGTGTCATCCTTCTTTGCTTGAGCCAAAATAGTAGCTTTGAACAAGGTGTAGATAACCAACAAGCATTGTGGTGAGAAGAAGTTCATGGTATGTTTTGAGTTTCACGGGCACCGGTCGATGTATATGACAACGTGAAGACATACACAATCCACGTGAACTATTTGACGAAGTGTTGTACTGTGGCAGCCCATGAACCGAACATACATCACCCCTCGTGCACTCACCAGTTCTTACAGGCATGGAATCTCTTCCCTTTTGTTAACTTGCCTTTGAAATTTGTGATTTCAATTTGAGTAGATAAATAACATTAAAAAAAATGTTTCCGTTGCGGGTTAAACAAAATTCGAAAATAGTCGTCACGGGCGGCGCAACAAATACTTGATCGGGAACTGTTTGAATGAACCAAAATATTACTCATCCATAAATTTGCATTGTTGGCACCCAATCAGGGAAATCAAATTGCGAAAAATGTACTTTAACAATGTTAAAACCATAGATGGAAAACTCGCCAAAAAACTCGCCGGTTTTTAAAAAACTCGCCAAAAAACCCTGAAAACGGTTAAACCGCCCAAAAACTCGCCAAAACAGGGCTCGCCGAGTTTTGGCGAGTACTCGCCGAGCCAAAACTCGGCGAGCCCATACAAAAAACTCGCCAGACGCGGCTTGGACGCGGAAACGCGGCTTTCAAAGGAAAAAAACACGGATTTTACGCGGTTTTGGCTCTTTTTAAGGCCCTCAACTCCCTCATTGTCACTCACACAACCATTTGAGCTTGCATTGCTTGTGTTGAGTGGATTTTGGAGCGAATTCGAGGAGAGAATTTGGAGATTTGCATTTGGAGGTAGGTTTTTTTTTTTTTTTAATTCTTTGAATTTTTTCCAAATTTTGAATATATTATTTAGGTTTTATAGATTCCTATTGTGATTCTAAATACATGTAATGTAAAATCGAATGCTTGTAATTTTTTAAAACTCATTTGCAACCAGAGGTATGTAATTTTATTTTATTTTAACGCAAATACATTCTAAACTAGTTAAATTTTATGTATTTGTATTGTAATCGATTCGTTTTGTAATTCTAAATACATGTAATGTAAAATTGAATGCTTGTAATTTTTTAATACTCATTTGCAGCCAGAGGTATGTATTTTTTTTTTAATTAACGCAAATTCATTGTAAATTAGTCAAATTTTATGTATGTGTATTGTAATCGATTCGTTGTGTAATTCTAAATACATGTAATGTAAAATTAAATGCTTGTAATGTATTTTTTTTACTTACGCAAATTTGTTATACTGGCACCTTTTGTTTTTAAAATTAAATTAAGCTTACGTTTTTTCTAATTTTTCAAATGTGCCTTGTGTTGCAGATTAGAGCTTAACAATGGGTATCAAGCTCGGCATCAAGTTCGGCATCTAGACCAGCATCACTAGTAGGGACCGTTCCTCCGAATGCCCGTACCAAAGCATGGAAGTATGGTGTACGTGGAGCAACTGAAAATGAAGTTTTTTGCAATTTATGTGGCAAAAAAAATGTTTGGAGGCATCAATCGGTTGAAATATCACCTTACATCTATTGTTCGCCGAGATGTTGTAGTTTGCACCCAACGTGACAAAAGAGACAAAGCGAGAGATGAGAGCGGAGCTGACAGAGCTATAGGAGAAGAAAATGGAGAGGGAAAGGGTGCAGATAGCCATAGCACAAGCTTTTAAACCTGGGGCTGCAATGACAAGAGGATTTAGAGGATGATGCGGCAACACTTGTGGGCTCTACTCGTGGTCCACGCATACAAAGCAGGAAGAGCCGGAAGAGGTGCATCTTCATCGAGTTCGAACAAAGGCATATAGAGCTTTTTTGTGGCAAAGAACACTCCTGGAGCACAACCTTCATTGGAAGGTACAACCTGGAACAAAGATGTGCATGAGGAAAGCGGGTAAAGCTTGTGCAAATTTTTGGTACAACAACAACCTGCCATTCAATGTGGCAAAGAGCCCATACTGGGAGTACTTGGTGATAACGTTGATAGTTGTAGGGAAAGGGTACAAGGCATCCTCTCCAAAAGATTTGAGTGGAAAATTGCTTGAGGCTACAGTTGCAGATGCCACTACTATTCTAGATGAGCAAAAGAAACAATGGCAAAAATACGGATGCACCATTCTTTCAGATGGATGGACGAATGGAAGGAGTTGCACCCTCGTTAATTTTTTAGCAGCTTCAAACGGTGAGATGGTGTTTTTACGTCCATTAATGCCTCTAACATAATAAAAAATGCACAAAATTTGAGTGTTATGTTAGAGACAGGTTGTATTAGAGGTTGGTGTACAAAATGTTGTGCAAGTTGTCACAGACAATGCAGCAGCATATGTGGCGGCTGGGAGACTACTGCAGGAGAGACATCCATCACTCTTTTGGACTCCTTGTGCAACTCATTGCCTTGACCTTCTTTTGGAGGACATAGGCAAAATTGATTGGGTGAGGCCAGTTGTAGAAGATGCAAGAAACATAACGAAGTACATATACAATCACCCTTGGGTTCTGAGTTTGATGAGAGAACACACAAAGGGGAAAGAACTTGTTTGAGCCGGTGTCACAAGGTTTGCAACTAACTTCTTGACGTTGCAAAGTATTTCTAGTTTGTTGACACCTTTGAAACAAATGTTTGTGAGTCAAGCATGGCTAGACTCACAATATTCAAAGAAAGCTGACGGAGAGAGGGTTGCAAAGATAGTTTTTGATGATATCTTTGCAAAGAGAGCTATAGAGATCATCAAGGTAATTTCAAACTTCGATTTATATTTCATTCTTTTATTTTAATTTGTTAAATTATAAATATATTGTTTTCAACTACCTTGACCTTCTTTTGGAGGACATTTTTTACTTTCACCCTTGGGTTCTGATTTGTAACTTGTAAGTTTGTAACCTTACATTTTAATTTGTGTGTAGGTGTCAGAGCCGTTGGTGAGGGTTTTGTCAGTTTGGTTGATGGGGAGCAAAACCCCATGGGGTTTATTTATGAGGCCATGGATAGGGCCAAAGAGTCTATCCAAAACTATTACATGGGGGATATCGTCAGATATGGTCCCTTTTGGGAGATTATTGATCGGAGGTGGAACAATCAACTCCACCAACCTATTCATGTAGTGGGGTACTACCTCAACCCCAAGTATTTCTACTCCGACAGCTTCACAGATGTGAATGGAGAGGTTATGGAGGGCCTTTCAACATGTATTGAGAGGATGATACCAGATGTTGAGACGAGGGACCTCGTCATTTTAGAGCTGCAGAGTTACAAACATGCTAGGGGGAGGCTCTTTTCTTCGGTGCTAGCTATTCGAGGGAGAACCACGCAGTCACCAGGTAATAAAAATTAGAATGTTTACCAAGTTACTTATTAGTTACAAATTTGATTTTATTAATTACTTGATAAATTTTGATTATCTTGTTTGTAGGTTCTTGGTGGGAGGATTGGGGAGGGAATACCCCGCATCTTCAAAAGCTAGCCCTCAGAATTCTATCTCAACCTTGTAGTGTTTCTGGATGAGAGCACAACTGGAGTTTGTTTGAGGCCATTCACACGAAGAAGTGCAACAGGTTGAGTCAAAAACAACTCAACGACTTGGTTTTTGTGCAATACAATCTTCGGCTTCGCACAAGAAAAGTGGAGGCCACATCAGAGGAGCTTATTGATTTGGATGAGATAGATCCATATAGCGAGTGGACTGGGCAAGAAGAGGAAATCCCTGCGTTCACAGAGGACAAGATTGTTTCTTTTGAGAGGGAAGCTATGGAGGGAGAAGCACTAGTAGGACTCCGAGGAGATATTGGATTGGATGACATCTTTGGAGGTGATCTCCAACATGCAGCAGAGGAGCCACCAGCACCACCATCTACTTCCAGGTTCGAGCCAGAGTCGCAACCTTCTAGAAGGAGCTAGGAGACACAAATGAGTGTGGGGGCTAGTAGAGGCACTAGACCCTCTCCCCAATATTTCTCTAGATTGGGGAAGAGGAAAATGTAACTTATTGTATATTGTAACTTGCGTAGATATGAAATTTATGATGATATTTTTCAATGTCAATCATCATAAATTCATATTACTTATCAACTGACCGCTGTATTCGCATGATGATGCGATTTTGTATTGTATTTGTATTCAAATCTAATAGAAAACACTTCTCCAACATTTTATGGGCTCATTTGATACATTTTGTAGCTATGTGTTGCTTAAAATTTATGTTTTTTAAAGAAATTTGAGTATTTTTTAAGTTGTCGAGTATTCTCGAGTATTGGCCGAATATTGCCTTTTTTTTGGTCTGCCGAGTACTGAGTATGCGAACTATGGTCTTAGATAAATACGAGTATGTGAACTATGGCACTAAGAAACTGTGTTGTAGCAAAACTCCCCCAAATATAACCATTTTATCCATGTTGTCTGCTGCCCTGTAACATAGCTCCTTACCTTACCCCTCTATCCATTTATTGACAATCTCAGTTTCTATTAACACCCATCAGTTTGTGGATGGTAACTTGTATTTTGGAACTTCTAGTAACTAGTCCAGAAAGATGAAAGAGTTCTTGTCGAAAGGAACTCAGAAACATGTTGTCCCTATCACTCACAATGTTTTTTGGCAATCCATTGAAGAATCTGAAAACTTCTTTAAAAAATATTCCAGCTATTAATGGTCCATCATACTTAGTTGGAAGTGGAAAAAAATGTGCATACTTAGTCAATCTATCCACCACAACATAAATGACACTCTTACCTTGAACCAAAGGAAGACATGTGATGAAATCCATGGAAATATTCTACCACTTGTGATTCCGAGGAATAGGTAGAGGTTGCAAAAGACCAATTGGGAACTCATGTTCTGCTTTACAATGTTGACATGTGAGAATTATTCCCTTATGTGTTGGAGTACTTCCCCTTTGATACCTTTGAGACATTCCCTTATATGTTGGAGTACTTCCCCTTATGTGTTTGTATGTATTAAAGTAACCTGGATGACCAGCCAAAGGTGAATCATGCATTGCTTCTAGAATCTTACGTTTCACCTTGGATATAATCTGGTGCACCATAAAAGACTTTGTTTTTGTAGAACATAAGACCATCCATCACCTTATACTTTTCATCTTCAATTCCACCTTCTAGGACAACACTAGCAAACTGATTTTTGTTGCATACTCTGCTGTTATAACAGCCCTCCAATCTGTTGTAATTTCAGACATAGAATGACAATATGGCTTCCAAGACGATGCATCTGCTACAATATTATTTTTCCCTTTCAAAAATCCAATTGAGCAAAGTCAAAGGATTGAATTTTACTCACCCATTTTTGTTGAATCTATCGTTCAAATCAGATTGGCTAAGAAAGTACCTCAAACTATTGTGGTCTGTTTTTACCACAAATCTGCCATGAAACTAGATATTGCCTTAACTTTACTGAAAGCATGCATGATTGCCAACATTTCCTTGTCATAAATAGAGTACTTTATTCTCAATCTCTTTGAGCTTCCTACTTTCAAATGCAGTGAGGTGAAGATCTTGTTTTGCATCAAACCAGCCCCAATACCATCACCAGATATATCACATTCAACAACAAAGGAATGGAAAAATCACACATGGAACAAGTACAGGGACATATACTCATGTGGCCTCTTTTAAGTTGTCAAATGCATCAATAAGGGGGTGTCCTTGGAGACCAGCTGAAAGCTTCCCTTCTTTGTTAAATTGAGTCAAAGGTGCAGCAAGTTGAGAAAAACCTTTGACAAACCTTCTGTAATAACTGCATAAACCCAAGAATCCTCTCAAATGTGTCAAGTGTTGGGTGGAGGCCAATCCAAGATAGCAATGATCTTTTGTTGATCCACATAAGCACCTTTGGCATTGATAATGTGCCCTAAGTATAAAATTTCAGTCATGAATACAGCCAAATTCACACTTTGATTCCTTGGCACAATAAAGTGATTGCTTTTCCAAAATACCCAACACAACATCCAAGTGTTGAAGATGTTCCTCCCATGTTTTGCTATAGACCAATATGTCATAAAAAAGACCAATACAAACGTCCTCAAATGCTCCCTAAAAATATGATTCATACATATTGAAATGTAAAAGGGCATTGGTTAACCCAAAAGGCATCACAAGAAATTCAAAATGACCATAATGACACCTAAAAGAAGTGGTGTCCCCAGATTTCATCCTGAAATCTGTGACTACCCTATCCGAAAAAATTTCGTACTTTCAAAATAATGGGTCGTTTTGTGTTTTTATTGCCAGAAAGTTCTTGTATTGCGT
Source organism: Taxus chinensis (assembly GCA_019776745.2). Lineage (NCBI taxonomy): Eukaryota > Viridiplantae > Streptophyta > Pinopsida > Cupressales > Taxaceae > Taxus > Taxus chinensis. The sequence continues at coordinate 763,686,106 of CM034150.1, read as the reverse complement.
CAAGATATTCCCAAAGAGCCATATTAGCCATTTTTTTTCGCCAAATACCCAGATGCCCAAAATTGTTATATTCTGTCGTCGGGATTTGTCTGCGGGAAATTTGTATTTAATTATTTTGAGCCCCGTTTGAGGCAATTTGCGCTCCGATTTAACCCTGTTGTGATCGAACATATCATTATTCCTATATACCAGAAGGGTTTTAACTAGGAATAAGTTTTGGGCTTTATTTGTGACTTTTGGCAACTTTTTCGTGTTTTTGTGTTTTCCCGTTTCGTTTTCTGTGAAATTTCTCTAGATCAATTCCTTTGCCGGTTTGGCCTGATTCTTGGCCTGGAGTATTGGAGATCACATACGCACATTGTGCCAGAAGGAAGTCACCATCGGAGGTCTGGTTCACTGGGAAAAGACGAAGTCGTGCACCAAAAAGCCTCTTCTGGGCTGGCCGCATTTTTGGAAAACAAAGAATTTAAGTGGATCATGGGAAAATTAGAAGCAGCAGGCAGGTGGGAATTTTTGTACCTGCCTTGCAGGGTACTTTTTCCCATGATAGAAAAGTCACTTAAGTTGCAATGGGAAAATTAGAGGCAGCAGGCAGGCGGGAATTTATTGCCTGCCTTGCAGGGTAAAAATTCCCATGATGAAATAAAAGAAAAGTCACTTAAGTGAATCATGGGATTTTATTGCCTGCCTTGCAGGGTAAATAATCCCATTATGAAAGTCAAATCACTTAAGTGAATCATGGGATTTTCAGGGCTGCCTTGCAGGGTAAAAATCCCATTGTCATGTGTTCTTAAAAATAGAATTCTATTATGCCAAAAAGTGCGACCCCTTTAGGGAGAACATGGCAGCCTTTAAATTGATTAAATTAATTAATTTCTTCTTCTAAAAATAGGCGCCCAAGCATGGAGAAAGTCAACAAAGCAAAGGGGAGTAAAAGAGATGAAAATAGATTGTCTAAATTAAATAAATAATAATTTATTTAATGGCAGCCCCTTCATGAAAAAAGTGCGCCCCTTTTGGGAAGGATTTAATGCTTTTTAAAGTATTAAATGATTAAATTAAATTCTATTTTCAGTGGCTAAGGTTAAAGCACACTGTGAAGCTTAAGTGAAGTGAAGAGTGGATGATTAAATTGAATTAAATTTAATTTATTGGATGGCTGTCCTTAAACATGCAATTTTAGCACACCAGTTAAAGAGAAGAGCATGATTTTTAATTAATTAATTGTCAGGAATAGGAAGGGCAATTATTAATTATAGAATTATGAGGGTTATATAAGCATGGGCTGCCATAAGGATGAATTAATTAATTCACAGGTGAAGAAGTGCAGCCCAGAGGAAAAGTGCGCCCCATTTGAAGAGGATTTTTGCTCAGAAGAAGGTGGATTCAAGGCTAAAAGCTTCCAATTTTGGTGCATGCATTGAAGGAGGTTGATTTGTGTTTGCATAATTGTTTGCATAAGTGATACAGGTGCTCAGGTGAAGTTGGAAAAATTCATGCTCACTTTACATGCAAATAAAACATCAATTTTTGGGGCAGCAGGCTTGAATAGTGCAGATTTTTATTATTAAAATTCACTGTTCATGTTCCGGTTGCCATCTTTGTCTGAATTACTTGCAGGAATTCATTACAGGTGCTTTACAAAAGAAAAGGAGCTTTAATCAATGTCCAATACATTGAATATATCCTCCGAATCTGAAGAATTATCCAGATCTGCACCAATTTTGAAGAAATCCAGCCAAATAAGAAGAAAAAGAATTATTCAGACAAAGATAGACAAAGCCATGGCAAAGAGGGATGAAAAAGAAAGCACAACGGAGTCATGCATCACTTCCAAATTTGCAGACATAGGAGACACAGATCTAGGTCCAGAACCTCTTTCCGAATTGATTGATAGATCCAGAGCAGGAAAGACTTCACTCATGCGTGCAGTTAAAAGTAGTGGAATTATTCGAGCTGCAGCCTTTCCATACACAACCCAGTTGCCAGAGTTTGTTATGGAGTGCGCTAGATCTTACCATCCTTCATCCAGATCAGTGCGAGATGCTACGGGGAAAACAATAATTCGGCTGGATGCAGAGTTCATCAATTATTGTTTGAAGATTCCGGTGCGAAAGGTGGTGACTTCCATTAGCATTCAGGATGCCGGCAGCAGGTGGGAGAAGCATAGAGTTGACTGCGTGAACATAATGAACAGCAGATACATGAAGAAGCCCAGATCTCCTTCTAAGTTCCCAAGAACTCTTCCGCGGTCCAATCTGGTGCAGGAGGTAGATGATATTGTCAAATTGCTATGCAGGATTAATGGCGAGGCGAATGCTCACACTTTCCGTACATGGATGTATGCTTTCATCAGGACCATTGAAGTCAACAAGGTTGATTCCATAATCAATTGGTCGGAAATCATTAGCGACAACATTGGTGAGCAACTCCGGAACGTGAAGCGTACTTTCAGCTTCAAAATGACTTCCTACTTGGTGTATGCTGCAGCTTCACAAGGCATCTTCTCCAAGCTGGATAGATGTGGCGTTCTTTCTAAGGACCCCATTTTCGAGTGCTACCCACAGCTTACTGTACCTGCGTGCGAGAAAGATTTCAAAGTGGTCAATGATGAATTCTTCTACGAATTCATTTGCAGGCTAGACAAGGACCTAAAGGCCAACAGGGTGAGCAAGGAAGCGTGGGAAGCTGTATCCAAGATTGGCAGTCTATTCATTCAGTTTGCAGATTTCACATACCTCAGGGTTACTGGCTTTTCTGGAGAACCGGTTAAGCTGCCCAGATATCCGAATGATAGATTGATCACCATGGAGCTGAGCAGACAACTTGTGGAGATACACGACCTTCAGTCGAAACGGCACAAGTCTACGGGCTTCTTCCCAATCACTGTGGGACATTATAGCTGCCAGAGCATTCATAGAGCTCGAGGGATGGAGACGGAGATGTTATCCGAGTATGAGCAAGAGTTCTTCCCGGCACGGCTGAACTTCGATCCATTTGGAGTAGCCAGGAAGACGATCTCCCAGGAGTACGCACATGTGCCTTCATTAGAAGGATTTCTGGATGAAGTGCAAAAGTGAGTACGAGGTTAGAAAGAGAGATTTCAGCAGGCTATCAGCACGGCAAGTGTTCGACTTTGGACTAGCGCGGATACCTGCGGATCTTAAAGATGATGGGAATGTGTTACTTGACACTTACCATCAAATGGGAGGAGATAGAGCCGTACTTCAGGATAACGTAGGGGGCTGCCATACAATTGAAGAAAGGTCTGGCGCTGTTTTGGTGAATACTTCAAACTGGTTGCTGACGAAGGGATATTGCCTTGATGAAGCATTGATGAATCAAGTCACGGGCAACTTTGGCGCAGGAGATTCCCTCAAGAGGAAGCACGGAGGAGAAAGCAGCAAAGGTCCGAGAAGTTGAAAGTACACAGAAGATCTCAATCAAAGGAGAAGATCACTTCCACGGCCATGACTTTAGTTCCGGCTTCTCCAGCATCTAGTACTTCACCAACTGTTGCACCTCAGCAGGACACTTCCATGCCTCCACTGAATCCGGCGACATTCATCTTCTCTCCTCAGCCACTCCGTTCAACACCTGTTCCAGAAGAGACGTTGAAGCTGCAGATGGCAGAGTTCGAAAGAGCTTTGTCCTTGGATGATTCAGAAGATGGCAGCCATAACACTGTAGCACTTTCTGATGGAGAGGAAACAGAGCGGGAGATAGTAGTGCACTCAGCGACTTCTCATTCTCCGAGAAGTAACTTCTCAGAATGGTTGGCTTCGCAGTTGGTTCCAGAAGCGAGAGTGGAGATGAACTTGGAAGAACACGACTTGCAGCTACTCTAGAGTCTAGGCGGAAAAGACAGAAGGCCTAAAGTTGCTAAGGTAACTTCAAGGTTGATCATCGAGGAGTCGGGGCAGAAGTTTGCTGAGATGTCAGTTCTGGCGGAAGGAAAGGAGGATGAGCTCACGGCAGAAGATGTAACAGTAACCAGAGTACCCCTCGGTCAAGCCACCACAGAAGGATTGAAGCAGGATACACAGACATTGATAGATGCTCTATTCCTTAGGCTTGACAGAGAAAAGGCAGAGAAAGACGAGCTTCAGAAGCAAGTATCTCAATTGTGCGAGATCATAGCCAAGGTTGCTAAACCTTCCATTCAGCCCATTTCAGAGCAGGTGAGTGATCATCTTATGCAGGAGATGGAGGATGCAAGCAATCAAGTGAAAGCTATTGACGAATGGAAGAATCTGATTATTCGTCAAGCTTCTGTACAACTTGGAGAGGTGTCAGCCCGCCTAAAGGTTATGAATGATGCAGCAAATCAGCTGAAGCAACTGGTGACGAGCATAGTAGATATGAACACAGTTGCTGAGAGTAACCTGAGTACTTTGGCCGAAATCAACAAGCTGCCGGGAGATGTATTGGTTGCAGAGCAGATTGTACCGGATGGATCAGTTGAGAAGGGGAAGCAGCTGGAGTTTGCAGTATCTTTCCGTTTGGAGATCTGCAGAGTTTTGCTGAAGAGGATGCAGGCACTTGAGAGTAGGACATCATCCTTACCAGACAGTATCATTTCTTTCACTGAGGAGGAAGTGGTCGGAGATGTTACTTCATACGTGCGGATCGTTCCTAGCAAAGTGCCTAATTCCCTGGAAGGGTCTCTTCTGATGGTACAAAAGAGAATTGATAGAGCTACTAAACCTTTCACGATGAATTCCATTAGCAGACTGGTGGCACTGCAGGCGGATATTGCGAGGTTCGGGCCGAGCTTGGAAGATGTGGAAGCATGTATCAAGGTGTTGAATGAAGGATTGCTGCAGTTCAGGACAGAAAAGGAAGCAGTGGCTAAAACAGATGGGAAGATGCTGAATCACATGTTCGACAAGTATATCCAATATCAGAACAAAAAGAAGACATAAATGTTACAGCTGGCTTGACTTCTTCTTCTATTCTTTCTTCTTCTATTTTCCACGTTCCCGGATGAAATTGTAAACTTCAAAGTTATTGGTTTTGAAACCATTACTTAAAGTCATGTGGAACAATTCTATTAGTTAAGTGATACATGTGTCACTTAAGGAGAAGTTAGTGGAGGATGATTGTCAAATGTCATCTTTACTTGTTGTTTATGTTTCAGTTCAGTTAGGTTTCCCATTTGTACTTTCCCTTCTACATTCTATAAGTAGGAGAAGAACCTCCGGGTTAATGATCAGAATTTGTAAGCAGCAACCTTGTGTTCCAGACTTTGTGTTGAAACCCTTGAGAGCCACTTGAAGCAAAGGAATATACAGGAGCAGATTTCCAGAGAACTTTGTGTCACAGTGTATTGTGTTTCTTGCTTTTATCTTAGATCTTTTAATAGACTTTGTGTTATTTCAGATCTAGATCTAGAGCTACCTTTGCTTAGAATTCTGTGTTTATATCTATTGGTTTCTTCTATGTGCATGCAATCAACTCTGTTATCTATTGATTGGGATGCACATCTTCCCCATTTCTTCTCTGTGTTTATATAATTCCTTTCTTCTATAAATATTTCCTTTCTTAAACAACTGCTTACTTGCTGCAGAACTGTTCAGTTATGGTTCATGAACTGAGTAGTTAAAGTAAAACCCCATATAGATATTAGCATACTTTAATTGACAAATCTGACACGGGAGCCTCACCGGTAAATGAGGGAGATTTATCTCATGACTGCCTAGGTTTTGTGCTATGCAGAAAATCTAGCCAACAGTTTTTGGCGACTCCGCTGGGGAACAACTATCTTTGCAGATCAAAGCTTATCTATTGAAGATCAGAGTGTTTTCCATACAAATCTCAACCTGGCTGAACGTCCATTCACCTGATCCGTGAAGGCACAAGGAAGGACTGATCATTTCTTCAGACTACAGGAAGCAATTCAATTTCAATCATCCTCCTCAAGTTAGAAGCCGCAGATCTAGTCTCTCACCAGGAAGGAGAGTGCACACCCATCCAGATCCGGATCGTCTTCAGCATAATCCGGCGGCTGGAATTATTCACCAAGTCTACACAAGGAGAAGACGTGCTCCATTCGTCATGGCAAATCAGAACCAGATTGTACCTGTCCCATGGGGAGCAGCTTTTGGGCCACTGAACTTGACTCCACCTATGCATGATCTGCCAAAAGGATCCAGAAATAATTTTCCAAAATTCTTTGGAGATGGAAAGCAAAACCCGGATGATCATTTGGCAGCCTTCTTCATATCTTGTGGTGTGCTTGCAGTAGAGCATGAAGATGTCTCAGTCAGACTCTTCATTAAGACTCTACACGACTTGGTTGGCGAATGGTTCTATCGGCTAGCTCCTGGCACCATAACCAACTGGGTGACTATGCGTGAGCAATTTCTGAAAAGATTCAAGCCCGCAGAGGACGCTAGCACGTTGATCACTCAACTGACGCAGTTGAAGAAAGAGCCAAGCGAGAACATGCGGACTTTATTGCAAGGTTCCAAAGGATTTTATATAAAATCCCCACTTCTGCCGCATTGAGCGACGAAAATCAAAAGACTTTTTTTATAAACACTCTATTGCCCAAAGTTGGATATCAACTGAGAAGGGCAAGACCTGTAAAACTACTTGAAGCACAAAATGTTGCCGTGGAAGTTGAAGATGACTTGATCATGGCTGGAAAACTCAAACAACCATCTCACAAAGGTGATGGCGCTTCTTCAAGTACTTCAGATCCTTTGTTGCAGAGATTGGCTAATGACATGTTGCAAATCAAGAAGCAGATCTCTCAAGTAGGGAATGCAACCCCCTCAAGAATAGCTCCTACCTGGACCTTTAATGGTCAAAATCAAAATCAAACCGAAACAGACTTGCTGCTGCACCACAGTGGTTGGCAATTGAAGCTGCTCCAAGGAATAACTTGGAAACTAATGAAGAAGATCTCGGCATTGATGAATCATTCGATGATGAAGACTTTGTAGATCCTGCTGGCGACTCCAATATTGGTTACCTGGACTACGAATCTGACGATGGCTATTATGAATCTTTTGAAGATTCTGATGGTCACACATTTGCGGTGTTCACAAGGTCTCAGACACGCCAAAATGCCGAAGCATCCACAAGCGGCCAAAGAAGAGAAAGAGAAGATCCTGGGTCGGATGTTACTATCTTGAAAAGAGGTAGCCCTCTTCCTTCTTCATTAGCACCCAAGGATAAATATTCAAATTCTTTCAATTTGCAGCAAAGGGCCAACACACATCCAGCTGAAGCAAGTCAAGCTTTTGACATCATTGATCACATCAAAAAGACCAAGGTCCAAATGTCAGAAGCTGAATATTTGAGAGAATTTCCTGATCAGTTGAATAGATTGGTCAAATATGTGCAAAGTAATGGTCCCAGCCCAACAAATAATACTTCACGGGGTATCTTGTCAAGTCCAAAGATTACTCCTCCTTCAAATAATGCAGCTGCAAGTTCTTCTCCTTCTACCTCTTCTCCTGCTACATCAGAAAGGATTGAGCCATTTTATGTATCTTTGCTTATCAACGGATACAAACTAAGCAATTGCATTTTGGACTCTATAGCTTCTAACAACGTCATGCCTGCCAAAGTTGTTGATGCCTTGGGTCTCACATTAACAAAAACCATCGGAAGATGCTATTCAATGGAAAGGCAAGTTCCTCTTGTGGGGCAAATCAAAGATGCGCAGACAGTACTTGCCTCTTTTCTAGATAAAAGACTGAAAATGACTATCCTTGTAGCAGACATCCCAGTCTCTTATGGCACGCTATTAAGTAAAAATTTCTGTAAAGAGCTGGGCGGAGAAGTCAAGATGGACTGGTCTTGTGCACACATACCAATCAAAGGAGTTAATCAGAAGTTAGAACCTGAAAAGAAATCCAAGTACAAAGTATCAAAGTCTGAAGATCCTAGATCTCAGATCTTGTTTCAAGAATCTGATCACGGAGTCTATTATCTAGAAATGGATAAACAAGATGTTCAACCTGTGATTCAAGAACCACATCAACTTGACAACAAGGTTTGGACTCTGGAATTTGATGGCAGTTGTTCATTTGGATCCGGCGCAGGCATTGTTCTTATCTCTCCTGAAGGAAAGGTGCATGCACATTCCTTCAAATTGATGTTTGAAAATACTAACATAGCAGAGTATGAAGCGTTGTTGTTAGGCATGGAGCAGGGAAGAAACAATGGGAATCAAGCTCTTACACGCAAAGGGAGATGCTAAGCTAATTGTTAAGCAAATAAGAGGTCTCTATCAAGTAAAAAAGGACAAACTTCGGCATTATAGAGATCGAGTCTACTCTGCCATTTCTGGATTTTTCAACTTTCTCGGTATCTTATATTCCGAGAGAACAAAATTCAAGAGTTGATTCACTTGCAGTGACTACAGCTTTGTTAAATCCAGATCAGCCTCCCACATTTTTTAGACAGGGAGATTACAAAGTTGAGATGGTCTTCCGCCCAAAAGTTCCCGACAACGTCCAGCAATGGCAAGTATTTAATGATGACAAGCAAATCGCTGCATTCCTCCAACAAAAGGACAACTTTGAAGAGATCTACTATGAGGGAAGTAATTCACCTCCACGACAAACTACTGTGGGAGAAATGGATGCAGACGTCTCAGGAAGTCAAGAGATTATTCAACTAAAGGGAAATAAAATTCCCAAAGGCTTGGTATCTCTTGAGGAAATGTTTGACAAGCATGATCAGATGCTTAAGAAAAATGAAGAAAGTGGGGAAGGTTCTTCCTCCGATACACAATTACTAAATTTGGGAGCCGATAATGATCCCAAATTAGTAAATATGGGTAAGTGTTGTTCAGAGGCCGAAAGAGAAGCTTTTACTGAGCTTCTTAAGAAATACATGGATGTTTTTGCCTAGTCTTACCAAGATCTAAAAACATATCAGCCTGCAGAAGTCCAACACTACATCCCACTAAAACCAGAACAAAAGCCTTTCAAGCAGAAGTTGTGGCGGCACAACCCTACCATTTCGGGGAACCATCTTTGCAGAAATCCAGAAGTTATTAGACACAAAGATTATTTATCCCATACATCATTTCGAATGGTTGGCCAACATAGTTCCTGTGAGGAAGAAGAGTGGCAAAATTAGGTTGTGCGTGGATTTTCGCAACCTTAATCAAGCTTCTTTAAAAGATAACTACCCCATCCCCATCATGGATCACACTCTGCAGGTGGTCACTGGATCTGAGATGCTTTCCATGCTTGATGGTTTCTCAGGCTATAATCAAGTCAAGGTGGCCAAAGAAGATCAATACAAAACGGCGTTCATTACACCTTGGGGAACCTTTGCTTACTAGAAAATGTCGTTTGGCCTGATCAATGTTGGTGCTACATTTCAAAGGGCTATGGATTTAGCCTTTGCTCATCTCAAGGATATAAGCATAGTGGTGTACCTTGATGATTTGACAATCTTTTCCAAAGATAGAAGCACACACATTTCGAATCTCTAAAAGAGGTTTTCATACAGTGCCGCAAACATGGTATTTCTTTGAATCCCAAGAAATCTATCTTTGTTGTAACCGAAAGAAAGCTGCTAGGGCACATTGTTTCAAAAGAAGGAACCAAGATAGATCCAGAGCGTGTCAGATCCATTCAGACATTACCATTGCCCACATCCAAAAAAGGAGTTCACTCTTTCTTTGGAAAAGCTAATTTTCTCAGGAGATTCACTCCCGACTTCGCTGAACTAACTCGTCATATCTCGAATATGATGAAGAAGACACAAGATTTTAAATGGAGCAGCGAAGGGAAGGAAGCTTTCGAGAAGATTAAGGAGGCCCTATCAAAAGCTCTGGTCTTGGTTTCACCCGACTTCAGTAAAGAATTTATTCTTTACTGTTATTCCTCCGAACACACCATGTCAGCAATATTGATGCAGAAAAAATCAAGAGGACGCAGAAGCTCCGATTGCTTTCATGAGCATGTCCCTTAAAGCCTATGAGTTTGAAATATACTCCCATGGAAAAGCACGCATACGCAGTGGTGAAGGCGTGTAAGGCTTTCAGGTATTATATTCTTTCCTCACACACTGTGGTTTTGGTTCCAGATATTGCAGTTAAATCTATCCTCACTCAACAAGAGTTAGGATTGTTGAGAGGCACGTGTGGTGACAAAGGTTCAAGAATATGACCTGGATATTAAGCCTACAAAGCTGGTCCGAGGAAGAGGTCTAAGCGAACTAATGACAAAGATGAAAGCATCAGTACCAGAAGCAGATCTAGAAGAGATAAATGAAGATTTGCCTGCGGTACTTTTTATAGATCTGGTGGAGTGGCACAGTAATATTGCCTACTTTCTGACGTATGGAGAATGCCCAGACCAACTTTCCAGAAAAGAGAAATGAACTATTAAACTAAAATCCAAAGATTTTGTTCTTTAGGATAATGGTTTGTACAAAAGAGGAATTGATGGCATATTTCTCAGATGCATGGATAAAGTTCAACAGGATCAGCTACTACAACAGTTTCATGACATGGCTTGCGGTGGTCATTTCTCAGCCCGAGTCACTGCACACAAGATCCTCAGAGCAAGGTATTATTGGCCCCACCCTTTTTCAAGATACTACAGATTGGGTAGCTAAGTGCCAAGCATGCCAACATTTTGTTGGGCGTGTGAAATTGCCTGCATTACCTCTAAAACCCATTGTAATTGAAGAACCTTTCCAACAGTAGGGAATGGATATTTATTGGTATGCTTAACCCGGCTTCCAGTGTCGGCCACCATTACATTCTAATAGCTACTAATTATTTCAGTAAAGTGGGTTGAAGCCATTCCTGTGATGAACGCTACTTCCTCCGAGGTGTGCAGTTTTATAAAAAAATATTATTGTCAGGTTTGGCGTGTGCCCAGTAAAATAGTAGCAGACAACGCTCCGAACCTTTCTTCTGAGGAGATAGTTGACTTCTGCTACACTCTATGGGATTCAACTGGTACATTCCTCAAATTACTATCCACAAGGGAATGACCAAGCTGAATCTAATAACAAAAACTTGGGTAACTATCGTGCGCAAGCTACTAACGGAAAATCAAAGGGACTTGGCATAAAAAGTTGTTTGAGGCATTATGGGCCGATAAAATCACACCAAAGAGGGCGATAGGCATGTCCCCATTTCAGCTGTTATATGGTAGAGACATGGAGCTGCCTCTTACCTTGAAACTGCCTAGCCCTACAACTTTATAGGGCCCTGGAGGATTCCACATTCACGGATTGCTATTGATAAAAGAATTATGTACCTGACTGAATTGAGAGAAGTACAAACTCAAGTTGCAGATAGGATTAATGGCGAAGCGAATGCTCACACTTTCCGTACATGGATGTATGCTTTCATCAGGACCATTTGAAATCAAAAAGGCTGATTCCATAATTAATTGGTCGGAAATCATTAGCGACAACATTGGTGAGCAACTCTGGAACGTGAAGCGTACTTTCAGCTTCAAAATGACTTCATACTTGGTGTATGCTGCAACTTCACAAGGCATCTTCTCCAAACTGGATAGATGTGGCGTTTTTTCTAAGGACCCCATTTTCGAGTGCTACCCACAGCTTACTGTACCTGCGTGCGAGAAAGATTTCAAAGTAATCAATGACGAATTCTTCTACGAATTCATTTGCAGGCTAGACAAGGACATAAAGGCCAATTAGGGTGAGCAAGGAAGCGTGGGAAGCTATATCCAAAATTGGCAGTCTATTCATTCAGTTTGCAGATTTCACATAGCTCGGGGTTACTGGCTTTTCTGGAGAACCGGTTAAGCTACACCGATATCCGAATGACAGATTGATCACCATGGAGCTGAGCAAACAACTTGTGGAGATACACGACCTTCAGTCGAAACGGCACAAGTCTACGGGCTTCTTCCCGATCACTGTAGGACATTATAGCTGCCAGAGCATTCATAGAGCTCGAGGGATGGAGACGGAGATGTTATCCGAGTGACGAGCAAGAGTTCTTCACGGCACGGCTAAACTTCGATCCATTTGGAGTAGCCAGGAAGACGATCTCCCAAGGAGTACGCACATGTGCCTTCATTAAAGGATTTTTGGATGAAGTGCAAAAGTGAGTACGAGGTTAGAAAGAGGGATTTCAGCAGACTATCAGCACGGCAAGTGTTCGACTTCGGACTAGTGCGGATACCTGCGGATCTTAAAGATGATAGGAATGTGTTACTTGACACTTTACCATCAAATGGGAGGAGATAGAGCCGTACTTCAGGATAACGTAGGGGGCTGCCATACAATTGAAGAAAGGTCTGGAGTTGTTTTGGTGAATACTTCAAACTGGTTGTTGACGAAGGGATATTGCCTTGATGAAGCATTGATGAATCAAGTCACAGGCAACTTTGGCGCAAGAGATTCCCTCAAGCGGAAGCACGGAGAAGAGAAGCAGCAAAAAGTTCGAGAAGTTGAAAGTACACAGAAGATCTCAATCAAAGGAGAAGATCACTTCTACGCCCATGACTTTCGTTCCAACATCCAGTACTTCACCAATTATTGCACCTCAGCAGGACACTTCCATGCCTCCACTGAATCTGGCAACATTCATCTTATCTCCTCAGCCACTCCGTTCAGCACCTGTTCCAGAAGAGACGTTGAAACTGCAGATGGCGGAGTTCGAAAGAGCTTTGTCCTTCGATGATTCAGAAGATGGCAGCCATAACACTGTAGCACTTTCTGATGGAGAGGAAACAGAGCGGGAGATAGTAGTGCACTCAGCGACTTCTCATTCTCCGAGAAGTAACTTCTCAGAATGGTTGGTTTCGCAGTTGGTTCCAGATGCGTGAGTGGAGATGAACTTGGAAGAACACGACTTGCAGCTACTCTACAGTCTAGGCGGAAAAGACAGAAGGCCTAAAGTTGCTAAAGTAACTTCAAGGTTGATCATCGAGGAGTCGGGGCAGAAGTGTGCTGAGATGTCAGTTCTAGCGGAAGGAAAGGAGGATGAGCTCACGACAGAAGATATAACAGTAACCAGAGTACCCCTCGATCAAGCCACCACAGAAGGGTTGAAGCAGGATACACAGACATTGATAGATGCTCTATTCCTTAGGCTTGACAGAGAAAAGGCGAAGAAAGACGAGCTTCAAAAGCAAGTATCTCAATTGTTCAAGATCATAGCCAAGGTTGCTAAACCTTCCATTCAGTCCATTTTAGAGCAGGTGAGTGATCATCTTATGCAGGAGATGGAGGATGCAAGCAATCAGGTGAAAGCTATTGACGAATGGAAGAATCTGATTATTCGTCAAGCTTCTGTGCAACTTTGAGAGGTGCTATCCCGCCTGAAGGTTATGAATGATGCAGCAAATCAGCTGAAGCAACTGATGATGAGCATAGTGGATATGAACACCGTTGCTGAGAGTAACCTGAGTACTTTGGCCGAAATCAACAAGCTGCCGAGAGATGTATTGGTTACAGAGCAGATTGTACCGGACAGATCAGTTGAGAAGGGGAAGCAGTTAGAGTTTGTAGTATCTTTCCGTTTGGAGATCTGCAGAGTTTTGCTGAAGAGGATGCAGGCACTTGAGAGTAAGACATCGTCCTTACCAGACAGTATTATTTCTTTCACTGAGGAGGAAGTAATTGGAGATGTTACTTCATGTGTACGGATCGTTCCTACCAAAGTGCCTAATTCCTTGGAAGTGTCTCTTCTGATAGTACAAAAGAGAATTGATAGAGCGACTAAAGCTTTCACGATGAAATCCATTAGCAGACTAGTGGCACTGCATGCAGATATTGCGAGGTTCAGGCCGAGCTTGGAAGATGTGGAAGCATGTATCAAAGTGTTGAACGAAGGAAAAACTGCAGTTCAGGACAAAGAAGGAAGTAGTGGCTAAAACAGATGGGAAGATGTTGAATCACATGTTCGACAAGTATGTCCAATATCAGAACAAAAAGAAGACATAAATGTTACAGCTGGCTTGACTTCTATTTTCCACGTTCCCGGATGAAATTGTAAGACTTCAAAGTTATTGGTTTTGAAACCATTACTTAAAGTCATGTGGAACAATTCTATTAGTTAAGTGATACATGTGTCACTTAAGGAGAAGTTAGTTGAGGATGATTGTCAAATGTCATCTTTACTTGTTTATGTTTCAGTTCAGTTAGGTTTCCCATTTGTACTTTCCCTTCTACATTCTATAAAGTAGGAGAAGAACCTCCGGGTTAATGATGAGAATTTGTAAGCAGCAACCTTGTATTCCAGACTTTGTGTTGAAACCCTTGAGAGCCACTTGAAGCAAATGAATATATAGGAGCAGATTTCCAGAGAACTTTGTGTCACAATGTATTGTGTTTCTTATTTTTATCTTAGATCTTTTACTAGACTTTGTGTTATTTTAGATCTAGATCTAGATCTACCTTTGCTTAGAATCATGTGTTTATATCTATTGGTTTCTTCCATGTGCATGCAATCAACTCTGTTATCTATTGATTGGGATGCACATCTTTCCCATTTCTTCTCTATGTTTATATAATTTCTTTCTTCTATAAATATTTCCTTTCTTTAAACAACTGCTTACTTGTTGCAGAACTATTCAGTTATGGTTCATGAATTTAGTTAAAGTAAAACCCCATATAGATATTAGCATACTTTAATTGACAAATCTGACACGGGAGCCTCACCGGTAAATGAGGGAGATTTATCTCATTACTGCCTAGGTTTTGTGCTATGCAAAAAATCTAGCCAACAAAGTCAATTCTCTACTATCAAAATCTGCAGTCTACTTCATACACTAAGTCCTTTTCAAATAAATTAAAAAAAAAACTTGCCTTATGCCTCTACCTAGAGTATGTTCTATACTTGTTTCTTTTTTTGGGAGATCCAATCTATCATAAATATTCTTGAGGATTTGGCAGGAAAATGTATCGAGTTAAGGGCAAACCACAAAAAATAAGTTAAGGATGGATAATCCAAGGAGTTCTTGCAGCACCACCCAGAACCGTGACGTGGTCCAGTCACTCATCTAAAAGCTTCACGACCAATGACAACTGACTGCACTTCAACTTCAGCTCAAGCAGCAGATGACAAGTATGTTCCAGTTATTGATCAAACCTCTCAAAACTATACAACATCTCAATAAAGGTTCCACCTAGCACCTTGGCTTCATCTACACAACCAAGGTTGTTGTCTTCACTTCATACAGTCATCAAGTAAATGGGTGATTCTCCTTCGCTGCCATTTTACAAGATGTTCATCCTCCTATTCACAAGGCACCATGCACTCCTCAAATGATTCGCCAAATAACCCATGGTGAAGATATTGTTTTGGATACTACAACTCCTCTACATCAGGTTCCACTTGTGAGCAAATATTTTGACCACCACCTCACCAATGTGCTACCTCCTCCAATGGCTGCATTCATAGAAGGCCATTAGCACAACATCGTGCATGTTCCTATCACTCCAATTCTACATTAGTGCCCTCAAAATTCCTGCACATCATACCGTGAAAATGAATGACAGCATCATGTCCAAGTATAGCCTGAAAGCTCCAAACTATCTTTCTGTGTATCTACGGATTTCTAAAAAAATGCAACTCTCCAGTGCAAGTGTTGATAAAATATACCACCAAAAACCTGAACGATTTCCTTTTGGTCATAACATTTACTTGGCATTGGCAAGTATAAATGCCATCATGTGGCTTGATATATAATACCTTGATAGTTTTGTGGTCTTTAAGTTTTTTCCCCTATTTGGTTTGTTATCAGTCTTTAGAAAATCTTTCACTTGTAATTTTCCATGCTTCTACTTGTATGTGCCATATGGAATCTTACCCTTGTGCTTGTGCATGTTTTGGAGAATCTTCCACTTGTACTTGTGCATGCTTATGGAATCTTCCACACAGGTTCATACGTCGAGATCGCTTACCCTCATTGTGTTAACCCAAGTACTGTAGCATATACTTTCAAGCATTATTGGTTATTTGGAGCCCAGATATTCTTGGTATCCACCTTATTCTCAATATATTTCTTGTGAGCATGCTGTTCTATCTTGTCCTCTTTCATGATTATCATGTATGCTTCATCTTGATATGGCATCAGACCCTCTTCTTCAGTGCAAATTTACGTTTGCCATTTGCTGGCTTCCTTGTGGTATTCTCCTTTTAAAGAGTTCATGACACAAATGCTTCCATGCATGGAGCATTCTTGTGTGAAGAGGGCTTTCTCTTTTTAGCAAGGCAGCGCAGAGCATGTTCTATATCCTTTGCAGAGCTGAGATTTGAAATTCTATCTGGGGTTTTCTCATCTTTTGTTGATTTTGATTCAAGGACACATCTTACAGCCCACTTGGATTTGCTCTTTGAGAAGTGTGCTGAAATCAACACTTTGTGTTCAGCTTTAAATTTTACCATAAGATGGATTTTAGTATCCAAGACAATCTTCCCTTTTACAATTCATACAAATTCAGCTTCCCTATGATATTTTGATATGATCTCATGATTTGCACTTAATATGAAAAGTTTATAGCTTGGGCTGACGCCTTCACAAGTGATCGAAGACATCCATAGCTTTGAAAAAAGCATGGTTTATATGTATCAACAATTTCCATGCGCTTGACATCGTTCATTTGATAAAATATTATTATATAATATCATGGACTGTGACAATCAATAATATTAATTTAACATTGCATTGTTACCTTCAGCATGGTCGGTTAAAGTTCTACAATTTTGTCTATACTTTGTAATTCATATGGTCTGGGATTAAGACTGATTTTCTCCATCTTGGCTATACTGCAGTATTTCTTGGGATCTTATCTTCTTTTATCATCAAGCTTTTGATCTGTATTAATGTCATGTCCTTTCAAATTACCTTTGGGATTGTAAGGGGATATCATACGTGGGTTTGCTTTTTGCTGAGTGATCCTACCCCTTTTCATTCAATTTTGAAGTATTTAAAAAAGCAAGTTCAGGAGAAAAAATGAATGGGCCTTGTTTAGTGAAACAATGTTATTCACGTAAATGAAAATAGGAAATACAACAATTACCAATTAGTTCAACTGTTTGGGGGGCTGAAAAACTTATTGCTGCATTTATGCCTCGAAATAAAACCTAAATAAGGAAATTGATTGATTTTGACAGTAAATATATGACAAATGATAGGTCACACATTCAGTTCGTGCAGACCAAACAATAAAAGTGATTTTTATCAGTATGAAATCATAGCATGTCTGATCAAATTTATGGCAAATTGGAAGAAGTAACTGAAGTACTACTCCACAGTGTATTGACGTCTACCTAATGTGGCATTTATTTGATCCGACATATAAAGCACAAAACTTACCTTTAATCTCCTTATTACATCGATAAGCCAAGAGAGACGTCCTGTTGCTTGTGTATCCATAAGACATATAAATTCCTGCTCAGGGAGGTCACATAAGCACAGTCCAAGCCTGCAACTTTCAGCCAAATCTCCAATTTTCTTCACAGAACCAATTACTTGCAGAAACAATTCCAGTGGCATTGCTTTAACGGCACTGTCCAAGGAAAATAATTTACATGTACTGTTTGGATTCTTTACATCATATCCATGTTTTCCAGAAGACAATGCAGCATCCCAGTCTTGTAATCTGCTCACATAACCCCATAAAAATTGATGCAGTAGTTTAATACGAACCATCTTCGCAGGAATAAACCCATTGGCACGCATGGACTCTGCTCTAACAGATTGAAAATCTGAAGATTCTGTGTTAGATGTCCTCTTTATACCAGTTAGAATAGGTACAGAATCATCATTCTTTGACCTAGCTAATCCCTGTCCACGACTTTGCATTTCAAAATTCCTTAATTTTTCATGAATTTGGCCCATAAGTTCTGCCCCAACTTCAACAGATGGATGCAAGACCACTTCAGTTATCCGACTGCGCCCACAGTTGGTTACAACAGGCACACTTACTAATATAGACTTACAGTGACCCTCATTTTGAAGTCTTTGTAGAGCACGTGTCAATGTCTTCCTGTCCATTGTTGTACTTTTTCCTTTTTCAAGATCTTCAAGCCACCTGTATAGCTCGACCCTTAAAATAAACTTGTCCACCTGTAGCCAAAGCCCAAGATGAGAGATCATGTAATTAAACAAGATGAAAATGCACAACAATTATTGATGAACATTAAAAATTGAAATGACCACTATGCTCATTGACCCAAGTGATGCTGTTAATAGCAAATAGCAAAATTGCATACTTTTCAATAAACAAAAATATTAGTCATATGCTGCTCAACCAAGTTTGGGAAAGAAAAAATGAAGAAAAGGTTAGTACACCATAGGCCATGCAAGGATTCAGAGATTAAAACAAAATATACAATAAACAACACATAACAAACAACAATAACATTTCTTTCTAAGAAACATCATAGCTAAACCTTTTGAAATCTTCGCAACTTGTTTGTAAATAAAATAATTTTTCAAATTCAATAGTCTTTTCCCTAGCTATACAACAAAAACGAAACACTTCAAACAGCATGTTTTGAGTCATGAAAAACAAACACGCTGTGCAAATATGCTTTTCAACTGCCTCTGGGTGTTCGGCCCTTGTCATACTACCTCTTGCGGATTTTTTCACATGCGCTTGCGTTTGATTTTATAAATGGCCTCTCATTTCACATAGTCTGGTTATTTCGACCGTGACGATACTGTGATGGTGCCTCTAAGGAAGCAACGGAGGAAGTTTGTGCCCAAAGTCTTCCACAAGGTAATGTTTCTGCCCTCGATATCTTATTGCCTATTGAAGAGTTTAATTTTGCATGTCATTGGCTTGAGCAATTTTGCATGATAGGCTATTTTGTTGGAAGGATTCCCTCTGAAAGCATGCTTCACTCTTGGGTGCAAACGGCTTGGTCCCAATTTGGTATCAAGTTGGACTCCATCCAGAATATGACCAAAAGGTTTTTCCTGTTTCGTTTTACTGACCTCGCCAATGTGGTCACGGTGTTGAATAAGTCCTCCACCTATTATGTTCATAGTTCCCTCCTCGTTGTGTCCCGTTGGACTCGTGCAAGTTTGTGGTTTCCGAGCATACAACTCTTAAGGTCCCGGTTTGGGTGGAATTTCCAGGCCTTCCCATGCCCTATTATCACTTTTTTGACCTCATTGCTTCCTCTATTGGTTGAGTCAATACCAAAGAACCGCTTCGGTTCTATGTTGCCAGGACCCCAGTGACGAGTCTGTGTCGAGGTCGAACCTTTCTCGAGACCTCAAGGAAACCATTGACATCCAGGTGGGTGATTCCCAATACACTCAACAAGTGGTTTATATTAACCTTCCCAACACTTGTTTTCAATGTCAATTTGCAGACCATAAGATTTGGGATTGCCCTTTATTAGCTGAGAGTATTAAAAAAAAATCAAAGCCCAATGTGATGCCTTCTCAAGCCTTAGGCGAAGATGGTTGGACCAATGTGGGTCGTAAAAATAACCATAACAAAGCCCTCATTCCCTACTCTACTCCCAACACTTCCAAGGTCGTTAAACCTCAAGCTAGCCAATTCCCAATTGTGCAAGCCCTTCCTAAGCCCATTGGCATTTCTCTCTCCAAGCCTTATATGGCTTCTATCTTGCCATCACAAGAGACGGTGTCTACTACTCTGTCATAACATTCTCCTCCTTCAAGGCTTCCATGGAGTTAACATGTTTTCAAACTATTTTATAGGATAAGGGTGGTTTTCCGTCTAGCTCACAACTTCTCTCCCGCCTAACGGGAATTGCGACGCTCTCGCAACCCTCCTCCCATCTCGAGGAAGGTGAGATTGCACCTTCTACCAGACAGAAAGCTCAATCTAGTGAATTCTTGCTTTCTAACTAACAACGGTTTTTGCAGAATAGTTATGACGCCCTTTCAAGTCTGAAATCAGAGGATATGTCTCTAGATGCTCATTTTCAATGAATTGCTTCTCCTGGAATGTCAGGGGTCTAACAGGTTCCACTCGCAAGTACACTACGTGAGAGATTTTAGGAAGCAATTTTCAGAGATGAACATTCTATGTATACAAGAAGTTAAGGTGTCAGGGTTTATGTTATCCACAATCACTAAAGCTATCTAGCCAGATAGTTTAGCTTTAACTAGTCATCATGATCTTGGTCATGGTGGAATTATGACATTTATTGCCCCTAAATGGAGGCCTCATTATGTTAATCATGGATGTGACCCGACAAATCACATCATGTGGGTGTTATTCAACATTGATAATCACTCTTTTGGAGTAATTAATGTTTATGCATCCAATGACACATAGTTGAAAGGACAACGCTCTGGCAATGGATTGTCGATGAGCTCCCTGATGACCCTTGGGTCATTTGTGGAGACTTTAATATGGTAGAGTTGCCTATTGACAAGATAGGTCTTCTACCCATGTGTTGGATTGCTGGCAAAAGGGCATTCTAGATGTATATGTGCAATAAATATGGGTTTTATGACCCCAATGTTTCTCTTCATTCTGACTCCGTTGTTTGGCACATTTGGTCTAATTTACACCAAGGATCAGATCATCTCTTTAAGCACCTCAATCATGCCATGCTGTCAATGAAACCTTTTTTCTCCTTTGATGGTTATTTTCAATTACCAGTGGAAGACTTACCGAAATTGGATTTCGTCCTTTCTGACCACTACCCCATCCGCTTTATGCTCGAATGGAACTTCTAGCCACCACATTTGCACTCTACTTAATTTTATCTCAATACCACTCTATTGCATCATGTGCCCACCCTTCACCATATTAAGCAAGTTTGGGACCTCGTGGCACACCCAACTGGCACCTCAAGATGGATTGCATGGTGGAATAAATGTCATTCGGTAGTTGATGTGTTTTTTGTGCACCTTCAGGGATCAGCTAGCCCATATTCGGCACAACTCTTACTCTGCCACCACCTCCGAGTTGAGTCGCTCCTTAACCACTCTGGGGTAAACTCCCTTTGATGAACCTTTGCAAAAGACAGTGAATCTATTGGCAGCTCATCCAAATTGCAAATGCTTACAATGCCAGAGGCACTCAAATCAAAGCTTGATTACATTGGCTCAAAGTGGGTGATCGGGTTTTTAAGGAATTCTTTCATTCCCTCAAAGCCAAACCTGCACACCAACAAATCAAAGCTATCCAGGAAGGTTCCCATCGTTTGTCTTGAAGTGTCGGAGATGGTGCAAGGTTTTGTGCGCCATTATCAGCAATTTTTCAAAGCTTGGGATCTTTCTCTAGAGTGATGAAGTGTCTCTTGATCAATGCTTAGTTGTGGTCACTTGTAAGCTCTCTCAATCACAAAGGATTTCTTGCAATAGAATACTAAATGTTGAGGATCTTTTTGAGGCAGTTTCTCAAATGGCAAATGATAAGGCCCCAGGCAACAATGGTTTCCCATGTGAATTTTATAAAACCTTTGGGATGTGGTTGGTCATGACCTTTTTCAGGTCTATCTGGAGGCCTTTCATTCCAATTCGCTTGGTCCATTTATCAACCAAGAGCATATCAAATTCATTCCCAAGATGGGGGATTGCTCATTTCCAATTGGCAACCAATTACTCTGATCTTATCATTTTGTTTTGTATTCACAACCTGTTACATGCCTAGAACAAAGGGATTTTCATATACATTTTGGACTATTATTGCAATTTAGGAAGGTATGGAATGGGCCACTCAGTGTTTATTGCAATTTATTTTGAAAAATCTTGATGATCGAAGGAATTTTGGCCATGCTTGCCCATGAATTACCTGTTTTTCCTCATCTCATCAATGGTTTGCTCTTTTGTGGATTTGCCAAGGTTTCCCTCTTCCTCATGTGTTAGCCTTTTTCAATTGAAGATCAAGGCTTGGTAATTTTCTCAGTTTAACATTTCGTCAGGTCATTTTACGGATGACTCATTTCTCACCTTAATTGAAGACGAGCTAATGTTTAACATACTCAGCTATTGCCTTATTCGGGCATTCAATGGAAAAAAACTCAATGGTACAAGTCGTCTATTCTGCCCCCTCCCCCATGGCTATCACTTCTTCAATGGAAGTGGATTCAACATGGTGTGATCTTCCAATTTTTGGGCATCCCTTCTACATTCCAAGCAACTCCCTCCTGACTTTGGCAATTTGTTGTGGATCAGGTTGAAAAGAAGTTGTCATATTGGATAACGAAACCTCTCTCGTTAGCAAGTAAATTTCATATTCACTCCAAAGTTCTTATGGCCATAAATGTTTACTATTCTTCCTATTGGGCCCCTCTCAAGCCTCTTACAAAAAGTTGCAGAAATTACCCTGTGATTTCTTATGGGCTTACTCAGAGCACGGTAAGGTATTTCATCAGGTTGCTTGGGAGTATTGTTCTTCCCAAAGACTCCGGGGGGGCTAGGTTTATTAGATGTTGGCTGCCAAAAAACTACCCTTTGTGCCAAATGGATTGTTCGAGCCATAAAGGGAACTAAAAAATAGAAAAAAAAAATGTTACATAATTGTATTGTTGAGGGGTCGCCTCACGAACGTAAGACCAGGAAGGGTTTAGATCTCCCAACTCTATTTTCTATCAAATCCCATGTGAAAGTGGTTGGCTCGTTTGTTATCAAAAGTATTTGGAAAGCTTAGGAGAAGATCAAACCTTGGCTTCTTTAGAATGGAGATGAGTTCAAAACAGGGTTATCTGTGAATTATCACTCAATGTGGTGGTCTTTGATAATTACCTTTCACAATGTGCCTCTTGACAAGGCTCCCTGGGTGCAAACCCTTGAGATTTTAGACGAGGAATTCACATGTTTCAGGTCATTTAATCGTCCTTGTCGACAACTTCTAACTTGGCCAAAAGCTAAGAACAAATTCTCACTAGCTAATGGCGATCTTAGCTCTTACCAAGCATTCTTGAAGTTGTTCCCACTTGGATGTCGCACAAAATTGGGATTTTGTTCTCTAGGCGATGATGGAAGGATTGGAAATCAAGCAAAGGATATGCTTTACAGTCTCCCAAGCTTCCAATGGTGGAAAAACTCAACTTTTGCCAGACCCTTCGCTCTTCTTCTTGATGTTGACAACACAACTTTTCTACTATCTGGTATGCCATTATGGAGCCCAAGCCTACTCATTTTTCCTGGTGTTTAACATGCTTTCAAAGTGGAAATCCTTTTTTATCTAGAAAGAGAGAAATGCTGCTCTTTTCACTCATACAGTTGTAGAGTGCAATCTTTTGGCTTTCAGCAAAGCGATGATTGTGTCCGGAAGGTGGCACTAGAAGTATCCCACCTCTAGACTCTTTTGGACCATTGGGGAATGCCCCTTGCACTGTTGCTCGTGTTCCGCCGCCCTCTACCAGTTAGGCTCCCTCTCCTAGGGGTCGCGGCCGTTATAGGTGGGGCTAGCCTCGCGTTGCCACTCTCCTCCTCCGACTCAGTGGGAAGGGTGGGGCTTGCCACCTCCTCACCATCACAACTTGCTACCGCCACCAGATACCAGCAAGTTCCCTAGGTTGGATTTGGCCATTTCACCACCCCAGGGGCAGGAGAATCAAACTGTTAAGCCACGGGAGGGATCCATCGCCGCTGCCATTGGCTGGAAGCCCATTCCTGACAAGCAAGACCTTCAAGGTGGCAGATGGGGCAAGCCCAATGATCGCGATCCTCCACCTTCGTCACTCTTTGCAATTGCGACCTTATTTATGGCCACTCACCAATGATGAGATGTAAGGTACGCAATCCAAGACAAGAGAATGATTAGTAAAACTCCACATAAATGTTAGCAATCTCATAAAGAACGACACCATGAAAAGCTTTTAAAGTCCAAACGGTCACTACGCCATCATAGTCCATCCCTACGTCCAAGAAGAAAATTAAATCAGTATCCCATGCTCATTAAGTGTTGCGCTAATATCCCTATCTCCTATAACACTTGGCTAGATTCTATGGTATAACTAGTTGCTAGAGCAGCTGCAAGTTAGGGAAAAAAAGACATGAAATGAAGAAAACAGAAATAATGAGGGTGCTAAGCATGTCCTAATAATATGAAGATATTTATAACAGAAGGAAGAGATAAGTACTCGAGGACTTCCATTGTTGAAGAAATTTCATCTAGCTCTCAAAAGAAAAAAGGGCATAAATCTCACAACACACTGCAATGCCTTTGAAGTTTGAACCATCTGAATTTCAAATAGTCAAGACAATTAGAAGTAATTGTTGAAGGCTTTCCAAGCTGCATTGAAAGACATTGCAAATGACTAGTAGAAATAATTTCCCTTTCTTTCCATATGGAAAGATTTGAGAAAAGAATTTAAAAATCATTTGGATAGTCAGAGCAAATAGCAAAGCTCAGTATAATTTCAAATTTAATATTTCTGCAGAAAATTGAGACAAAAGTCACTATTGTTCTTCAAAAAAGATGGATCCTGGATGTGTGTGTGTGAGAGAGAGAGAGTGAGAGAGAGATTCTCTATTACATGTTTGAAGATTAAACAAAAGATGGGAAGTTAGTGAACCTGAAGAAAGAGGGAAAAAGAGATGTCAATCTTTTGGAAAACAAGAAGATCCTTTTGAACATAGTTCAGGGACTGTTGGTGTTTAACCAAAGTATGACAGTCAAAACAAGGCTTACTAAGGCTACTAGCATATTTGACTCTTAAGTTTTTACTGCGGGAAAGAAGAAAAAATATTCCATGTCTATTGGCTGTCCATTTGCAATGACCTTTTGGGCAAGATTATAGGCAGAATTCAGTAAAATGATTGCCACTCACCCCTGGAAAGGCTCAACTAAAGGACGCCTAGATGATCAGAGGTAATTGCAAAGAGTTATGTCATATGGTAAGGCTGACTGTAAGAGATTTCCTTTGATTGACAAGATGTAAGGTCACTTTTCACAAAGACAATTTTACTCTCTGCTTTGGGGAGTCGAATATTATTAAAAGGGATATATAGCTATGTACATTAGTGCCAAAATTAAATGTTCTGGAAGGACAGACTTTACATCCCTTGGGGTAAAGGCCCAGATGTTAGTTTTTCTAGCTTGCAAAGGACAAGCATTTCCATGTGTGTGATGATTGTCACACATAACTTTCACATTTTTTGGTGAATAGTAAGATACATTTCTACTAAAAAGAGAAATTAACAATAGCAAGAAAATAAATGCGGAATTATCAAGGTTACAAACCATAACAAAAGCTGCAGTCATGGAAAATTGAATGCTTGAAAAATAAAGAGACGAATAAAAGGATGTAAGCATATATTGGCAAGAACATCGAAGAAACCTTTATCATTGAGAATGCCAAGTTTGAAATACGAAAAAAAAATTAAGGGCAGCAAAAAGAGACACAATGATTTCAGTTGCAACTAGACAATCTAAGGAAAGACGGAAGAAAAATATCAATTATATTAATGTCCACAAATAACCAAAAATAGGTAAATGGGATTTGCAAAGTACATTCAGTTATAATAGAGAGTTACCAGGTTAAATGATCTGGATCACAGGAGATATCCTAGGGACAATAAAATGTTAAAATCACCTGGGGACAACACTCTAAACTGTTACAATTCAGATGTGTTATATGAGGACGAAGTATTAGACAATGATACAGAAATGATAAACAACATTCAGAGAGTGACACAAAGGAGAGATAATACAACCAGAACAGAAAACTTTATTAATTTGTGTTTTGTACATGGCATACTCCCAAGGAAGATGTAAAGCTGTCTAGCTACCTCTATGCAATGATATTCATTTAACTAGATATGCAAGCGTAATGTTACAAAGCCACAAAGGCTGAAGAATCGTTATGGAAGATGAAGCAATTTCTATTCCACGTGAATCTTCACCTCCCAACAATTAGGATGAATGGCGTTAGAAACTAATGGGAGAATCTGGCTCTGCCCCACTTTATGGAAAAAGGAGACAATGTAGTTGGCACTCAGCGGCACCATATATTGTGACTTATCCTTAGCAGTTTGGTTTGTGGGTATGTGGGACCCTAACAAAGTCAATGAAGAAGACTGCATAAGGTTTGGTGCATGCTTGGATGGAACCTAAGTCACAAGGTTCAAGTTCGCATTCATGTTCGATGAGGATAAAGTTCTGTTCAAGTTCGCCTAGGGATAAAGTTCAAGGAAAAAAACATCTTTAAGTTCAAACAATTTTTTTCTATCATTTTCATGTTTTGAAAAAAAAGCATAAATATGTCAGGAGGACAGAGTGGAGAGAGCTTTATATCCATTACTTTCAGTCGGTAAATAAAACTTTTTTAAAATAATGCAAAATTGCGTCAAAAACTTCCCATGTAAAAGTAATGGATAAAGTTCGAGTGCATGTTCGATGAGAATAAAGTTCGGCAAAATTTGAACATTTTCTATAAAATTCGCCGAACCTTGTGACATAGGATGGAACCACATCAGTTTGCCCAGATTCCCATGTCATTGAAAACAAATGTGTGGCATTTGGTGGATGGATTGATGAGCTTAGAGATACCACGAACCCCTTGAAGTGGTTTGGAAGTACTGCAAACCATAAAACATGACCCGTAATTACGACAAGCCATGAGAATGGGCTTGATGGTATCACTGGAACTATATTTGGAGAATCCACCTGGACAACTAAAGTTTGTAAACATTTGAAACTTTAACAACTAAAGTTTTTTCCCATAGTAAGAGTTCCACAATTCCAAAACTATAATGTCGTCAGGTATATCAAGAAATCAATGCAATCAGCAGTAAGGGTTTGAGTGGCACATGACAAGCTTTACATATAAGTTTGGGACTAACAACAGTTCTCCTGAGAAAGGAACCAGCAACCGGTAGACCATAAGAGTATATGTGAAATCATATATCATATTAGTTGCAGAAAGAGAAGCCAATCCATGCTGTTGAAGCTAAAATCGCGTAGAGAGGGCACTTATGCATCAAGGAGAGTAAGATGCAAGAGTACTCGCTAGATCTTGAAAATTGGTAATATGAAGGGACTTAAACTGATCACAAATAAGGCTCCACATATAACATTAATCCTGTATCCTCAAAAGAAGGAATCTAAACTTGGATTAACAATGTTTCCTCCATGCACTACAATTCATTACAAAAAACTTCTAAGAAAGTAAACTAAACACTGATAGATTAGTTTATATTTTTATCAGTGAATATGCTCAGAATTGTGCATCGGGGCTACTCTAAAAAACCTCTCTGTATCTGTATGAATTGCCTGTATAATACTGATTCGTGACCAAAGTTATGCCCTTCTGACGATAACATTATCTACCATGTGTACAATATCTTTGTAAACATTTATTTTTGGAAGTATTCTAAATCTTGAGGGAGATTCAAGAACACCGTACAAAACTACATTCGCAGAAAAGACTCGATCTCATAATGCATAACAATATGTTTATCAGACTGAAATGCAAAAAGGACAAAGGAATTGTCAGAAACATGATATACTAAAGTAGGTTCTGAACTTCTGATCATACATGCAATCTCTCTAATATTCGTTGTTCCCTTTGAGCACTTGCAGTTGTTACTGTGAGACAGGGATATCTTTGACCCGCTCGCAGCAATGGAGCTGTAGAATTAATTGGCTGAGGCATATGAACTTTTTCATTAAATCGCAAATTCTGTGCTCTTGTGTTTTTTGTGAAGATGTTCTCTGCTCCTCCATACATATAATCGTCAGGATCTGACTGCTTTACTATGGTTTCAGCGCAGACTAATGCTCGACTATTATCAGCAAGGTCAAAACCTCCTTTTTCTAATCCTGGTCTTCTCTGTTTTATTTTAATCTTCAACCTTCCACACTGAGGAGCAGCTTCTTCTTGTTTATGGCTTTTCCTCATTGAGTTGAAATGTATTTCTGAATTAGGATTGTGTGAACCATCGGGTAGCCTTTTCCCACCATCAACAAGAGCAAGTTCAGATCCATGTATTTCTCTTGGCAAATTTTGTTGAGTATTGGATGGACAATCATTAGCATAGGAATTAAAATTGCTTGATGTCCACACGCGGTAGTGCATTGATCTTTTGTGATTTTCTGCTTGTAGGTGTAAACCAAACCTTGAGACCATATTAGTAAGTCGGTAATAATTCCTCTTATTATTAAGTCCAAGCCTTTTCCACATCTGCAAAATCACAATATTAATGTAATAAGTAAGAATTGATATCCGCAGAAGCCAACTCTGAGATTGTGTTGCTTATATTCATATCCCACTAATACTGCTAGATAGAATTAATTTTTAAGAAAAACAAGCTCAAAATTAGACATATGATTGAAACAGGAAACACATACAAAATTTTGAAAAATTGAAAATACACCTCTGTGACAGTCAATCCTTTGGAACCCTCACTGTCAATCATATCATAAATTTGATGATCAATAGGAATTTCCACCAGTTGTTCAGTCGCTTGGCCGCGTTTCGTTTTCTTTATAGTTTCTGGCTCGTAATCATCATTCCCGCTATTCGGAACCTTTGGATGAAAATCTTTAGCATCAAAAATCTTCAAAAGACGAATGCATTGCACCACCTGAATAGAAGCTATCAATTAGTAAATAAATCAAAAAGACAATATTGGTTGAATATTTCACCTCTTACTCCCTAAAAGACTAAAACCATAAATGTCCTCCAATCTCTATACAGATACAACAAAAAATAACGGGCTGTCATTTAGATACAGAGGCTCCCAACTAATTTTTTGGCTACATTTGTATTTTACTTTATATCCACTCCCAAGGCATAAATGTCCTCCAATCTATATACAGATACAATGAAAACTAACGGACTGTCATTAAGATACAGAGGCTCCAAAAGTTAGTCATATTGGTATTTAGATTTTTGGATGCATTTGTATTTAAGTTTATATCCACACCCAAGGCATAAATGAGATTCCATGTTCATTTTGGAATCCCAAGAATTTGGCCAAACTAGGAGTGCAATCCAAACTGGACTCAAAAAATATATTTCAGATGTTGACCATGACCAGTCTAATAAATTAGCCTTTGATGAACATTACGTATATATTAAATATCATATTTCATTAAGATAATAATAAAGACCTCGCCAAAACCCAACAATTTCATTTAGCCTTGTTAGTTAAGAAACAAAAATTGTTCTAAACCCAATGATATTATAAGAAAACATGGATGCACGGACCATATTTAACAAATTATGTAAAAACCTGATAAAGCATTTTATATTATTGGCAGGTTCACCCTATTTTCTTACACGTTTTTAACCCATTTTCTCCCTCCTTATTTAAGCCTTTAGGCTTTATCATCAAAACTCTTCATAGACAAATGCATTGCACTACCTGAATAGCAGTTATATATTACTAAATAAATCAAAACATAAAATTGGTTGAATATTTCACCTCCTACTCCCTAAAACCATAAATGTCCTCCAATCTCTATATAGGTACAACGAAAAAATAACAGGCTGTCATTAAGATACAAAGGCTTCCAAAGTTAGTCATATTGGGTTTTTATTTTTGGGATATACTTGTATTTTAGTTTATATCACTCCCATGAGATTCCGTGTTCATTTAGGGTACCTTTAATATGACTGGGGTGCACAATCCAAAATAGACTCAAAAAACACATTTCAGACATTAGCCATGACCGTTCTAATATATTTTCTCATAAATCATCATAGTTTCCAGGTCGTTATCATCATTCCTGCTATTGGGATCCTTTGGATAAAAAGCATTAGCATCAAAACCCTTCAAACTAAAAACGCATTGCACCACCTTGAATAGCAGTTATCGATTAGCAAATAAATCAAAAGATAACATTGGTTGAATATTTCACCTTACTCCCAACAACTATATATGTCCTTCAATCTCTATACAGGTACAATGAAAAATAACGGACTGTCACTAAGATACAGAGGCTTCCAAAGTTAGTCACATTTATATTTAGTTTTTTAGATAGTTTTGTATTTTTGTTTATATCTACTCCCCCAAGGCAATAGGCATTATGACATTCCATGTTCATCTAGAGTTCCATGAACTTAAACGAAACTGGCTGCGTGATCCAAACTAGACTCAAAAGCAAATTTCAGACATTAGCCATGACCAGTCTAATAGATTGACCTTAGATGAATATTACTCGTAGATTAAATTAAACATTATATGTGCTCTGGATAATATTAAAGTCCTCATCTTCACCAAAACCCGACAATTCACTAAAAGCCTTGTTAATGAAGCAACAAAATTTGAACTTAAATCCAATAATATCATCAGAGAAGATGGGCTCACCTTGAGCTAGACTTGAAGAACTATATTTAACAAATTATTTCAAATCTCAAATTTACTCTATTTTTTACACATTTTTGATCCATTTTCTCCCATCTTATTTAAACCTTTTCAAACTTTACACTAATTATACTTTATTCCTAAATATATATACTCGGAACATCTACCTCGTCATGACTCATGGACCACTGCTTCATTTGCATGAAATTCTTATGCACTCAATAGTATTTTTTGTGGATCCATACATTATGAATACTGTGAATGTACACATGAGTTCAAATAAGGTTATATCCCTTAATGAGTAAAGGCACAACAATATAACTTAAGAGCTAGATGTTGGAACAACAATCGACACTCCAGACACTTGGAGAACTATATTTAATAAATTATTTCAAATCTCAAATTTACTCTATTTTTTACACATTTTTTATCCATTTTCTCCCTTTATTCCTACATATATATACTCAGAACATCTACCTAGTCATGACTCATGGACCACTGCTTCATTTGCATGAAATTCTTATGCACTCAATCGTATTTTTTGTGGATCCATACATTATGAATACTGTGAATGTAGACATGAATACAAATAAGGTTATATCCCTTAATGAGTAAAGGCACAACAATATAACTTAAGAGCTAGATGTTGGAACAACAATCGACACTCCAGACACTTGGAGAACTATATTTAATAAATTATTTCAAATCCTTCTTATTTAAACCTTTTCAAACTTTACACTAATTATACTTTATTCCTACATATATATACTCAGAACATCTACCTAGTCATGACTCATGGACCACTGCTTCATTTGCATGAAATTCTTATGCACTCAATAGTATTTTTTGTGGATCCATACATTATGAATACTGTGAATGTAGACATGAATACAAATAAGGTTATATCCCTTAATGAGTAAAGGCACAACAATATAACTTAAGAGCTAGATGTTGGAACAACAATCGACACTCCGAACCAAAAAAGGAATGGTATTTTAATGGTAAACCACCCTAGCATCCTGATGGGAGATCGTAGGTTCAAGTTGTCCATGGTTACAAAACTCTAGGCGCCCCAAACAAAAACGTGGGGCCTAAGGGGGACTTTGGACAAACAATTAATACTCTGAACCATAGTAGGAAAACTCGTCAAATCCAAAAACTCGCCAGACCCCCAAAAAAAAAAAACTCGGCAAAAACTCGCCAATATTCGGCCAATACTCGAGAATACTCGGCAACTTAAAAATACTCAAATTTCTTTAAAAAACATAAATTTTAAGCAACACATAGCTACAAAATGTATCAAATGAGCCCATAAAATGTTGGAGAAGTGTTTTCTATCAGATTTGAATACAAATACAATACAAAATCGCATCATCATGCGAATACAACAACCGGCTGATACTAGTCCCCACACTCGACTGCGTCTCCACGCTCCTCCTAGAAGGCTGCGAATCTGGCTCGATCATGGAACTAGATGGTGGTGCTGGTGGCGCTGGTGGCTCCTCTGCTGCATGTTGGAGATCACCTCCAAAGATGTCATCCAGTCCAATATCTCCTCGGAGTCCTACTAGTGCTTCTCCCTCCATAGCCTTCCCTCTCAAAAGAAGCAATCTCGTCCGCTATGAACGTAGGGTTTTCCTCTTCTTGCCCAGTCCACTCACTGTATGGATCTATCTCATCCAAATCAATGAGCTCCTCTGATGTGGCCTCAACTTTTTTGTGTGAAGCCGGAGATTGTATCGCACAAAAACCAAGTCGTTGAGCCTTTTTTGAGTCAACTTGTTGCACTTCTTCGTGTGATTAGTCCCAGCCCGGGAGAATACTCGTCGAGTTTTGGAAAGCTATCCAATATTTTTAATTACTAATCTGTCTACAGGCGATCAAAGCTCATGATTCTTTCAAAAGATTGCAAGAAGTTGCTTGGTCCAAAAAGGTGCAAAAATGGATTTCATGAAAATAAGAAAAATATTGCCATCATTGCGTAGAGCTCGAGAAAATATGCACTTTTAGAGAAAACGGCACCTGAAACGGAGCCACAGAATGAAAGTTATGGCACATGCAAGTTTTTGCTGCTACATCTTCCCGGACCCTTTCCAAAACTGGCAAAAAAATTTCTATGCTTGTGTTTTCTTCACCAGAAATCCAAAAAAGGAAAGAAATGCTGTCTTTGGCGAGTTTGTGGCGAGTTTTTGGCGAGTATTCCAAGTATACTCGGCGAGTTTTTTTTTTTGCATTTTTGGTGAGTTTTCCTGCGAGTTACTCGTTTAGCATAATTTTTGGCGAGTTTTTTCCAAACTCGCCGAATTTTTGGCGAGTATTCTATCTATGCTCTGAACAGCAAAAGGAGCTGATAGCTCAGCAATAAAGCACCTCTGCATTGTAATGGTAGGCCCTAGGTTTGAGTCCTCTCTGGGCCATCACAAATAAGTTAACTAATAGTAGAACAAAAAAAAAATTGTTAAATGATAACAAGGGAAAGGGTCTAGACTGCAAAAAAACAACTGAGAATCTGACACGGAAAAAATCTCCACAACAGGTAAAAGTAATAAGGTACGAAGATGTACGAAAAGCCAAACTGAAAAATCAATTGCTCAGATAGTGAGATATTATCCAAAGATATGGAGAAAGCGTTCAAGCTTGAACCAAAAACAGGACTGCCTTTAACATCAACAGCCCAACATATCCCCGTAGCGTGTGTCAAAAGAAATCCACAGACTACAAACCCAGTGTCCATCTACAGTCATCACAGATAGCGAGATGACTCAAAAAAGGCCAGAAACCATGCTGTAAACAACAATCTCTCTTTGCAAGAAACCAGCTCTACAAAAACTGTAAAAAATGGGAGTGAATCTTCATCTATGCTGGATGTGTGTGAATAGTGCAGAAGCACTTAGAAAATTCCATGCATCCATGAACTAAATAGAATTAGTCCAACTATACACACACACACAGACACACAGAAGCTAATACAGTTAGTATCCAGCCACGAAGGTATCAAACCTCTGATGTAAAACTCACCCTTTTTTCTGAGTACTCACGAAAATTGAGAGTCAACAATGTGTGAAGAAAACTTGGCAAAACTTGCAAGATGAGTTTAACCAAGAAACTTTTGCAAAGTAATTTCTGCAATTACTTGGTGAAAACCGTGAGTTTCTTTGGTGGACTCAACCAGTGCAAAAAATATAACACTCAGGTAAAAAATTTATACCAAAAAATAAAATCTGCGGTCTGCATTTTTCCTCTGCAAATACAGTAAATGTGATTGACATTGACAATGGTCCATTAGAGCTAGGGTTTTCAGAATATCACGGAATACATACAGTCTATACTTCGCAAAAAATGACGAGTTTTAAATCAGAGCATATAGGTATGAAAACATTACATTTTGATTCTAGTTTACCAACATGAAAATGAAATCTTAAAGAATCTACAATGTGAGACAGATCTTTGCCACTCATTCCACAATCTGCAGTAAAAATATATGCAGTCTGATTATATTTGATTATCAATAAATTATAAGACTATATGTTTCTAGACTGGAGTATCTTTACCTTCCATGTCCAGGGGGCAGCAGACTTATACCAGGCATTGGAGATCATTTGATATTTCATATTAGTATATTTTGGTGCATTGATGACTATGTCACTATACATACAGGAGGCCATGAGGCTTCATGAGCACACTCTTCAGCCACCTTCCAGGCCAGATTCTACCCAGCGGATCACTGTTTTCTTCACAGTGCTACCTTCAGTGACTGGTACTAAGCGCCAATGTGAGACTTGCTCTGCTTCTCACTCCAGATCTGTTCGTCCCAGGGACACCATCCATAGTTCCCCAAGCCATCACATTCAGGTCCTCACCAAGTCCGGCACCAGGCGACAGACTACATCTACCAGATCTTTGAGATATAGTACGACGTCCAGACAGCAGCATAGTAGACAGCCCCTGCACTCCGCCGCTTCTTTTTCCCAGTCGTCAATCCATCCAGAGTTTCTTCCAGTCAGCCTTGAATGTTAGGGGAGCTCCCTGATGGACTTTCTTCTTCGCCTCTCCTTGACCTTCTTCCCTCTCTTCTTCTCGCTTGCATTCCCACACCCAGGTTTGGGTTCATGGGATGGCTCTTCCCATTCTTGTTGCCTTTTTAGGCTTTTTGTATTTTCTTTGCACCGTTCTTTCTCAGGAACCTTTTGGTTCTCTTGCTTTGTATTTACGCTTTTGGCCCTTTTCAGTCCCATTGACCTACTTTTGTGGTCATTCGTTGGACATTAATATATTTATCTTATCTTATCTTATCTTATAGTCAATGACTTCGAGCATTGTCATTTGTGCTTTGTACTCTTATTTTGTCAAAAATTAATAAAAAATATACTTATGCATTCTCTACTTTAATTTCGCATGTCATTTAACAGTGTTTTACATGTTATTCAAGCTTGATTTATGAAATTTATATGTTTTTAGGTAGCAATAAATTTGATGAGTAATGCCTAGTGATTGTCAAGAAACGCCCAAGTCCCGGATACGAGTCAAAATTTCAAGATCCCGAGTAATGTTTGAGTATGAGTTATTGAGCTATGGTATCAAAAGAGAGGCTCTACATCCATAGTTCAGCCCATCCACAAAAAACATAGATCTTCTAAGAGTTTATGGAAGGGAAAAGACCCCCATCAGAACAATTCAAAAAAATATTACAAATGGTTTATATAAAAAGTACACCGAAAAAGCTAATCTATAATTATCAGTTTTCCAGGCACAATTTGCTATTCATCACATTCTTCTTCACAGCAGCAAGCAAGATGCTAAAGACGTCATCCTATGGCAGCTTTGTTTTCATTCTCTTAGCCAGGATGACCTGTCACCACTCAATTCTCTCAGACCATCAATGATAAGGTATTGGCATTGGTTGCTATCAGCCCCCACAACATGAATTTAACATTCTAAATACCTATCATCCTCGTGCAGTGTATACGAACCCGCATCGAAAGCATGTCGGCACAGTTGAGGGACCAGACAACTTCAAACCAAAGGATTGACCTAAGACCAACATCTAAGATTTAATGAGTTTGCCAATGTTCTTACTCTTGTCTCTCCAACTTTCTTGGCCACACCCCACATCCTTCGAACCCAGACCCTCACGAAAGGGTTGTGGATGTCTTGGTTGATGGAAGCGGAGATTCTATCCCCCAAAATTTCACATGTGTGGTTGTATTGCCTTTTCTTTCCTTTTCTTGCACAAGAAGATCAGGGAGATGCCACTTCTTATTCTACTTAGCCCACCATTCCTACAAAGGTGCCTTTCGTTATAGCACAGAGAGGTTAAGCCCAAATATAGACCACAAAAGGACCATACTTATTCCATATTGCTATACAATGGAAGGACCCACCGCAAATATAAACTCAAAGCCCCGAATTAGGAAAGAGGAGGTGACTAAAACAAAGCACCGCATTCATGCTAATCCATCATCAAAAAAAATAGGAGAGCCCCAAATTTAGCCTCGAAACCTTTCCCCAATCATTAAAACCTAGAAATTATAAACTCACACCTCACAATAGGCAAGCATATCTCAATTCAAAATAAGAATAAAACTAAGGATGTCTCACATACCTCCACCGCCACACCCGTTTGATACTCCTTCCCCACCAGCACCTCAATTATTGTGAGCCATGCAATGATAGATGGCAATATAAACAAAAATAGAGATGATGGTGTCGAGCGTGTGGTTACGAGGGACGGTGAGGGCGAGGGGGAGGGTACCAAAAGTGACAAAACCAAAACGAAACCCTGGTCACGATTTGAGTGAAAATGCCTTCGAGAACATGATGATATTGAGGTCACGGGAGAGTGATTGGCATGCAATTTACAAGAAAGAAGTTGAAGTGGAAAGTTAAGACCAAATAGAATTGAATCCAATTTAGATGTTCCTCGATTGAAGAACATGAAAAGCATCCAATACCATAATTTTTTGAATTTCTTCATGTATGGGCACCTCCCAAAATCTGTTGGATCCTGTCTTCGCATTTCTTAGTCCCACTCCACCATTTGCAGCCCAGTTTACTGCTTGATTATCAGCTGCTTTAGTATGAGAAAATTCAATCTTATCGAAGTTTTTACACAATCAGTTGATCTTCTCCATGATAGCTTTGATTCTCCAAGAACTAATAGATTTTCCCCTATCTGCATTGATCATTATATGTGAGTCTCCTTTAATAATTAGACTTTCCCACCCTTTAAGTACCACAACTTGTAGTCCTTTCAAAAGAGCTTTGGCTTCAACAATATTATCGGTGTCAATACCATTATCTAGGGACAAAATCAGAATAGGTTGGCCTAGGGAATCATGAAGATGCCGTCAAAACCAATCAAGCCAAGGTTTCTATAATGAACTTACAATATCACTAAAGTAGAATCACAACAATAAAACACAATATGATGAAAACGAGAGAATCATATGATCAATCCACTTCAAGGGGGCAACCTCCACAACCTTGCAATAAGAATAGAAAACTCAAATATGATGATCTATTACTAACCCTAACTCCTATATATACCCTACTTATGCCATGGAAACCATCAAGGCCAACCCTACTACCAATATGAATCATTAGAAATGATTCTAACTTAATTAAAGGTTATGCTAGTCACAAGTAAGCCACACATATCCCCATACATGGTTGACGCTAAGGGTGTAGCATGCCCCGTCTCTTCAAACAAGCATTGCCCTCAACATTGATCGTTTGTGGATGCTTCTAAATGTATTCTTTGTCCTCCCAAGTCGAATCCTCTCTCGGCAAGATCTTCTACTCTATAAGATACTCGGTGATTCCCCTCATTTGTATGCTGTTGAATCAAGTTTGGATAATCTCTTTTGGTCCCAAGATGATTGTTCCGTCTTTGTTAAGATTTGCTAACTGTCTCTGAATGGAGATCTTGCCAAAACCAGAAACATGAGATACTAGGTGTATTTTTGTTGATTGAGGTAGCTCGTGTTGTTGTTGAGTGTGTTCTTGACTGCTTGAATTTGTGGTTGTACCTTCAAGGAAGAAGTGTCTTTTTTTGGCAGCCTCTCTTTTGGCATGTCCTCGACAAAAACAATTGTGCATTGGTTCCTCAACAACACTTTTCCATGCTTTCCTAAAGATTTGGTGGTATTTGTGCATTCGACTATTTTCTTCCACTAAAAGCAATTGTGTAACAGGCCCCACTAATACCTTTTTGAGAACCATATGTACTTGATGAGAGCTTCCCATCTGTGGCAACTCTATGCACAACCCTCTCAACTCAAAACTCTTGCATTCCGAATGAAAATGCATGAACTCTTGAAATTTCATCTCGATCGGGCCCAACATCATGAGCCACTAGACCCCCAATACAATATCAACTCCCCATTGGAAAGGAAAATATAGGGATATTCAACATGTAGTCCCCCAAAATGAGTTTACAGCTATGGCATTTTCCTAAGCAATTAACAATACCCCCATCTATAACCATGACCTGAAATTTTGGAGCTTGATAAACAAAACAGATCAATTGTGAAGCTAATATATTGTTGATAAAATTATTAGTACTTCCCTAGTCAACAGTACTGTCACCTTCAGTTTTTTCAAGAAACCCACTACCTCAAGAGGTTGTGGGGGTGCTAACACCTGAAAGTACATGGCAAGAGATGGTTTGGAATCTTCAAACTCAATCTCATCAACAACCTCTACTGCTTTTTCTTCCTTCTCATCTTCTTCATTGATGCCCTCATTATAGAACAACTTATTATAGGCACATTTATGTCCTTGACTCTATTTGTTTTCACATTTAAAACATGACCCTTTTGCCTGCTTTTATTGAACTTATTGATGTGTTAAATTGGTAGGCTGCAAGAATGACGGTGTAGAAGTGCTTTTATCTTTGATGCTAGTGAAAGCTTCTTGTTTGGTATTTACCATTCCTTTTTCCTTTGTGTTGCATGCAAAGACAATGGACGTCAATACATAACTTGGATTAAACATGCAGACATCAAGTTGGAAGTGATCCTTGAGACCACATAAGACAAGTCATTCAAGTTTTCCTCTGAGATATTCTCTACTCATAAGGATAGAACTTGGAATTGGTGAATATAATCCCAAACAAGTCTCAAAAACACAGTTTGGCTAGTTGGTTAAAGTAGCTCATTGTCACATTGTTGCAATAACGCATTTACAATTCATCACTAAATACTAACTAGGTAATTGTTGTCACTTGAGATTGCACCCTATGTTGAAGCTAGGCTCGGCACCTCGATGAAGCATTGAAAGACCTTCAAAGTGTGGGACAATGGCTCCTTCAAGGTCAATCTCCAGGTGAAAAGGTTGGTTCCTTTCACTTCAGTTCACTGTAACTAATCTAACCAGCACTATACTCTACTACGAACAAGTTCTAATCTAAGATTTCCAAAGCACAAGGACTCAAAAAATTGAAATATTGAATAAAAGATAAGGTGATGCACCAAACTGAAAGTAGATTATCTCTCTAAGATGAAGAATGGGAGAGACAAATGCAAAGCCGTGAGGGCAGAAACAAGCCACATTCAACTCTGCAATTTTGTCAAACTCAGATTCTCTAGATAGATGACACAAAAGATTGAAATTATACAAATATAATTCACACACAAATGCCATAAAAGAAAAGAAAAGAAAAGCAAGAACACAATAACACAAGTTAAAGAGCAGAAAGAGTGTCACAATAACAAGATATCATTGATTAGATTATGCACAATCTATTACAGTAATGGTGAAGGCACTAAGTTCATTGCACAAGGTCAACATAAAAGTCTACAACTCAAAATACTTGACACACAAAAAGGGCAACATAACCTTGCATTCAAGAGAGGATGTGTTATATGAAAATTGAGTTACATTTATAGAAGAAGAAGTGGGGGAAGAGTGAATCCAAAATCAAGAAGAACGACCACTTGTTTAACCACCAATGACCAATTAGCCTTCAAGTGTACATACCTAGCATGGGTGACAGAGACATTTTTAGAGCCCATACCTAAAAAAAGGTCACAAGTCTTTTTACCACATTCTTGGCCCATAAATACATTATATCGTGATCCAAAACTACTATTAATGTGTAGTACTCCTCAAGTCCTTTCCAACAGTACCAATTTTGTCTTATTTGGTGACCTGGATCAAAAGATATGAGCATTTAAAGATCCTCTTGTTATTCCGCACAGTTGACGGCCACGAGGCCGTCAAATTTAACCTTTGGGTTGGCCCTACTAACATGTCAACCTCTCATCGGGTCTTGGAACCTCCCTTTTGTTCTGCGGAAGTTTTCCGCATTAGCTCCGCAGAATTTTTTTCCGCCTTTGCTCCACGGAAGTTTTTCCAACTTTGCTCCGCATAAATTTTTTTTGGCCTTTATTCCAAGGAATTTTCCACCTTTATTCCACGGAATTTTTTTGCCTTTGTTCCGCGAAATTTTTTGCCTTTGTTCTACAGAAGTTTTTGCCATCTTTGCTCTATGGAATTTTTTTACCTTCGCTCCATGGAATTTTTTTCCGCTTTGCTCCGCAAAAGTTTTTTTTCTACTTTGCTCTGCAAAAGTTTTTTTTCGCCTTTGTTCCATGGAAGTTTTTTTCCGCCTTTGTTCCACGGAAGGTTTTTGCGCCTTTGTTCTGCGGAAGTTTGTTCCGCCTTTGCTCCAAGGAAGTTTTTTTGTTTCGCCTTTGTTCTGCGGAGGTTTTTTTCCGTCTTTGTTTCATGGAATTTTTTCGCCTTTGTTCCATGGAATTTTTCCACCTTTGCTTCGCAGATTTTTTTTGCCTTTGTTCGGCAAAAGTTTTTTCCGCCTTTGTTCCAAGGGATTTTTCGCCTTTACTCCACATGAGTTTTTCCCTCCTTTGCTCTAGCCTAGTCTAAAATTTGAACTAAGTTGTAGAAATAAGCATGCGTGCTCATTTGACAACATTTTTGGTGACCTTTAGGGGACATTTGTCTGCTACATAAACTGATAAATGGCCCGACATATCCATTGGGCATGTTGTCAGCATATAACTTGAAAATTTATTTTGAAAACTCTAAAACTCACCCTAAACTTGTCTAATTTTTGAACTCGTCCCGATCTAAAATATTTACCAAAATATCCACCTGCGACCCATCTGTTAAGTCTACCTCAAATCTACAACAAACACCTTTATTTCCATGTTTGGCTTAGTTCATCATGGACCAACTAACTAGTAGGAACTGTTAAAAGTGTCAACAACTTGTGCAACACAACACTTATTCAAGGAAGATCACCACAAAAGATTGGGGGGGCAATCCCAGTCAGTGATCATGAAACAAGGACAAAAGAAGGGACCCCCCAACAACAAAACAAAAAACAAAGGAGAAACTAACCTACTATGTACAAGGTGAAACATGACCCTTTCAATAAGAGGGTTTAA
Organism: Taxus chinensis; assembly: GCA_019776745.2. NCBI lineage: Eukaryota > Viridiplantae > Streptophyta > Pinopsida > Cupressales > Taxaceae > Taxus > Taxus chinensis. Next base: position 763,645,524 of record CM034150.1, on the reverse strand, counting down.
TATAAATCCCATTAACTGCAATGTGAAGTACTTCCCCATTGAGCTTTGAAAGTTCAAATGCATTAGCTTGCTTACAAGCTGAGATGATGTATAGTCCACTCCATAGTGCATCAAATTTGGAGTGCCTTCCTGGTTTGGCTCTATCTGCATCCCACTTCAAAACAAGATCTCCTTCTTTTGAAGGTCTGCACATTAGCTTTCCTATCAAACCACTTCTTAGTCAGCCTTTGATGTTCTTCCAACCTCCTCATGGTTGACTGCCACAGCTCTTCTAACTCTACTCTCTGATCTTCACCTTCTAACTCCAATTGATGGGCTGATTTTAATGAAGGCAATTCAAGAGATAATGGAAGCCTAGCCTCTCTACCATACACAAGGATGAAGGAAGAATTACCTATTACTCTTTTTGGTGTGATCTTGTCAACCCAAAGAGCATGCCTGACTTGTGTGTGTCATTGTCTCTGATTCATTTCCGTTGTCCTTTTCATGATCTTGATCAAATTCTTGTTGGACTCATCTAGGCTATTACCCTAAGGATAATAGTTAGAAGAAGTCTTCAAATAGATATCGTATTTGAGAGCCCAATCAAAGATCTTAAACCCCACAAAAGATTTAGCATTATCGGATATTATGGTATGAGGGACTCTAAACCTAGTCACAATCTCCTCCAAGAAGTTCATAATGGTTGTCTCAGTAGCTTCTTTGAGTGCAACAACCTCGGTCCACTTGGTAAAGTAGTTAGTGGCGGTCAAAACCCATTTATGAACAACAATAGAAAAACTATTGATTATGTCAATGAAGTTAAGACCCCATTGAGAGAAGGTTTGGTATGTTTGGATTGGGTGAAGACGAAGAATATCCAACCTCTTCTTAGCAACAAATAAGGCACATTATTTATATTTTATAACCCATGTATGAGCATAATTGAATAGTGTGGGAAAAATATCCATCCCTTAAGATCTTCATGGTTTTTTCTCTTGAAGAAAAATGACTAGTAGCTAGGCCTTCATGAAATTTTCCAATAATTCTCTCAATTTGATCCTTACCATTACATCACAAAAAAAACCCTCTAGGATTTTATTGAAAAGAAAACTATCTATCAAAACATAAGGATAAATTGAATCCTAAAGTTTCTCCTCTTTGTTTTATCCATCCATGGAGGATATTCACTAGTAGCCAAGAACCTTGCCATATCATCTAGACACCTTCTTCTACTAAGTATACATGCTACCAATGGCTCATCCTCTTTTATTAGAGTATAAGTGGATTATTTTAATTGGTTATCCTCCATAACTATATTCTCACACAAACCTTTTCCTCTAATCAATTTTTTAGCCTTGAAAATTACATAAAATTTCATTATATTAGCGACCCATCCAACACTCTTCTCACTAACATCTACCACCATTATGAAATACCTCACACTAGGATGCAAAAATAACACCTTGATATGACTTTTGCCAAGTAAATGCTTGAATGTTTAGAGATATCTCATGAAGAAAATGATCTAAATCTTCATGTGGTTGTACCTTAGCTCATAGTCCTTTATTGTTTGACTAAAAAATAAAATTGGATGTTCCAATCCTTCTCAATTTTTCTAAGTCAGAATGATTGCCACACTACTCTCAACCTCATAAGCATACAAGATAAAATATTTGTCATAATTTCAGTTAATGAGGGTGGGATATTGATTTATTTCCTCCTTGATATAATCAAATCTATCTTTACCTTCCTTGGTCCACTTGAAAAAAAATCTTTCTTAAGCATCAAGGTAATACACTTGACTAGTCTTGCAAAATTAAGAATGAACTTCCTAGAAAAATTAATCTTATCAAGAAAAGATTGAAACACTTTCTTGTGTGTTAGTAAAGAGAGAAATTATATTTTATATCTTGAGATAAATAGATATACCATTTTTTGAGACCACGTGGCCCAATATTTTTCCTTGTGGAACAATGAAAGTGCACTTTTTTAGATTGAGTGAGATCCCAAATTCTCTACATATTTGAAATACTAGCTCTAGGTTCTTTGTGTGATCTTCACCTATGTTCGAGAAAACTATGATATCATCCAAGTAAATCAAAATGAACATGTTTATGAAGTCTTTGAAAGTGAAATCCATGGCCCTTTTCAATGTGGCACCAACATTAGACAAACCAAAAGGCATTTTTTCAAGGGTTTATGTTCCCCACTTAGTGGTGAAGGTTGTTTTATACTTGTCTTCTTATCTAACCCATATTTGATTGTAACAAAAATATCCAACTAAAAGAGAGAACCTCTCATACTAATATGTGTAATATCTGATCCATGGAAGGAAGTGGGTAGTGACACTTTGAGGACCCATTCAAGTCCCTAAAATCAACACATAGCCTAATCTCCTCATTTTTCATCCTTACATGAACTAAATTTTCCACCCAAGAGGATTAATTAATAAGAAATATGATTCTGACCTCTATGAGTTTGGAAAGATATTTCTTCATTAGGGGTTATATCTTAGGATTTTCAGGTCCTTTTATTTTACCTAACAAGCTTAGCATTGGGTTCAAGATCTATAACATATTGCATAACTTTAGCATTGAAACCTTTAAGATATTCATAACTCCATGATAAAATATCATTATATTCCTGACATAATGAAAAAAAAAAAACTTTCTTTTTAGTTTCATCACATACCTCTCTAAGAAACAACTCCTTATCTTGGGGAACCATGACCTTGTGATACTATTCTTCTCTAACCATTATGTTTTTCTTTTCTCTTTTGAACTCATGATCAGAGATGAATATTCTTTCAAGGGTGATAATACCTATTGGTAATGTTTTAGTTCTTAATTGGTTAACTTGATCCTCATATCCATATTGTAGCCTTGAATACGACATAGATGAGAACTATGCTTCATTCTCAATAAAATGGGCAATTTGTTCATCACTCTCAAATACCTTCCAACTCACATTATTGTTGGAATGGATGGTATTACCACGATCTTGAAATTCTGGTCATATCCCTAAATAATATCTCTAGGTGGAAAAACTATGACCCTAAGACAACCATTTGATCAACTTTCCCATTAAACTTCCTTAGAGAACTAATTAGAGATTAATAACCTCAAAACTATCAAGTAGGTCTCAAATTTTATGTTTATAAGCCTTTATGAGCTTGTCCCTGTTAGCACACTTTCCTCTTACTTGGTGCACTACTAACTCGGTGTCTCCAAACACCTACAACCTCTTAATATGAGTCTTCTCAGAAAATGACACTCCATGAAATAAATCCTTCATACTCAGCTACATTGTTTGAGCATGCAAATTGAATCCTATGAGAAAAAATAAACATTTTTACCCTTTGGAGAGATAAAAACTACACCTACTTCAGATCCATTCCTACTCCTAGAACCATAAAAAACATCTTACATAGGACTTGGGAATCCTCCTCATTTTATCTTAATTCACTTGCCACAAAAGACCCCTCCTCTTGGATATAATAAGTACCTAATCAGGTTTCTGAATAACAATGTAATGTGGATCAAATTCATATCTTTCCTTAGCCCGCTCATCTAACATAAGATCAAGGATTAATTGGGATGAATGGATTACTTCAAATATATTTTAATCACTATGTATTTATCCTTACACGATGTTGATTGAGTTTATGGGACTGGGATCATGGACTTTAACATGATAGGCTAAGATAGCCTCAGCCTTAATTTCAAACTTAGTCCCAAGAACATATGGGGCCAATTTGAGGACAAGTAACCTCCTACCTTGGTTTTGAAGTCTCTTAGAAATAAAATATAAAATAGATGAGGAAAATATATAAATGAGATATCTTGAGCAATATTTAGAGTAGGAAATGCATGGATATTTAGCTCAAGACCTTTGATTACTCAAACTACTTTAACTATAGTAATATATAGTTGTAAAACACCCTTAGTGATTGAAGTGTACTTGATCCACAAATTTTTTTTCTATATTATTAGGAATCAGGGAGGATTTTCCCCTTAAATATATCATATAATTATGTACAATATGCTTGTTAATAATAAAAGAGACATATAAGCATGAGGGTTTCTTCATTTCACTTACTTGTTCCTCCTTTGGTTGGCACAAGCTAATTACTGATCTTGTACTTTTTATTGTTGTCTCGCATGATGGAATGAGCTACTTAAAAGCCTCTTGTAAGAGATACAATTGATATAGAATGGAAAAATCATCCCACATTGTCACATTCAGATACATTTTCTTCATTATCTCAACAATGTTCATTGGAAATACCTACTACCTTGTGCATCATAGGTGTGACTATTTCTTTCTTTGATTTCTCCAACATTGAAAAATATAATTTTGATTGAGAAATGAAATCCTTTATGGCGATAGATATAATATAAAAATAAGGTAGGTTATCCTTACTTGAACCTATCCCAGTTTCCTTCTCTTTGTGAAGAGAATTGTCTTGTTTGAGGGAAGAAAAAGTTTGAGTATCCAATATTCCCTTCTTATACCTTATATTATTAGAAACATGAATTTGAGGTATGCTTAGATGATCAAAATTTTATTGATTACACAAAACTCATTAGTTCCAAAAATCATGAGATTGGCTTCATGTGTATCCTCTTAAATTTATTCAACATTAGGACTTAGAACTTCCATAATTGATTCATTTTGATCAAATGAATTCGACACCATGAAGGTCTAAACTTGCACACCCTTTTCACAAATATTCTAATTATGGAGCTGATTATATGAGAAACACCATTCAATTCCTTAACCCATGATGTTCTACACCAAAACAATAATTTTTATCAAGTTAGGAACAATTTTATCTTTTGGAAGAGGTAATGCTTGAAGAGGCATGTTATAATTCACACCTTGAAACCTAATTTTTTGGTAAATCTACCAATACCCCTGATAATGATAGTAATTCCTTTGTTGATGCCCTTGATTTTTATTTTGGTGGAGTTTAGGAGCTTGTCTTTGTTGTTTCTTAAGGAAAACTATCTCATTGACCAAGACTCTGAGATCCTCTATCTCATTAGAAGACTTAGATGTAGGAGTATAAGAACTAGCCTTTAACTTGAGAATTGGGGAAAGAGAAGGTTGAATTTCTTGGGGTAGCTCTAGGAAAATAGGAGTTTGGTTTCTAGGGGCTGTATTTCTAGCTTGAACCAAGAAATTCTAAGCCCAAATAGGTGTCTCAAAAGTAGTAGGAAAATACATAGCTCCTATTAAATGAATCATCACTACAGTATAAAAATTAAGAGCCCTCAAAATATACAAGAATACACCTTGAGGAGATGGCCTTAAGAGAGGTGGAATTCCATCCAATGTCCTCTGAAACCCATCATCATCTCACAAGGGGATTTTTTGATGGTTGTAAGTTGATCTAACAAAGAGATATTATTATCCTTTTCTTTGAAATGCTTGCAAATATTCTCCCCAAAATCATCCCATGTATGAATAGAAGAGTACTGAAAATTCTTATACTATTGTAATGCTTTTCCTTTGAAGGATGAGGCTAAGATCCTGATTATCACATCATCTTCAATGATAAGATGAACTGAAAAAACATTAGTAACATCTAAGATGTGTTGTATAAGGGTGGTTAAAATTTCACCATTAAAGTATGGAATGTTCTTTAGGGAAGATACAAGTATGTCATGTTAGGAATTCAACGCCAAGGGATTAAGCATTAAAGGTCATAATATGTTGATTTATCTGAAGGGAAATGAGGGGAATGGGTCTTATATTCCTATAAAGATGAGAAAAATGCCTTTAAAAATGGGGATTCAAGTGAACTCTAGGTAGTGGGGATGGAATTCATTGAATAGGTCTTCCTCTTCTAATTGGTGAAATATTCAATATAATATCCCATGATTGAAATTTTTCTTGTTTGTATTCTTTTCATGAAAAATGAAAAACAAATTGTTGAAACTAGTAGATTTGAAGTTAGGAGTTACTAGATGTGTTGTTTTTTTTCTTTAAAGGAAACGTAACACTGAAAAACCCTCTAATATCATTGTATTGAATCAAACCTGAGCTATAGAGTTAAAGATATGCTCATCACCTCAGTGAAACATTAAAAGACCTTTAAAGGTTATGAAAATGGATCCTTTAAGGTTAGTCTTTAGGGGAAAGTTTGGTTCCTTCCACTCTAGTCTACTGTAACTAATCTAACCAACACAATGTTATATTACTAAATAGTTCTAATCTAAGATTTCTAAGGAATGATATTTTAGAAAGATGAAATACTAAATTAAATATAAGGTGATGCACCAAACTAAAAGTGGATTCTCTCCCTAAGATAAATAATGAGAGGGAAAAAAACAAATCTAAGAGAGAAGAAACAATATACATTCAACTCTACAATTTTTCCAAACTTTTATTCTTTGCATAAACGACACAAAGGATTAAAATCATGCAAATATAGCTAACACACATCATACCATAACAAAATAGGAAGGAAATAATATAATAACAAAAGCTAAAGAGTATAAGGAGAGTCACAATAACAAGATATCATTGATTAGAGTATGAACAATCTATTATAATAATGGGTACGGCACTAAGTTCATTGCATAAAATCAACATAGAAGTCTACAAATTAGAATACTTGGGAACAAAGAAGGGAAACACAACCTTACATTCAAGAGAGGATGTTTTTCAATTGAAACTAAGTTAAATTTATAGAATAAGAAGAGGGGGGAAGAGTAAATATGAAACAAGAAGGTAACCCACTTCTTCAACCACCAAGGATAAATCAACATTCAAGTGTGTAGACCTACTATGTGCGTCAGATAATTTATAGAATACAGATCTAAAAAGAAACATGGGTATTTTTTCTAAAATTTTGGTCGAAAATCACTTTATTGTGACCCAAAAAGACTATTAACATATATTTATCCTCAAGACCTTTTAAATGGTAAAAATTTTGTCTTATTTAGTGGCCTAGATAAAAATATATGAGCATTTAAAGATCCTCATGTCGTCCTGCACAGTTGACGGCCACAGGGCCATCAAATTTAAACTTTGGGTCACCCCTACTAACGCGTCAACCCCTTACTAGGTCTTGGATTCTCCCTCTTGTTCCACGGAATTTTTCTTATGTTCCGCGAACTTTTCTACAAATTTTCCTTTGCTTCACGGAAGTTTCTACTTTCATTCCACGGATTTTTCCTTTGGTCCGTGGAAATTCCACCTTTATTCCGTAGAAGTTTTTGCAGATTTTTCCTTTGTTCTGCGGAAATTTTTTCCGCCTTTGTTCCGCAGAATTTTACTGCCTTTGTTACGCGGAATTTCTCTGCCTTTGTTCCATGGAATTGTTTGCCTTCTTTCCACGGAAGTTTTTTCTGCCTTTGCTCTGCATAAATTTTTTACCTTTGCTCCACAAAAGTTTTGTCTGCCTTTGTTCCGCGAAAGTTTTTGTCTACCTTTGTTCCGCGGAAGTTTTTTACCTTTGCTCCACGGAAAAATTTTCCACCTTTGCTCTTCGAAAGTTTTTTTTCCGCCTTTATTCCACGGAAGTTTTTTCCTACCTTTGTTCCGCGGAAGGTTTTCCGTCTTTTGTTCCACGGAAGTTGTTTCCGCCTTCATTCCATAGAATTTTTCCCGCCTTTGCTCCGGCAGGGTCTAGAATTTGAACTACATTGTCGAAATAAGTATGAGTGCTCGTTTGACAATAGTAACAATAAGGCCCTTCTTCTTTGAGTACACAACCATCTATACCAAATAAATTTCTCAGGTTCGAAGAATAAGAATACCATGACCACCTTTTGTGCACATGGTGTCTAATAGAGATAAAAGAAAATCTACATTTTGTTGATCTAGGTGACCGGGTCTTTCACATCGAACTTGCACATTTCCATTTTTGGTAGTATGTTGTAAAATCTAAGACTGGAGCTAGATGTGGGTTAGGGTGGGGATGTATTTGGATTTGAATTGGATTGGCTGAAAGATCTACCCTAATTGGGCTTTGCATTGGTTAATGGCGGATGGTTTTGTTGATTATTTTACAAGGCCATCATGATCTTGACCAAATCTCCTTTGATTGTGCTCATATCAAACTATGTTACACATCTTTTTTCCAAGATTCGACTTCAAGTTATGCATCTCATTTCAGAGATCGAATTGTATATTACGCACCTTGTTTTGGAGATAGTTGACTCTGTCATCAACTAAAGAAAACCCTTGATTTGAAGATTCACCGAGTCCCGTTTATGACTCATCTCCTCTTTGTTAGGAGTTTTTCCTAATGTGATGGAACCCTTGCCTCTGCCTCTAGTGCGTAGTCTTGCCATGGAACAACTGGACTCTATATAATTTGATTTTCACCTTTGCCCAAACTTTGACCAAATGATTTCAGGATGAGGTCGGCCTTATATCCAAAAACACATAATAAACCCACACGAAATTTCGGTGAGCTTTTCGAAAATGTAAAGAAATCAGAATTATTCAACAAATAGCAAAATGTGGAGTGAATTTATGAAAAAACTTAAACGCCCAATACCTCCCTCACAAATGATCACCAAAAGCTGAAAAAATCACTATAGCTTCCTTGAATAATTCTTCAACTTCAATAAAAAAAATTGCAGAAAAGTTTGCAATGGTGCACAAGATATAGTCAATTCTTGAAAATCAGGGTTTCAACCCAACCCAAATCAAAACTCTTATACCACTTTTAATGAATTTACTATATCAATGAAGTGGAATCACAACAATAGAACATGATATAATGAAAATAAGAGAAGCATAAGACCAATCCACTTTGAGGGGGCAGCCTGTATCCACTTTGAGGGAGCAACATTCACAACCTTGCAATAAGAACATAATACTCAATATGATGATCTACTACTAACCCTACCTCATATATAAACCCTACTTATGCTATGGAGACCATCTAGGTCAACTCTATTACCATTGTGAATCATTAAAAATGATCATCTAACTTAATTAAAGGTTATGTTAGCCATAAGTAGGATGCACATATCCCAATACATGCTATAGGCTAAGGACGTAGCAGTTGCCCTTAGAGGAACCATCAAAGTTGAATTTGATAATCCCAAGAGTTGGAGGGAACCAAAACACTAGAGCCTTCTTTGGATTAGAATTTCCATTGATAAGCCCCTTATCAGGAAAAGAGGAGCCAAACTAAGCACTCAATATCAGAGTTTCGAGTCTGTAAAATTCCTCAAACCATGTGCCTTTGCAATCTCTAAAATTGAAGATTTGATCATTTTCCAAAGCCAATCCTTTATAACGCCTTATGTTCTTGAAGATTCTTATGTTTCTCTCCAACCACAGAATTCCAACAAATTAATAGATGGGTCTTAGGTCCCATATCAGAGCCAAGCAGTTTGATTTGAAACTTTGTTTCGAGCTCTTTATCACCTCTGATAATGAGTTTTGTACAACTGTCGCTATCTTAAATTTGTCAAAAAAGAAGCCTTGTAATTCCCATGCATATGGATAGTGAAGCAGAATATGTTAGCTAATTTCTTCATGGTTTCAACACAAGACACAAAAGGATGCCCAAGAAAATCCACTTTTCATAGGTTGATCATAGATTAATATCTTCTTATGCACAACAACCCAAAGAAAAATATTGGCTTTAGGCAGTCTTTTATAAATCCATATGAAATAGAAGGAAAATTTTCTCATCACCATTCCTTCCAACCTTAAGATGATTTAGTATGCAGCCTGAAACGAAACCTCACCAGAGGGAAAAACCCTCCCACACGAGTGTCCTGTGAGATTGAGGGAATCAAAGTGTTTTCTAATTTTGTCATTAACATTTAAATCTCCCTCCTGATTTAGATTATTCAAGAGCATATCAAGTTCTTCCATGCACTCCCATCAGAGGAGTGATCTATGTAATCACTTACTCTGCTTCCCCCACTGTTCTGTGAACTCCGTGATATGCCCGAGTCTATCTTTCTCAGCAGAGGTTGTAGTCTTAACCAAGAGTCCCACCAAAATGCAATGTTCTCATCCATTGCCTAGTTTCCATCACATTACGAGAGAGGATGAAATTCCTACAAGATTTTATGAATTCCAAATTGAAGTACCCCAGGGAGAGGGAATTGGGTAAACAATCTCGGTACATGTTTTGAATTCTGGATATTTATGTTGAAGGATTTGGCTCCAAAGCCGACTCTTGTTAGAGAATATTCTCCAAAAAACGTTTGGTCCCTAGAGCTTTATTCATTATGTCCATTCTACATAAACCATGGCCACCCCATTCCTTAGGAATGAAAACCTTATCCCAAGAAATCAAATAAAGCCACCCCGCAAGGAATTTCTTTTCGGCTTCACAATGTCATCAACTACCTTCCTTCTTGCTTAAGGATAGACATACGGTAAGTATGCATGGCTTGTAAAGTGGCATGGGCAAGTAGAGCTTTACCAGCAAAGGGCAAGGCACAACATTTCAAAGCTGAGAATTTCTTCAAGATCCTTTCCACCATTGGCTGCTAAGCTTTGCTAGGTATACTTTCCTATAAAGAGAAGGCATCCCTAAATATATGAAATTAGTAGAGAGACTTAGTACAAAACATAGGGAAAGGAATCACACCCACACTCACGGAAACACACATTTTTTCAGAAACACACCAGATATGCCCCTTTTCAACTAGTGACATCTTGCATGAACAAGTTCATTTAAGCTTCCACTTACAGTGATTGCTGAGCTTCTCACTGTCACATACATAAACTAAGACACCCTCATTTGTTCCTATTTTCATCTTCAGTGGGTGCTACGCTTCTCGTTGACACATACAGGAACACATTCCTTTGTTCACGTTCTCACTTCCAATGAGTCTTGGGCTTCTCACTGACACATCACATATGAAGCAAGTATATACCTATCGATCTATAGTTAGTGTTACGCTTCTCACTGTCACACAAGCAAAAAAAAAAAAGATAGACGAGGTCCTCATTATCTTCAATGACTATCGGACTTCTCACTAAGTTTGCATTCGCAGCCACCATTCCAGATCACTGCCACTTGATCACGAACAATATGAAACAGTCACCACTACCATTTGGAAACTGATCTCAATTTTAAAACAGTTTGGCACAATCTTTTTTGCCACTATTGCAATTTGCAACCCTCTAAGTTAGCTGCGAACTCGAGTTTGCTTATAGGCCTGAAGGAATCCTACCTCTATTGCCTCCAACCGCCAACGTAATGCTGCTCACTCAGCCAAGGCATATTGCATGGTGTACTTGATAGTTAAATTCTCCCCTCCTCAGGACTAACACACCCATTGAATGTCAATGTATGCTCGATATTGCATGCTACTTTAAAAGATTGGGTTTTTCAACATAGACTATTACAACATACATGCTTTATTAGACTAACTAATTGACTAATAATAAGAACTTGTTTATTGGAAAAACCGGACTTTAACCACAAAAAGTTTATTCATATACTTGACTATAATCTCTTAATGACAAAAAAAACATTTGAGTATGATATCACTTTTATCAAACAAAAGAAATTACACAGCCTTGTAAACAATAAATTCAAAACTCTAACTAAATAAATACTAACAATAATTTCAAACCTAAATACCACGACACCCACAGCTATTTTGTAAACTCTTAAAACAATAAAAAAAACATTAAACAAATAGATACTATTTGATTTGTTAACTTATGACTAAACAAAAACTTTTAATATTCTTGCTGACTTTAATAATCTAACAGAACAGCATGCAGAATGTAATATAGTAAAGACACCATAGGCGCATGGGGATGGTTGAGACTGCAGTCACTGTTGAAACAACGCACATATAAACGGAACGAATACCGCCAACCACACAAGCTGAGCACGTGAAGATGCAAATCAAGCAAGACAGCGGGATTGCATGGTGCCTATCAAATACAAACAAGCAACAGATTGCACATAAACAAGCATGTGGATCAACAGACGAAGGTGTGATACACGATGGGTATTTGACAAACAGGTGAATGAAAGCACCGGACTGTTAAATATGTGATCTGCAAATATAATTGCGCTACAAAAAACTATCCTCCGGTTGTTTTCTTCAATCATTCTTTATGTGCATTATAACTACGTTGTCAATAATAGAACAATATTAGCCAATAAACAATATAATGTATCTAGTTGGCTTATTGTTATATTGTTAGTGACTTGTTAGAATTGTTAGTCACAGTAGTTTTACCTTCAGCTAACTTTAGCTAATGGTTATGGCTCTCTTTGTTTGTAGCATTACGGCTTGCAGCTTCTCCAAGAATCTTTTATGGTGTCCAAAGCATACATTCGCTGAGCCTACAGAAAAGCCTGTGAGGGTGGAGGTCCTGGTCAGGGAGGAAGTGTGGAGAACACATACCCAGTGTGAAGACCATCCGGTAAAAGCCAAGACAAGAAAGGAGGCGTGGTAAAAGCAAGAACAAGCTGAGGCGTTTTGTTGGTTCTAGTGTGTGTCACAAGGAGGAACTGTGGTATTCCAAGTTTTGTTGTTGATAAATTCTTTGCTGAATTAAATTTTGTAGTGAGAAGAAAGGACGTTTCAATAGGAATTGGAGGAGTATTTTCTTCATTTGCTGCTGTATTTTCTTTGAGGAGTGTATTTGCTGTTTGTTGCAGCATAAGTTATTTGGATTTAAGTTGGGCTCCATAAAGGAACCTGGAGGACGTCCTGATAGTGAGGGCGTCATTCTGAGCAGCAAATTAAAATGTCACTCTGCTGTTCTAATTTTGGCTCTGAGTCATTCCTTGTTTATGCTCTGGAGCTGCATGAATTTGCTGTCCTGAGGCAGGAGCGTGGAGCTGCTATCAAGGAAAGAGCATAGCTCTGTACAAAAGGTTATCTTTGATTGGATGAAGAAAACAAATCAAATTTTAAGCTAAGTTTTCTGAAGTTCATAAAAATTTAAGGCAATAGGTTTGCAAAATATTTTAAAATATAATCAATTTAAAAACTTTGGAATATGCATATTTTTGCCTAGAAAGACTTCAACCAAGACGGTTGATTTTGTAGCCGACAAACCATAAGGAGAACATAGATAAAACTTTGCCAAATTGTCCGTTTTGGTGTCCTTTTCTGCATGCAAAAGGAACTTTTGCTTTAATTTTTTGGCAATTTTACGAGAAATTTTAAAATTAAAAATATCTCAAACTGTCAGGAGTTTTGAGCTGAAAATTGGTCAATTTGTCCATTTTTAGGATAGAATCAGTGAGCAAAACACTTTTTTGTAAAAGCCTTTATATTTTTTTCCAATTTAACTATTTTCGTGAAAAACTAAGTCAAAATGGCTAGTTTACAACACTTGGGTGCTACAAGATTCACAAAAATTGACAGGTAAACTGGACTTTAGTTTGTGCAGTCACAAGATACTATTTGTGAGTGTCAAAATTTAGATCAAATTGCACTTGGCAAAGAAACAAGATCAGATGATGACGAACTTTCAATTGTTGAACCTCATAACTATGATAAGCATCATAGAGAAGCATTGATGTTGCCTAAAATTTTCAGTGTCTGATAATTTGATTCTAGAAGTTCAGAAATAAGCAACTACTCGCTTCGGATTTGTGGAAAGTCTAACATCCAAGTACCATGCTTCAAAAGCCAGTAGAGTACTGTACTCAAAAAAATTGTTATTTTCCACTAAAGTGCAGGAGGGTGGTTTGATCTCTGAATTCTTGTTGCAATTTAAGGACATTTGTGATCAGCTGAAAGCAGTGGAAAAGCCTATAGATGAGCAAGACTTGATTGCTCTGGTACTCGCAAAACCTACCAACATCATTTGACTCCTTTGTTAGAGTCACAGGAGATGGATTTTGGGAAGTTGTCTACACTTCTCATGCAAAAGGAGAGAAGGCAAACTCATGCAAACTTCCTCATCATCAATGGCTACAAAAATGCATTCATTCATGGCACGGTCAAAGGGAAAGGCAAAAGCAGTAGAATACGAAATTCCCACAAAGGTAACCTCCAAACAGTACTATAAGTGATTCTAAGAAAGCCCAATGATGATGTTTTTATTGCAAGCAGCCAAGACATTTTACGAAGGATTGTAGGAGACAAGAAGATATGGCTAATGCATACAAGAAGTCTAGACATGTTGATGTTGCAAAAGAAGCAAATGGAGAGGCATCTAGTGAATTTGCAATTACAAGCATCACATGACCAATCCAATGAGTCCCCACATAGTATTTGAGTCCTAGAAGCATCTCAGCATTATACATGTCATAAAGATTGGTATGTAGATTTCATTGAGGATGTTAGTAGTCATGAAACTGTTTCCTTGAGTGATGGATGGATAAATGATGTCAAAGATATGGGGATGTGCAAGTTACATTGAAACAATCAGGCTACAAATATACATTTTGTAATGTTAGATATGTACTTGATATGTGTACCTAATATGAACAAGAATCTCTATCTATAGTGAAATCACTAAAAATAAACAACCGATAGTTAAGTTTAAAGGAAACAAATGCAGGATAACTACACTCAATGATGATATAGTTATTGGTATAAGGGAAAGGGGTCTATACAAACTTGTAATCCACAATCAGTAGAACAATATGCTTTAGCAACAGTTGAGCAAACTAGTACTATGTGGCATGAAAGATATGGTAATCTTAACTATTAATATTCGAATGTCTTGAGCAAAAGAATTACATGGTGAATGGACTTCCATCTCTTCAAGAAAATCAAGTTGTATATGCAGGATGTCAATTGGGCTAGCAGGTTAGGCAAGCCTTTTCATACTAGTAAAGCATGGAGAGCAAAAAATGCATTAGAATTGGTACATGCAAATCTTCATGGTCCCATGAAAACTAGTACAGTATCTAGAGCACTATATTTTTTGTTAATTGCAGATGATTGTTCTCAAAAAATGTGAGTGTATTTTTTGAAGAACAAATCATATTGTTTTTCTAAACTTTATTGCATGGAAAGTACTTGTTGAGAATAAAATCGGTAAATGGGTCATAGCACTCCAAAATAGACTATGGAGGGGAATATGTTTCCAAACAATTCAATACTTTTACAGTACACAAGAAGGTACATACACGCAATATGCCACTCCGCAGCAAAATGGAGTAGTGGAAAAGAGGAAATATGACTATTATGGAGATGGCAAATTGTATGGTGCAAAGTAGGAATGTACCTTTTCGATACTAGGCAAAAGTTGTAAATACCGCAGTGTACATCTTGAATAGAAGTCCATGTAAAGTTGTGCAAGATATCACTCATAAAGAAGCATGGTCAAGTAGAAACCCTGATGTAAGTGATTTCCGCATTTTTGGTTGTATTGCTTTAGCATTAATTCCTAAAGAAAAATGGAGTAATTTAGATACTAAAAGTAAAAAGCATATGTTTGTGGGATATAGTGAACAATCCAAAGCATATAAATAACTAGATATTTCTACAAGATAAGGTTGTGATCTATGTTGCCAGGATACAGATGAGTACAGGTACGATATTTCGATAAGCGGATACGTACTGATTTTAAAAATACCCTTGGATACGATACATCTTGATGATACATGTAGTCTTAAAGAGGATATACATATATATACCCATTTTACTCATTTTTAGTCCATAAGAAATACAAATCTTGAAAAATATAGTACGATCAATGTTCAAACCATTGGTAATATTCTTAAGATTTTACATTTTCTATGATATACGAATATTGTATTCCTTTGTGTTTCAAAATCCATTTCCTTTGAAATTAATTTTTGTTTTGAAATGAAAGGCCATCAAAGATGTATATAGTGAGCTCTTAAAGGACAATATTTAATCGCAGATTGACTCTGGGACCTGCCAATGACAACTAAAGAGGTCAGTCCAATGGTTGGTTCTTGCATTCATATTATCCAAAATCACCTTTGGACTAAGGCCTTAAGGATGCAGGAAGGAGTCAATGTTGTGCCTTGGTAGTTTCTGGAAAGGATGCTCTTTGAAAGTTGCAAGCTATGCAATTTGCGGTTCCAAATTATTCTGTTAGTATTGAAGATCACCTGAGATTTGATCTCATAAATAACTTGTACTTGGAGGCTCAGATATATGTCCAAATTTCTATGAATAGCTTCTTTCCTTGGCCAAACAAAGCATGATCCCAAATAATTAAGATCAAATGATTCTTGATATCCTTTGAATATTTTCTCTTCAATAAACTAGAGAGTGTTGCAACTACATCTCATGTTTCCAATGTAGTTCATGTGCAATAGCCCTCCTAGGTTAGTCCTTGGGCCAATAAAACTGAAGTTTGTTTGAGTTAACTAAAAAATGCAAATGGTGGATCGAATAGAATGAACTCCCCCTTCCTATGTAGTGTGTAAGCAGAATAATAGACCCAAATGCAATCCGTTGCTCTATGTAGATCCAGCTAGCCCTTGATAGAATATGTCAGCCCATACCCAATGGTATGTATGTTGTGTTTATATAGGGATCTCTTGTATCGAATTTCAACACTAATGACCCGGGACATGCCCACTAGTACCCTCGGGTACGTATGGGAGGGATACGTGAGGCTGAAAAGACCAACCTCAAATGCCAAAAATAAGATGTTATACAGTAGAGGACAGGTGCCCCGGAATGGATGCGAAAGTGCCTAGCGCTAGTGTCTCAGAGACAGATGGTGACGACCTACTAATGAGTGGGACCTGACAGACAGGGATCCCTGAGACCTGACCAGATCTGTGTGTCATGAGTGACGAATGTGCAAAACAAGCAATGAAGATCAACACTTACAAACGAATAGACTACCAGAGAAGGGTCATCAGTGAATACTTTCCTTACGCAAGGATCCATATATAAACACAACATACTTAGCGGTATAATCAATAGTGTTAAGTGCGTAATTTTGTGTCTACAAGTGGTACTATAACACACTGCAGGATGTTCGGCAAGATGAACTTCTAAAATCATATGGAAGGTAGATCCACCAGATTTGGGAAACAAGCAATACAAAATCTTGAGCAGGTAAACTTTTCTCTCAATTCAGCTGTCACAAATCTTTGAGCCCAATAATTATGCAGATGCTAAAGGAAATCTAGAATGGGAATCTATGCCATGAAGGTGGAGTATGATCCTCTAATGTAAAATGGAACTTGGGTCTTGTCAGATTTACTCCCAAGGTAAGAAAGCGATTGGTTGTAAATGGATTTACAAAGTAAAATGCAAGTCAGATGGTTCTCTAGATAAGTATAAAGCTCGTCTTGTTGCCAAAGGATATGCACATGGAAGGAGTAGATTATGAGGAAACATTTGCTCCTACGTCGAAAAATGGTAACATTCAAAGTTCAAAACTGGTTATTGTCTATTGTTGCTCAGTTTGGTTGGTAGGTATATCAGATGGATATGTCAAGAGTTTTTTTTTTAATGGAGAGTTAGAGGAAGAGGTGTACATGGTACAACCACATGGATTTCAGATTCTTGGAAAATAAGCATCTAGTTTGCAAGTTAGTGAAGTCCTTGTATGGACTTAAGCAGGCTCCTCGAGCCTGGTATTTCAAAATTGATAAATATCAGAGAGTCTAGATTTTAAAAGATGTGATGCAAAATCTACTCTCTTTGTTAAATTGGTTGGTGATGACATAGTGGTTCTAGTTGTCTATGTTAATGATCTTGCCATCACCAGAAACAGTAATGACTTGATTAAACAGGTGAAAGCCGACATTTGTTCTGTGTTTGAAATGACCCATTTAGGACTGCTTCAATATTGTCTAGGTGTAGAGTTTTGGCAGTGCAACAAATTTGCTTAAACAATTTTTGTATCCCAAACAAAATATGCCAAATCCTTGTTAGACAATATTCAAAATGTATGATTGTAATCCAATAGCGACACCTATGGAAGTTGGGACAAAACTCTCAACTAACAATAATTCACCATTGGTCAATAAAACAATGTATCAACAATTATTAGATAGTTTGAGTCATCTTACTACTACTAGACCAGATTTATGTTTAGCAGTAAGTTATCTTTTTCGCTTCATGAGCCAAAACCACATGAAGAACATTGGCAAGCTGCAAAAACAAGTTCTTCAAATATGTCAAAGGAATTCTTGACTTTGGCATTCGATATAAACAAAGTGATTGATTTTGAGTTGACAAGGTATACTAATTCAGATTGCGCAGGATCAGTTGATTCTAGAAAGTCGACAACAGGTTATGTTTTCATTCTTGGTTCAGAGAGTATTTTTAAGGTAGAGTAAGCTTCAGAGTACAATTGCATTGTCTTCTACTGAAGTTTGAGTACAAAGTAGTTGTTAGTGCAGGTAGAGAATTGATGTGGATTCAGTTTGTATTGGAGGATCTTCAACTTGATTCATCGGCCTCCGACACCTATCTTCTGTAACAACCAGAGTGTGACTAAAGATGGTGAAGAATCCAATTTTTCATGCCATGACAAAATACATTGAGGTTCATCATCACTACATCCAACAATTGGTTACTAATGAAGACATATAATCTTTATTTTTGTCCTCCCTCTGAGCAACCAGCTGATATAATGACTAAACCTTTGTGTAATAAAAAATTTGTAAAATTCTGAGATAAGCTTGGAGCTGTTTCCGGTTCAGTCATTAAGGGAGGGTATTAGAATAATATTAGCCAATAAACAATATAATGTATCTAGTTGGCTTATTGTTATATTGTTACTGACTTGTTAGGATTGTTAGTCATGTAATTTTACCTTTAACCTAACTTTAGCTAATGGTTATGGCTCTCTTTGTTTGTAGCATTTCTACAAGCTATTTATATGGTTTGTTATTTGTAATGCGATTACGGCTTGCAGTTTCTCCATTAATCTTTTAGTCAATGACATGGATGCGCACTTGGAGACGGATATGGCTGACAGAGAAGTCGTGAAAGTAGGTGCAGGCACTGTTGATCATGTCTGATTCAAATGCATATTTTCCACAAAACTGTCAAGAGAAGCATGGTCTAATAAAGATTTTTGACTTCAGATGCACGGGCATAGAGTATTAGCAGCCACAAGAGAGTGCACACAGGAGATCTACAAACTTAATTTTTTCCCTTAATAGCTATCTCTCATCGCCTCTCATGAGTCTCATCCATAGGACAACAAAGAATAACTTTAAAAACTCGAATTTAACTACGCTACAAAGCACCACTAATACACTAAGCCACTAATTGACTCAAAGCAAATTGAAGTATATTACATCATGCAGGGCAATAACAAAATATGGCTGCCCCTACAAACAAATCAATGAACCATCACAAACCTCCAATTCTAATACCAAATGATATAGCAACAATCAATTCAATTTTATTCAACAATTGATGCATACATGTATAGCCTAGTGATCTTATTTTGTGGAGATAGATTTATCAAAAGTACCTACAATCTCTCTCTCACTCTAATCTATAGGTGAGTTACAACTCACATACAAATTAATATCAATTACATGTTCACACTAATAGTAATATATCTATGACACACTAAACTATAAAATATCCAACAAAGCCCTCCTCTATCCCCAAAATGCTTCGATTTTGTCCTTGATCAGTTTTCTGGCATTAATGAAATAAATTTGAGACTTAAACGGACTCAATTTTTGCCCATGGCCTTTTCATATCTGTCAAAATATCCTTTAGTACCATGGCTTCTTGCTTTTTGAGCTCCCTAGGAGCACATTTCCTAGATTACCACTGATTGCCAAACCCTGAAGCTTGCCTTCAGCAACAACACCCATAATCAGAATCGAATTCCAAGTCTACCACATAATCAGACAGCCCCACTTCGTGGTAAAAAACATTTAAGTCACACATGGCTTGGGTGATTCTAGCAGAGCCCCCTCTTTTCTCTGAAATCTTTAAGACTGTTAAAAATCACCACCCAAAATCCATTCAACAGCTTCTTGACCCTCATTTGCATTACAAACGTTAGTCGAGCATGCTTTTTTTTCCTCTGCCTCAACAGGTCCATAAACATTCA
Organism: Taxus chinensis; assembly: GCA_019776745.2. NCBI lineage: Eukaryota > Viridiplantae > Streptophyta > Pinopsida > Cupressales > Taxaceae > Taxus > Taxus chinensis. The sequence continues at coordinate 763,625,595 of CM034150.1, read as the reverse complement.
ACAGGAGGAAATGTATCTTCCCCTCCAACTTCCATAACAAAGACATTGATAAAATGATTCGAGGAAGAGAAAAGACCGCAGTTTCATATCTTAGGGTTCCAGAGAATAGGTAGTGCCCCAGCTATTCCAACCACGTCTTCAACAACCCAATGACAACTCCAAAGTTGCTCCGCCTGAAGCTGACTTTTCACCACCTTAGTTTCTTGTAACTAAAAGAAATTTGATTTGACATCCTACACTAACTGCCTAACCAGGCAGCATTTGTCAGATGCATTTAATCCTGACATTCCAACTTAGGATTTTCATGGCAAACTAGGTGGTGGGCTAACTTCATTTCAGTGAGCTTTTTCTGGCTTCCCTACTCTAAGTCAGCCTTGAGTATCAGTCTGAATTTTGTCTTTTTTTAGTCTTTCTTCCTTGCATGCCAATGGGACCTGTTGAGGGATGACTTTGTGGGAGCAAATCCTTGGAATCTCAGATGGTGCTTAATAGGTATTCTGGGTCTCATCATCATCAGAGTGTTTTAAATACTCATGAAGTTCCTCTTCTAAGTGTTCTTGATTTACATACCTGAGGATGTCCTCTGACAGGCTTGGGTCCAATTGCAAACTCCGTGCCACAGATAACAGCTGCTCTGAAGCAATCTCCTGAGGAGAGTTGTTTAAATTTTCTTTCTCAACTAGTTTAGCTGTTTTCCCTTTTAGGGCCATTTCTTTATCTGCAATTGATTTTGTGGCAGTTGGATTGGTGGGTGCTCCCAATGCTACAGACCTGACCTCAGGACTAGAAAGAGACTCCAGATCTCGAGGTCGCTCTGGAGAAGAAAGTTTTTTTCTATATTAGGCTTGGACTGCTGAATCAGTGAAAACACACTCAGCAAGAAAAAAATGTAAAATTTCTCCAATACAACCATTCCTGTCTTTTTTTCAAAATTGATTTCTTTTTCAATTGCAACTTTTTTTTTTCGTGTGCTATAACCTATCAGTCATGGGAGATTGGGAGGAAGAGCTACTAGGAGCCTTACTCAGAGGCCTATTCCATGATTTGGTCGGTCTTGATTGATTCAATGATTTATCAGGGCAGAACTTTTTGACATGCCCCATGGTTTGGAAATTGAAACATCCAAATGGCAAGCATTCATAATCAAGATCTTGCTTCCAACTTCCTAATGTGGATGATAGCTGTGTGGCATAAGGATTAGGTTTGGCAAGGTTTACCGTGATGCACATTCTTGCATAAGTACGTAGTTCTTGACTTTGTTGGCATCAGACAGACAGGTGAATTTGCCAATTTCTCTTGCACCTCTTCGGAGATGTATTCATCCCAATATTCCAAGGGAAGTTTGTAGTTGTATAGCCGGACCCACATAGGTACCAACCTGAATCAGTTCTTCCGTTGGATTGAGATTTGGCAACCAATGTCGTCGATAGAGGCTAGCATTTCAGAAAAGCCAGGGACCATGTATCTCCTCTTTGGAAAAGTGACCTGCAAATATCCTTGGGCCAAGAATCGAATTCCAGGTCTGCCATAGAATGACCAATTGGCACCTGTCCACTGTCGAAGAGAAACTAAGATGGGCCATGCCCCAATAAATCTACAAATCAAGGCTTTATCGATATAGGGTGACACCATCTTGTCTATCAATCAATCCCGAAGGTTGATAATGGGGATTTCATCATCAATCTGAACAGGTAGTCCATCTTCCAAGGTGATCTTTTGAAGGCCTATCTTGATAGAATTTGGCTCAATTTGCTGCTCTGTTGCAGAAAGCTTTTGAGTGATTTGACCTGAGGTTGTAGACTTCCTGAATTAAAAGGAACCAATCCTAGGTTGCATGCCATAAGAACTCGAGTCCGACAATGATAGCAAATTTTGATTCAATATCTCTAGCCAGTTTCGAAATCACTTCCACCCGTCAAATAGGGGCTACTGCCGTCTGCTTCTTCCTTGTCATGGTAATCACTTCACTCTCCTTCCTTTCAACATTCACTATTTTTCATATTGTCATCAATGATTCGCATTTCCTTGCCCTCCTGCTCCTTTTTCATGTTCCATCTTCCTAAGCACTAGAACATTTTGATTCTTAAACTCTTCCAGGGAAAATGAGACAAGAAAAACATGAAAGGGGAAGGTGCTTAATCTTAGCAGTCAATATGCTACAGTTACATGACTCAAAATAAATGACTTGAATTCAATAGTAACCGGGCAGATATCAATGCTTTGCATTTAAATTACCCACTATCATCTAGATCTGACATCATCTCCAAAATATATACCTTTTTATCAATACGCGCCTGGAAAAGTTCAACAAGTCCTGCTGCCATCAACCTTTTTGATATCTGCAATAGATTTTGATATGAGATGATTTTATCACCCCGCCACAGGGGCTCTATAACAGTTACAATTAAAGACAACACAACCACATTTGTATGCCTTCTAAAGGAAATTCATGAGAATTGAAACTCTTGACTTAAACGTCGATTTATTTTCATAACAAAGAATGCATACTCTGCGCCATGCTCGGTGCCCCGCAGTCATTCGGTAACCGAGACTCACTTTCAAATCTGAAACCACAAGAACCTATAAGATGCCAAAAGTAATGATTCTATTAGTAACTGTAGAAGGAATGCATATGCCATAAACCTTTCAAAAAATGCAAAGTGTGTATGGATGTTAATTATCAAAGAAATACCTTGCCATCTGATTCCTCAAGTTTATCACAAACAGATTTCATTGCTGGCAGATCATCCTTAATGAGAAGGTCCTCTCTGCCCCCTTGTCCCACTACCTTCCATTCCAGAAGACATATTTCTATCTTCAATAAATTCTGAAGCATTGGACTTCCTAATCTCAAACCGTTGCTGAGAGCTTAAATTTAGATGTTTTGCATAACGAGATAAATGTATTAAGTTGGTATTAACAATAGAGTTGCTTTTGAACCCATTTTCAGCTTCAGAACCACCCCCCTTTGTCCGTACAATAGTTGACTGCCTCACCAGCAAGCCTCGGGACTCGAGGCTCCTCACAATATAGAACAATTTATTTCCTTTTATTCCAAATTCTTTAGCTAGCTGATTCTGTGTAACTCCTTGTGTTCTGCAGATATTGAAATACACAGTCCTCCATTAGGAAACAAATATGCCATAATTTATGTAGACAATGGTACTTTCTGCAGACAATATTACATTAGGGCGTAATATAAATACTGAACATTTAATCAAACAAAAAAATTAACTGCTAACATCTGTGTTCATTTTCACACATTCAAATTCATCAAATTCCCCAGCTAGTCCTAGTGTACATTTCAAGAGATAAAATAGATTGACCTTCATTGGTAATCAATCATCACTGGTCCATACTGGTTTTCGAATTACTCCAACCAGAGTCACCTCAAGTTGAATTAGCACATTTAAGCCTGCTGCCTAGGTTAGGAGTGGTTGAGGGTGATTGAGAAAAAAAGAAGGAAAAAACATATCCTAACAAGCTATGCAACTACCAAAACCTAGAAAGAAAAAAAAAACGCCCTCAGAAGAAAACATCAGATAATTTAAGAAAAAATCTTTTAGATTTTGTGTATTCTTAGGAGTGTTCATTCTATAGGATTTGTGCATATTAAAATATTAGAAGAGATGTCAATAAATAAGAGGAACGAGATATAAGGATGCGGCATATTTATTACTAGTATAGGTATCTTAAATGTATTTAGCTTAAAAACAATGATAGATATCAATCTCAAGGTATATCTTGGATTGGAGCATAGTGTCACCTATTGAAGGGTTCCACATTGACTAACAAACCCATCACATTCTTCACATATGTTCCACTAACTGGCAATAGATGGCCTCAATCTAGCTACAACACTATGTTGGGCTCCAAAACATTTCCAGGAGAAACAAACGGGCTCCAAACTCCACACCGTATGCCAAAGATGTCACATTTTTAAAGCACCTTCTCTATGTAAGAAGATAAACTGCAAAATGATGGTCAAACTATGTTGCAAGGAAATGGCTACGGGTCTGAAACACAGAAAATGCCAATTTTCAAAAAAAACCTTGGGTGCGAAACATTATAGAAACATTCATACAATATATCGTAAAAAATTAAATATATATATATGTGTGTGTGTGTGCGCGCGCGCATGGTACTCCATTTCAAAAATTTAGTCCATAAGAGATAAAGCACTCAAAATATTTTGTATTCATTGAAGTTCAAAAGATTTAGCATGGTTACAATTTCATATATACATGATTATAATCTAGATTCTAGAATATATCATCTAGATTTTCCTCATAATCATCTTAGCCATGAATGCCACTGGCAGTTCAACTCCAACTAGCTCCACTATCCATCCCTTGTGTAGAACTTCTCAAAGATTATCATCATCAATACCAAGTGTCAGTGAAAGTTGGGTAAGAGTAGCAGTAGAAGCATCAAAATCACTAGCCTCAGGATGAATATCCCAAAGTTTGTCGAGACTTATATGTAATATCCCTGAAAATGTTTTAGATGAATATGGATATTTCTGTCAAAACCCTAGAACATCAGTATAAAAAAATTGCCTTTTATGACAGCAGCGACAATCTGATTTTTTTTTACTAAAAACAGCAACCGCAATATGTAGGAAAATACACACTTTATTTATTTATTTCAAATCAACTTTAATAAAAACACTAGAATGTCTAAATACAATTTTTCTCACAAAAGATAAGAACATGCAAATTGCTTTGACTGAAAATTGCTTCCAAATATGGCGCTAGTATGAATTTTGTTCCCAAAGGGGGGCGTCCTAGTTGTACTTGTTCTAAATGCTAAGACAGCCATGAATATGATGCCCTAGCTAAACTAGATGAACACATATACCCTGCAATGACCATTACAACCCCTGAATGGAATTGCCAAGCTTAGTATATGAGGGATTCTGTCCTCAAATTTGTATGCAGATGAGGGTTTTTGCCCTCTATTGCTGATGTAAAAGCAAAAGTTACTTGCAGACAATGGAGTAGTTGATAAATTTCCAAGATGAATGTAATAATAAACCCCAAATCTGCCTTTATAACTTTCAAGGCCTTCTCCAAAGTTGACCCCCGACCCTAAAAATAGGAATAAACAATATAAAATTGTTCTAATCCTCTTCCATCCTAACAATAGGATCTTGATGCTCATGTAGCCCATTCTATCTTTGGCGCCCCATAATAGAATGTTTTATTTAATTATTATTCTATCTTTAGCACCCCATAATAGAAGTTCATCATTCTATTATTTTTTTATTCTATTTAAGTGCTTTCTGGATTTAACATAAAAATTAATTTCTTTTTTCCAATTAAAATATAAAAGTACCCTTGGACCACTTAATTTATTTCCCTCTTTAATTTCCCCTAAGCCTCCGGAAAATAATAAGAATAGGCTTCAAGTATCCAGAATTAATTAATTTCTGAAAAAATGACATTACACTATACTATAGCCTTCAATCTTGTGTGATAGGATGCGCAAATTGGAATGTACATACACTACATCCTCAACCTTCTTGGATGCTAACTTGTTCCATTTTGTTGAGTGGATAAAGGCATGTATACTCCAATTCCGCTCTGTTGAAGAATTACCAACCACCTGTTATGATAAAAGGTTGCTTAGAAATTTCAAATTAGTAATAATATATTAATAACTTAAATTTTTAATTAATAAACAACAAACTTTTGATTTCATTTTATACATATAAGTGGATTTTGATGGCAACATGTCATAGGTACTTGGCATCATGGCCATGTATATTCCACCACATGACTCAGGTCATGGTGTACTTGTCACATAGTGCCTCAATTTCACCCATTCTACCGTTAAATGCAGAGAAAAAGATTCCTCTTTTATAGTGGATTGCACTAGCTACAGATAGATCAAGAAAAAAACCTCTGGAATACTACCCTAGTTCCATTTGCAACTTCTTGGTCATTATATAGTGGTTTAACTATCAAATCGCCTAATTATTTCATTGTTATAATATTTGGGATTCAAAGGCATATGCAAGGAGATGCAATGGGGTGGCCATTTTATTCCACCTCCTAATGATCATGCCCTTAACTTCATTGTAAAGTTTTCTTCAGGATATTGCTCTTTCTTTTGTCATAGATTTCCCCTATCCAAGCATGGTCTTTGTCTACATATCTAATCATGGATAAAATAGGCTCATAGTAAAAATGAGCAAGTACTCAACCTTCACCCACCAATATTCATCAAGTATCAATATTTTTTCTTGATGGCTCATTTTGTGTTTCCTTGCCTCCACGTGGACCCAAATTTCATCATTCACCATATTGTTGAAGGCATGTTTTACCTTCACAAATTGTCTCAAGATGAGTGTGTGATAGACAAATCTCGTTTCAACAACCTATTAAAAGAAATTAAAACAAGTTAATAACGTAAAAAAAATTAAAAGAAATTCAATTGGTAATTTCATAAGTTAGATAATAAAAAATATAAACTTGTAAATTGTTCCCTTACCTTCAACAACTCCAACCTTAACAACCTCCTAAAGATAGCCTAGGACATGATAATTCATAACAAACATCTTAATCTCATTTGCCTCAGTATAAATCTCTTGTATCCATGGGATTTTGCCAATCTTTTGTGACATCAAATTCAAGGAGTGCACTGCACAAGGTGTCCAGAATATGTGCTTATATCTCCCCCTCTACAATCAACCTTGTTGCCCTACAATTTTTTGCATTATTTGTGATGACTTGAACAACATTTTGGGGGTGCACCCGACTCAATAGTCTCAATCAAAATATTAGCAATAAATTGTGCATCTTTCACTTTGCCCTCACAATCAATGGCCTTTAAGAACATTGTCCCTTTAGGGCACACCTGCAACAATATTACTTAGGGGTTTATTTCAAGCATCTTTCCATCTATCTGAAATAACAGATACCCCCAAGTCCTTCCAAGAATCCCTAATTGGCTGCAAAGAAGTATGTGTATGATCTACTTCTTTCGCTAGCAATGATGTTCGAAACCTTATCATAATTAGCACCTTTGTGCCCTCGTGGTGCCTCATTTATACCTTTCATTGTTTGTTGCTAATATGGTGACCGCAACACATTAAAGGGCAGCTCACATGCATAAATGCATCGAGCAACCAACTCATCAGCAATATCCCTTTTCTCAATTACAAATGCTTGTTCTCATGGACCTTTTGTTCTCTTTCGTGAGGTGTTCTCTTCTGCTAAGGGTGTTTCAACTTCAAGTGGTTGGGTTGGACTTTGAATGAAAGGATGGTTTGATGGGGTGGGTGGTTTTCTTAAACCCCTCCTTTGCAAAGGAATGGTTCTAGACCTAGCTCTTGTAGCTTGGAAGTCAATCTCCTCTTGCTATGTTATGTATGCTTAGATGTGTCTTATCAACCTTGGTACACTTTCTAATCCCAAGTTCCCACTACCCTAGTTAAATGAGCTTTGACATGGGTATATGAGGACTTGAAATTGCATGTTGCAATGATTGCATATCCAAAATCGAGTGCCACCTCCAACAAGGTTCGCCAACACTTGTACATGTCTCCTGACAGGAGCATTAGGATCACGTTTCGTGAGATCAAGGCCCTCCCTTCAGCTTGCTTCCCCATGACCTCCCCCTGAAGTTGAACTGGATGTCATTTATATTTTATATCTCAAGGTTCAAACCTACAATGAACAATAAAAACAAAAACTTTAAAAAACAATAAATTAAACTACACCCTACGCGTCTTTTTTTGTGTCTGATCACCACATTTCGCCATGAAGGTGCGAGGTGAGAGCACAAACAGAGTTCGGGTTTTTTAATTTTAAAAAAAAACTCTAAAAACAGCAAAAAAAAATTACAAATTTAACCCTAGGCATTTTATTTTGCTTTTGATCACCAAGTTTGCCATATAGGTGTGAGGTGGGAGCATACAGAATTTGGATGATATTTTTAATTAAAAACAACAAAAGAATTATATTATTTTAAAAATGCAAAGGAGATGTTACATTTTTTATTTACGTAGAGTTTAAAAATCAAAACAATATATCATGATCACATGAATGATGTGTGTATCTCTACACACATCATTCGTGATCATTGGTCAAATTAACATTTTCTATAAAAAAAGAAAAGAGGTTGAAAAAAACCTAATTTTTCCTCCTTGAAATTGATCCCTCCTTCCAAATTTGCTTCTAGACCCCTCGATGCTTATAACACCCAATCTCTTCCTTGAAGTTGCTCCTTGATACCTCTTTGTTCTTCACAATGTTGAATGTTAGTTTAATGATAACTGAATTCAACAAGAGAAAGAAATGAGTGTGATTTAGAATGGACCAAAGATGTCATTATATAGCTTTTAGGAAGTGATTTTTAGAAAGTTTGGGTGGGTAGATTAGGTTTAGGAGCAATAAATGTTAATAAAGAGTGTGTATGTGTGTGTGTTTTGCTTGTTAAATATACCCTGAAAATCGCGGGTATGGAATGGACATGCCATGGGTGCATCCCGAAAACGTCCTAGGTACAGGAGAGTCGTAACCGTGGCACGTTTCCGGGCTGTACTCAGTTTCCGTTTCAGAAACATTTCTGACAGGGTTCGTGTAATGTCCCCTTTTTGAAGACCCTTAGCCTATCATGTCCCCAGGTGGGTTTTAGCAAGGGGGCATGTCCATGCTACTAAGCGGGAAAATTATATTAAATAATTTTATAATATTGCCTAGAGTCATGAATTTAATGACATTTAGCACTATTATAAAGCAATATTTACTCCCTTAATTACCCTTGTAGGTTATGTCTATCGGAGCAAGTAATTGATGTCATACATATAAATTCACCACAAGATGCAAATTAAAAAGGGGATATTAATTAAATCAATATTTAGGTGGCTTTATTAAATATCTAATGATCACCTCAAATATATTTATTAAGGGGGCGCCACACCTAGGGATATTATAAACTCCTTTTATTCTAATAATTTCCCTCTCCTAGGGACATTCGATATTTTGTGTACTTCTTGCATAATGTACAATACACCAGTAGACTATGATCATCTGTTAGACTAGGATGCATATGATGACATTTATTTTGACGCTCCATGAATATGGAGTTGGGATGCATCGCCTTCATTAAAGCTTTCTCTCTCTCTTGCGTGGGAAGTTAGTAAGCTGGTTAGATCAAAATTGAAGTATTCTCTCTTGTTCCATTTGTTGAGTTATCTTATGTTGATAGTATGTTCTTTGTATGATTTATGCTTGCAAAACATTGGCGACTTGTTTACCATAAGTGCATTTATTTGAGGAGGATATTTGGATGTTATTGATGATTGTTGGGCTTGTTTTATGATCTGATTTTTAATACCAGTAAACTTATTCTAACCCTAGCGACTGGGTTGAGGATTTTGGGAGCTATTTTGGAGGGTTTTCGCTTCTTCAAACTTAGTTTCTTCAATGATTTAGCATCTTTCAGTTCTTTCTGCAATAAGATAACCTTAAATCTTATAAAACAATCTGCATTTTATTTGGTGAAGAAATATTGAGTTTTGAGTGCAGATATCAATTTTATGTCACTCGATTTCAAGTCTGTCTATCTAGGGTTTCACCTGGGTACCTCTAAATTAATATTTATGATCAGATCTGCAGTTCTGGGGGTTGATTTCAATATTGCATAAAAATTGATTATATAAATTAGGAGGAATAAGGATAAATTGATTTCAGTCAGCATTTTCGGAGGAGTTAATTGCTGCCATGCATCAATACCAGTGTCTGGGCGACAGCTACTTTTTAGGTCAAAATTAGGGTTGAGAGAGTTGGCATGTGCGAAATCTGAGGCTTTGCATAGGTTAGAAGGATCATATTTCGTTGTGCCCAAAATGCCATCAGTTTGAAGATTTTTGCATTAACGGTAAAGCAGTGAATCCCCTACCCCTTTCACCCTGAAGAAAACTTGCAGCAGTTGGGGTCTAACTGGAAATTACATTATTTATCATTTGTGTGTGATCATATGAGGAGTCAATTAAAATATGAATACGTTGGACAACAATTCTGCAGAAGTGTGTACTGATTCAATAGATTGGGTCACTGTATGTGTCTAAGTATTCCATTAGTCAAATGGAGTATTGCAGAGTGAACTAGGGCACTAAGTACCATTCCAGCAGATTTACACTGAAGCCCCCATAAATGATATCCCAGTCTGGTACAGAGAATGTTGTAGTCTTGAATAACCGTAAGCTATGCCTTTAGTCTTATTGTTATACTTGGTCGTTGGATACGGCAAGAAAGCAGTTATGCACAGTTCCTATCAACTGGGTGGAAGGTGTTCTGAGTTTGCAGACAGGTATTGTGAGCATCTCCATTGCACTGCCAGAACATCGTACAATGCTTCCTCTTTGATGCGGCCAAATTGTCTCAGTCTTGATAAACGTCGTAGCAAACTTTTTTTTTTGTGTTTTCCTGTTATATAAACCCCGTGTCTAGCTCAACACCCATGCATGACTCTTGTCAGCAGAGGTCCTGCACAAGTTGCATGCAACAGCCTCCACACAAGTAATTTCATGTCAGCCCCTTGCTATTGTTTGGCTTGCTCAAGTGAAGACTCTGATTCTGGGATGAATTATGTTAAGCATTGGTCAAGAGCAAATCTGTCAGAAAAACTCATTGCTGTTGCCCGAAACCTTGACTTCTGAAAATAGGAAGGGAATGTATTACGCCACTCGGTCTGAGACTTTACCTAAAGGACTTAAAAGCCACTTGAAACTGCCTTCCTGTATTCAATCTTGTAGAAATACATGACAAACTCAACCTGTTCTAGGGTCTTGAACCATCTGGATACCATTACCTCATGATAGTAGTGATTAGTGGCATGACCTAAGTATCTAAACACTGTCTCGTAAACACACTCTCACGTATTCCTGAATATCAGAGAAAAGCAAAATTGCTAGAGACCCCTGTTATCATCCTGTCCAATAGCTATGAACTTACGTTCCTAACAGTTGACTGCAGGAACCTATACGTAAATGGTTAATATTTGTGGGAGTGTTGGAAGAGCCTAAAAGCTTAAAAGTCTAATTTCCTGCAAGTAAAAATTGTACTTATCCTCAATGCTGTGTTTTTGGTCTATACAGTCTGGGGGCTTAACTAGCATGCACTCTTTATTACAGTCCCTGTCTTAAGCAAGAAAGATCTGATTCAAGGATTGAGAGGTTGTAATACCACTAGAAGTTCATGGGCCTAGCCGTGCAAATAATGGAAAACTGTTAACTAATGTAATCAGCAGTTTTAGTGACTCCTCTGGAAAGCTTGTAAACACAGAAGCAGGACATTGAGAAGGAAGGACAAGAAGACGGTCATGATTTCTATCCCCCTTGTATATTATGTTGCTGTTGTAAACACATCAATATACATTCCAATTACTTGGTAGTTTATGCAAAACAGACCATTTTTCATCCCTTCCACCTGAAGGATTTTAGCAATGTACTGGGTTACACCTTACATCTTCACCAAAGATCGATCCATGGATGATTTTTGCAGCTCGATTGTACAATTAAAAGCAGGATGTATCGAAATTAAATACTGTCATGTGTGTACTTGGATGACATACATACATACATACAGTACATACATGTGTGTCTGTGTGTACATGTGTGTATTCACATAATGCAACAAAACACACTAGAACATTTCATACTACTGATTTGCTGCTTTGCAATTCGAGTTACACAGCCAACTTCAAACAAGTGTAGCTTCTCGTATATTTTATCCCCCTTCCATTGATATTGTTATTTCGGCACATATACATCTTTAGAAGCATGCAAAATGGGATTCATGGCTAAATCCAATACAAGATTAAGTACCATTTAGAAAAGGAATGACCTGATCATGGTAGAAATGGATATCTCACAGCAATTCGTAAAATAGGTTGCCATGCAATAATCAACAAAATTATATCACAGGTTTGTCCTTGAGTTTCATGCACACAGTATTATGGCCTTCATCAGTTAAATCACATGCAGCTTAACTAACTACAACTTCTGATTCAACTCACATGCCAACAATGTGCTTTTGAGGTTACTCAAATGCCTTTGTGAAATGCTTGTTCCAGCTGCAATACAAGACATGGTGCTAGACTCCTTTGAACTTCAGGCCGATGCATTTCATAATGAATTCAACACAGTGCTCATGTAATCAAAGTGACATCCGGTCACATACCACTCAAAAGCTCTTCAGTATAAACAAGTTCATAAAGTCTTCCGCCAATAATGGAGATATCGAGAATAAATCTATTGAGCAAGTAGCCAAGACGATCACAAGGAAAAAGCAAATGCATGGTGTATTTTAAGATATTGGTCTTTCATTGACTCAACCAAAAAAGCCAAAGCTTTGGTCAATTACTGAAAAGACAGATGCATGTTGGAGAATCCACTAGCACATGAAATGTGATGTCACCCGTTTCCCTGCAATAAGATCCATCTCTTGTCAAGACCAAGGCAGTATGAGTGTCAAATCTATTAGAAGGCCAACAGAGTTAACATACAAGACCATTAGTACACGTGATTAAACAACACATGTTGGATCACATGCATCCACAACTTAAACGCTGTCATTATTGCCTTCTTTCCCTCAGCATGTATAATAACACTCGCTAGATAAGCATACATCTGTAGAGATCTCAAATTGGGAAGGAATAAATTAATCGGATTATTTGTACATGCGAATCTTTCTAGAGAGAGATGAATGGAATGTCTGATCTATTCTTCTAATGTTATTCGTATCTTGATATCTATGAATTAGCAATTATGATAAAGATACAGTGTGAAGCGTGAAATTGGTACTCAAAGGATCCGTAGTTGCTCTTCACCAAAGGAAGATTTTGCCGGACATCTTATCACGCATTCAAGCATTCCAGATAAATTTTCAGCCTTAGATATTGACCGAAGGCTGAATTACGTCAAGACTGAAAGAAACCATCTTCGATCTATCAGCAATGAGCAGCCATCTAACTTGAAAAAATTACATGTTTAGGGTTCCAGCACTTTTTTTATTCCAGTGGAAAACGTATGGTAAAGTTATTAAACATTTTCCTAACCGTATTCAGCGACAATTTAGAAGCTAAATTATCCTCAGCAGAATCGAGAAAGTTGTGCTACATAAGCAAGTGACTCTGGATAAATCAAGTAAATTCAAGGACATTAATCAAATGCGACGTACATTGTGGAAAAAATATGATGAATTCATGCCACAAACTCAACAACTGGCTGTGGCCAATCGCTCGCAGAGAATAAGCTCTGATCCCCAGAAGAGGCCAGCGATCAAGAGATGGATCCTTCGATTCGTAGAGACCGACGCAGCTGTCTCGTAAGGAAGGAAATTGAGGAAGCTTCTTTGCAATTATTTTATTTTAAGCCGAAATAAAGTGAGCTTCACGGCATTTATGGACTTGGTAGCCAGATTTGGTGAGGATACGATACACTGTCTATCCCGGAATTCCAAAGCTAAGTTTTTGGACCTAAAATAGTGAAAGCCTTAAAAGAGCACCTCCTCGGATGAATTGACAACACTCAAAAGGTCATTAGGTTATTATCATTGTATGCAGATGATTGTACCAACAATTTTCCATATCAATCTATGAAGCAGATGAGCAATGTTTTTCTTAGTCTTGAGGAGAGGTTGGCCATGGTCAAAATACTCGACAATAACTTGATCTGTGGTATCATATGACAGCTTCAGTCCTTGGCAGGTATCAAACATGGTCATCACCCAAATCAGTTCGGTCACAGTACCATGAAATTTGATTTCCAGTTCTGGTGTTTCTCTCTCCCAAGAGGCAAGAAACAAATGTTATCTTGGTCAATTCGGCCGTATATTATTAAATAATGAAGGCACCAATGAAGAACATTCTTTCATGAAGATAATTATGATTATCTTGTGTGTGCTTGAGACTGGAGCTACATTATATATCTGGCAGTTGAGAAGATAATGACAAATTTATTTTGTTGATATTAATACTCTGCTACCTGGGTTAAGGTTTAAACGTTAATTGACGGTCTAGCTTTTAAGTTAAATCTTATTTTCAAGAGTTTCGAGTCAAATTAAGGTGTGTGGAGGCATGGATGATTGTCCATTTTGTAATTTGCTAATTTGCTAACATTGATAGTGCCTCTGGCTATCTCTCTAGTGCAAGATCATGGCGTGTTTCGATACCACCTACTTTTTTTTGTGAATAGTTGTACTATTTTATGTCTAAGTAATATAGTTGGCATTTTATCCAAAAAAAGCTAACAATTTGAAAATAGCAATTGCATCAATTGCATATGGAGTTGTTGTAAACACTCAAATTTGGTAATTTACACTTTCGTAACCTTTAATATGAATATATTCTCTTGTTATGATAAATACAATTTATTCATTCATGTTCGGCAGTTTCTGAGATCCATTGTTTAACTCATTTATCCTTGCACACTGACATTTCTACACATTCTGAGAATACAATGCATAAAATCAATAAAAAAACATCAGTATATTAGCCACAAAACTTTGTTTGGCACATTTTTTACTCCTAGTCAACGCCGTACAGATTAGTCACGACTATACATTTTGTCTTGACCTACTTGTATGGTCTTGAATTGACATGTCTTCCAGTTGTACTTTCAAATTGACATATTTCTTTAGATCTTATACTTCATCTGGGTTGTCCTTTCTTGGATAAATCATCCACAGAAACCTATATAAGCAAGTAAACACTATCTCATTTACTAACATGAAACTCTTAAGGCAATGCATTGGAGCACTCGCTTCTTACACTTACAAAAGGTATCTAAAGCTCCTTAAATCTCGCAATAGCACATCTAAAGTCATTAGGGCATCGCCCATGTTAGATCTAAAGCTACGAACTAGGTCAATGCAGTGATATATATCATCTATAAACACTCAAACATCTTCTCTCTGAGTATTTTAGCAAGAGAAGCCAAAGCAAGCATGGTCAAAGCAAATGTCAAATCTGATTGATTTATCTAGATATCACATGCTAGATGGAGAACGATATGTGGTTTGAGGCCTCTTTGGAGTAGTGCCAACGTTGGCGGTGCACGGGGGTGCCCACAACCCTTATAATGTTTATTTTGCAGGACTTTTCATCCATGGCTAGGGTTTGAGATAATGATCATTCCATTTAGAGAGTCATGTTGCATGTGCGACAACTAGGGTTTGATAGCATCAGAAAAATCCAAGAAGGTGACCAACCCAAAAAGTTGTTGAAGTTGATATAGAGTACGTCCAAGACCGTATAGAAGGGGCAGAACCGTATGGTACAATCTTAACCAAGTTGTATGGTCCTAACCCATGAAGATTTACAAATCCAGCTCCAATTCTAAGTGTCATTTAGGTTTAGATCTCCCAATTTCATTGTTGTGCAATCCCAAATATCTCCAAAAATCATTTGAAATCAGCTAAGTGTCTTTATACATATGTTTCATGCTTTTGATTGTATTTTGGTTTGATTCGTGTATGTATAATTATTTCTATATGATCTGAATTGTAAATTTAAGTTAACATTTATATTGTAATATATACAATCAACTCTAATATATCATACACCTAATTAAATTGACCTAAAATTGAATTAAGGGTTAAACATTTTGGTGAACCCACTTTGAAACGAACTTTTCCCCTAATCTAGGATTTATTCCATGTGTGTTAGGCCTATTGATCCTTAAACCCTAGTTGATTTAGGGTTTCTCAGTATATGATCATTCTCATCGGTTTGTGCTTTCTTTTGCTCATCTTTGTGGCTTCTTCTTTTGCTTCGCCCATCACTTTTGCTGAGATGAGCCCATATGTTTCACCCCTGATGAATTGTTTCCTCAAGATATCATTGACAATGGTCTCCCACTTTATGTGCAAGTCATTATCCATAATACTTTGATCAAACGTGTTCTCGTTGATAATGGTTTGGCCTCAACATTTACAATATTTCCTTTTTACATCATTTGGGCATTCCTACCAATGAGTTATCCCCTTCTCCTATTAGTTTTTGTGGCTTTGATAATGTACCATGTCATCCCCTTGGCCAAATCACGTTGCACATCACTTTAGGATCTCATACCCTCCCCACTATGTGCCATGTTATGCACAATGATCTTCCTTATAATTTGTTCTTAGGGCGTTCTTGGATTCATGTTATGCACGTGGTACCTTCTACTCTTCATAATTGTCTCAAGTTTTCTTACCAAGGCATTGTTTTCACCATCAAAGTTAATTCTACTCCTTTCGAACTTGATGTTACTACTTAACCCCGATTGAGCACATTGTCTTCAATGACTCATACTACTTTATCTTCATGCACTCCACCAATATGTTTCTATTCTCCTATGGTTATCTTCATTGATGTTCACTCTACGATGTTCACATCTTTGGGAGCAACCCATATTCCCCTCCGCATTGCTACACCTATTATGGATTTCACACATACTACTTGGCACATGCTTAAGTCTCTATCTTTTGCTCTACAAAAGGTGTCTATTGTCTCTTTTAAGCTTAGTTTCATTACAGTCGATGCACTTCTCTATGTTATGTTGGTCGTAACTTGTATGCATAGTACCACTCGTGAAAATCTTACAAATGCTACTTTGTTCACACCTTGGTATGTTTTTATTGGTCCTAATGCTTCTATATCAACTCTTATACTCGTGGTTGGCCTTGTGTCTCTCTCTCTCTTTATGAGGTTGATACAGGTTAACCTCGTTGCATTGAGTCTCGTGTATTTCTTATATCCTCACATTCTTCTTGTTAATACATTGGTACTTGATCCATACATGGTTCAACCTTTTGTGTTTATACACTTTTCCCCTCATACTCTTGAGGTTTCTATAACATGCACACTTGAGTCACATTCTTTGGCACAACTGAGGCCCAAGCCTCCATTTCCCTTGGTAGTTTTTCCACCTCCTCAGGAGGTTCTCATAAGATGGATTTCTTGCTAATCGTTATCTTTTATACATAACTATGCATTGTGATAGTACAAAAACATTCAAATATTTGCAAAAAATACAAATTCGGCACCTGTTTATTTTACTAATACTGATAAAAACAAGCATATTTGACAAAAGAAATCAAATTTGGTCACTCATACCAGCTCCTCGGTCGTCTGTGTAGCCACGATCGTCGCCACCCTCACGAATCTCGTTTGACTATCCGCTCTAACTCGTGGCATCCTCGCAGCTCATAGCTTCAAATTTCATCCACTCTCGGTACAAATAAAATTACTATTCACTTTTTCCATATTACTATTTATAGTAATTCAAATTTACCCTATACTATAGTTACTGCTTGCATCCATTTTTACAAAAATAATACAAGCACACGGTTTGGCTCATATCTTGAGCCTCGCCACTCCGTTTTCCTCCCAATTTGCACCATTTGGATCATGATATCCTCTAGCAATGTATTATACACATTTATACATTCCATATTCAAATCAAGCACATGTACTAATCAATACATATGCATACTTTGTCAATACTACTACCTTTCCTATGTTATCTCGCATTTACTATTACAACTTTCTATAGTCTTACTTTTGGCTCGGTGCTCCTTTCTCCACCCTTCACCCTTTCGCCGAAAGGGGGACATACAATTGGGATCATCTTATGATCCCTCTCAGGATATAGCACGATTAATCAACACTTCTAATACATTACTATCACAATTTTCTCTAATCTCATTCAAATATGGTTACAATTATTCTATGCGAAAGTCAATACTTGTTGCTATTTCAAATCTATCTCCCCAAATGACCTAATTTGGGGGCAAAGCAAAACCTCTTTGTGAGTAATCTACTAAATACATCTTATTCAGTCAACAACTACCACTCAAATCAATCAATCAATCAATACAATGATCATCGTTATTATCGCTCCTAGATGACCTAACTTGGGAGTCGCATTACATCACCATCACTTCCAGGTGACCTAACTTGGAAGCCATCTAACACTATTCAAATCAGAACACATGTTACTGTAGGAGTGGGGGCAATGAGACGTCATTTCTTTTCCTATATCACTCCTATGTGGGTTCTTCATTCAGGAACAAACAAGTTACAATTGAAACTAGTAGGAACTAATCAAGTAACAAATTTGGTCTTTATCCATCTGCAATAGTTGAACCTTTCAGGGAAGTGTCACAGAAGGAGCGAAAAATAGACCTCTCTCCCCAACACTCTTCCTTTGGCGGTAGGACGCCCAAATCCTCCCCCTATCAACAAATCAGGTTAGGAATTGATCACTTCCTACCCCATATATCACCTTTGACAAACAATCCAATATATCCAACAACATCACAACTGTTTCTCCAAGTTGTTGCATACGACAGTTTGATATCTCCTCTTATGTTATGTGGGTGAAAATGTTGATCTATGGTTCGCCACACTACAAGTCTATATATTCTACGCGCACTCTACAATATGGCTTCTCCGAACTCTACACATGTGTGTTCCTTACTTCCTTTACACTACTTGAATTTCATTCAAATAGCATAAGGGGGGGTGAATGTAGACACAAAATCACACACATATTACTATTTTACTATGTCGTCAGTATGTTGTTTTATGCATGAATCTTAAGTAAGAAAAGTATTCACTGGTGACATTGTCTCTTGTCCATCCATGTTCTTTGATTGGTTTATATTGTGACTCTCTTCTACATCTCTTATTTTTGTACCCACTTCTGGTCAGGTCACAGGGATCCATGTTTATCTGTCTTTTCATATATATCATTATTCTCCCAGGACACTAGTGCCCACCTTGGACACTAGTACCTAGGTGTTTGTGTCAATTCTGGGCACTTTTTACCTGTTCATTCATTTTTACACATTTTGGCATTTGTGGTTAGCCTTTTCACCTTTCTTATCCTTATCATGTGTTCATAGTCGGCCTTTTGTGTCATTAGTGTCGAAATTTAAACAAAAGACTCATATATATACAATATACACAATATTATTTTGGTTGGCAATTCAAAGGGGCTATCACATCTACATATTATCACTACTATCAAAAGGGACTACATTTTGGGTTGTATACACTGCATATGAAGGGGAAGTGTTGAATTCCATACCACACATTTGCATTAAAGTTAGCTATGGTCTGCTATCTTGGCGTCATTGGCGCAAGGGAAACCTAAGGACGTTATTTCACACACAAGCACACAGAACTACATGGAGTCTGAAATGTAATGTAGCACTCGGTACTAAGTTCACTCATCAAGTGGTCGTTGGGGTCATTCTGACTTCACATATCACATATTTTATTCAGATCTAATGTGTTTGTGAGCTTGTACAGGTAGGTAGGGTTTGTTTTGCAGGTTACACATGTGATCAAAACCCTAATAGTGAAGTCAGAGCGATAAAGCAAATATTGGAATGAAGACCCTTAGACCTAGAAAAAGAGTAGATCCCGAATATTCACACAGACACTAGCGCCCAGAACGGACACTAATGCCCAGGCGCTCCTACTCTCCTGTGGGCACTTCTGTCTCACACAATACATAGTCTCATAACTCTTTTTCAGCCACTATGACATCATTCCCAATCATATCTAGCAGATATAAAGTCCCAACTGCCTCTAGATTACACAGGAATCAGCTAAGTCATATATCTCTCTCATTTGCTTAGAGTTATACACTGTTGAGTACTTAACACTTGTATATTATCATTTGTATATCCCTTGTTACATTAGTTACTCATAAATTAGATATAATTCAATTTATACTAAATTAGTTTGTAAAATCAATTCCTCAACTTCATAGGTTTACATTTTAAATGTTTTCACTACAATTAGTTAAGACACAAAGTGGAAACTTTTCCTTCTCAATCCCCTGAGACATGTAATTCCTTTTCCTTGACAGATGGAGAAAAAAAATTGGTTCGAATAATGTTGAATTTTTATGGCACAGTCATGCAAAGTTCTTCCAAAAGTGATCTTCACCCCGTCATGTACAATCACTAAGAAGTATATAATATAAACCATGAAATGGAAATGACTATATTTATTTACTAAAAAATTTAATTAATGTGAAGAATCTTATTAATATTAATAATAACTATTTGTAACTAAAATATATTGTTCTTTAGTTTGTTTATGTATGTCCACATACTTTTAAAGAATTATAATGTAACATTTTTTGTTTTTTAAGGAAATAAATATTGAATATAAAATATATGGAATAACATTGATAAAAGAAGGTGTGTGTGTGTGCGCGCGGCGCGCATGTGTGGGCGTGTGTGTGTGTGCGCGCGCGTGTGTGCGCGTGTGTGCGTGTGTGCGTGTGCACGTGCGTGTGCGCGTGTGCGTGTGCGTGCGTGCGTGCGTGCGTGCGTGCGTGTGCGTGCGTGTGTGTGTGTGTGTGTGTGTGTGTTTTGGAAAAGTAACATAAGGATAGATAAGATTAGAAGATTGACAACCATATTTACACTGTATTATATTTATTGTATAATGTATATATAAGTATGGTGGGGATAATTAATTCCACATTTATGAGGAGTTTACGATTTACTATTATGATTAATAAGCATCTCGTGAGTTGTGGATTAGTCACATTTTTTTTAGCAAAACTAAAATGAAGATTATTTTTTTTTCTCAACAAAACATCTCAAAGAGTTGTGGTCTCATGGAACATACCCTAACCATGTTAGCTTCATTTTTGTTTTAATACCATGTTGCCTTAAAAGTTTGGCAAATGAGATTTGTAAGTTTTTCAATGGCACGAGGTTGCAACTTATGTTATTTTATCAAACATATATGTAGAAGTATGCATTGTGAGGTAACATTCAAACTGTAAGGATATTGATGAAGGATAGAGAAATTTAAAAAGA
The DNA here is from genome assembly GCA_019776745.2 of Taxus chinensis. Classification (NCBI taxonomy): domain Eukaryota; kingdom Viridiplantae; phylum Streptophyta; class Pinopsida; order Cupressales; family Taxaceae; genus Taxus; species Taxus chinensis. Next base: position 763,604,752 of record CM034150.1, on the reverse strand, counting down.
TTGTTGTGAAGCAAATTGTTGTAAGAGATGTAAAACAATTCCATTAATTCAAAAAAAGGCATTATTCTTGTAAAAATTATTGGTAATTCTATGTGAAGCAATATGTAGACATAACCACGTAAAAATGTTGAAGTACATAAAATAAATTATGCATAAGGCTTAGCTGGTCATCATCTACTTCGAGTTACTGCGGTTGTGTTTGTTGTGACCTTTATCTCTAACGTGTCACATTAGCATGTCCCATCAATGTGTCACGTTAGGGTGTTGTGGTAGTGTCTCACATTTCAGAGTTGTGTTAGTGTGTCGTGTCAGTGTGGTGTGTTAAGGTATTGCTTTTAGGATTCGTGTCAGTGTGTCGAATTAGTGTGTCACATGTGGGATTCAAATTAGGTCCAATTTACGGAAATTATGCCAAATCTGGGGAAATTAGGTCAAATTAGGGGAAAATATGTCACATTTAGGGAAATTAGGGGAATGTGTGTCATGTTAGGGTGACGATCTAAGTTGTCACATTCAAGTGTCAATTTAGGTTTCATTAGGTCAAATTTGGGGAAATTAGGTGTCACGCCCCTAAATTCCACCCCCCCCCCAAACCAACATTTTTTTTTTGTTTTGTGCACCCTCGAGCTTTGTTATGGTGTTGAACAACCCATCTCTTGAGTTATGAATGTCATCCTTGTGTAGGGGCCATGTTAATCTTCTTTATATCGTTCCAATTTTATTAGATGTCTCCGACCAGGGTTATCCAACAATGCTATATGTCCTATTACCTAGCTTACATGCATTTGGTTATATTATAACCATTATAATAACAATGAAATCACCTTATCACATTATATAATATATACATTAAGGCATTATTAATATCCTAATAATAATCGTTGTATTATACATTATAATATATATGTTATATACATTGTTCTAACTTTACAACCTTAATAATAACATTATAGAATGTTATAACATTATAGTAATTTCAAAATAATATCACATTATATATATAATATTATTATTATATATATAATATATATAATAATATATCATTATAATAATTCCAAATATTATATCATTATTTAAATTTAAACCTAATATTCATTATAAGCATATGTTATATATAACGATTATTATATTATAATATTCGATAAAGAACAATATAACATTGTAGTAATATGATATTATTATGATATACTAACATTATAATATAATATTTACAATATATAGTTCATTTAACCCATAACATACACTAACATATATATATATATATATATATATATATATATATATATATATATATATATATATATATATTATTATTTTTATATGTATTATATATGTCAAAAGTTATGCGAGATAATATATAATACATATTATATTGTAAACTACATTATATATACATTTATTATTAATAAGTCATATATTATATCTTATAAGTCATATGTTTAATATAACAAGGTCATGAAATGACATACCCTGCCGAAGGAATTGTAAGATTGGACAACAAAAAGGAATTGGATAATAGTAATTGTGATGCAAGATTGTTTATTGCTAATTACTTTAAAATAAGCCTATGCAATTTAAGCAACTCAGGATCTTATGTCATAGCCCATTTAATTTAAAGTAGAGACTCCCAATTGTAAATAAGTTTACAAAGTTGGGGTCAACATATGATTACACTGCTAATGTTATTGTCTGTGATCTTTGTATGAGGCCTTGATCACAACCATCAATGAAATAACTGGCAATTTTTTTGTGAAGCTTAGACTAAAGTTGGGATCTATTCAATAAGATGTGAAAGCTGACTAATTTCATAAGAATAAAAACTTGTAAAAAACCAAGCACAACATAATGCAATAGAGCCTAAAGGCAGAGGAAAGAACCTCAAATGGAATATTTAGAAAGTTTCTAGACTCTATAATGCCCTTGCAGGAATTTTATGCTTTAAATGTCTACTTCTCAATTATTAGCAAATGGGAAATTATATCTGAATTCCACCTTGCCTAACGTAATGAGTTTTCATTTACAATTTAATAGCTACATAGATCAAATATAGAAGAGATTAAATCCATTAATGTTAAATAATATGTGAGAAAATGCTCAAAAACCAAGAAAAAAAGAAACTATGTAATAAATAACTGTTATGACCTCGAGTTGTTTCTATATGCGGAACCCTGGGGTGGCTCTGACACTTTGCCCTCTCTGCCCTTTATTAATGGTGTCTAATCAAGGGACCCTCTACATCTTGTGTAGGAAAATTAATATCCAATATATCATTATCATCATCCATTAAGCCCTCATAATTTCACATTGCACTGGTTGCACGATCGACAAAAGTGATGCTAGAAAAAATGGAAATTTAAATGAAAAAATACCAAATCCTCTTTGTTTTGTTGGATTTCTTGTTAAGCTTAATCAATTGGATGAAAGAAAAAACCACTCTCAGAGAAATGGAAACATGATAAGGGGAATAAAATGGAAGATCAACAACAAGCATGTGGTTAGAATTATTGTATCCACAAATATGAATTTTAGAAGTACAAACATGCAAACGCCTTCAAAGTTCTACAGAATTTTCCATCCATTTAATGGGGTTTTCTAATTCACTTTTGAAATTCCAATATTTTTGTTTACCATCAACAATAGTATGATACCAGACTATGATATGAAGACATGTTATTATCACTGAGGATTTGGGCGATTGTCTAAAAATAATTTTGCAAGGTCGATAATTACCAATTTGAGTTGCCTTTTAATGATGGCATGCTTCTCTGTGACTCTTTAATATGCAATGGAAGACTTACTAAATTTATAAACAAACAGTAAAAGATCATGATTTGACCTTGCATGGCTCTATATATTCATGATGGAAAGCCTCAAAATCCTACAAATTTGCGTCTAATGGAGTAGCAATTTTTGGTTGCAGAAACTTGTTTCATTCACTTGGACATACTAGGGCTTATGAATGAAAAAAAAATTACTTTGTTATTGCTTTGCAGCATATGCATTTGTGCTCTGTGGTCCGTTTTGGTCCATTGAAGCACATAACAAGACTTCTATTTAAGTCCCACGGTGTACAGCCTATTATCTCCCTTCCATCCATTGGGAAAGAGCATCTTGGGTAACCCATTTTTTGATAAAAATTTGCATAAATAATTACAAAGATAGAGAGATAATATTTAGAACAAAATGGGTAGCACCGGTTTGAAGCCCACAAACAATCTTTTTGGTTTTCTCTACCTTAAACCGAGAGAACACAATGTTTTTGTATTTTGCTGCAAGAATCACATAATCAAACTCCCTCACTTTTCCATTGAAATATCCCTTGTGGGATACTATTTAAAAATGCATAAAATAATGAAAATTTGAAGCCATATATAATACTAATTTTTGCAGAAAATGACCAACTAGGACAGCGAACTAAAAAACTTAATATTTCCCAAAATGACCACCCAAATTACTTGAAAATTTGAAGAGGGCTTGATATTATTATAAAGGACATAATAACACTGTTTTTGGAGTTTTACATAGATTAAAATGCTGCCAAAAAAAGCACAGCGTGCCCTAGACAACTAGAAACTTCAAAGATTCGTAACTCTCTAAATACCAGAGCAGAAATTAAGGGTCTTTGGAAATAATAATGACAGATATAGGAAATAGTATTTCCACCTTCAGATATGGAAATGGCCGACTGGAAAACCCTCCAAATAAAGGTTGTACCTTCAGATCTAGAAACGATTGTCTGGAAAACCCCCAAATAAAGGTTGCAAGTCACCTCGCTTGCAATGGGGTCAGAAAATGATGGAGGCACCTTCAGCGTACTGCCATGCCCAACCTAAATGGCTGCCGTGAATCTGATCTGGAGCCCCTCTACTTATCTTCCCCAAATGCCCCCAAGACCTTCGAGATCCTTCCTCTAAAACCTTTGTTAATGTCTCTGCCGCAAGGCCCTGAAAGCGGCTCCAAAATGTCAGACTAGGGTAGATCTCTCACTACCGAAGAATGCCCTGCTAGCTAGGGATAGTCTCTCACCACTGAAGCTAGGGTCCCTGTGGGATTTGAATCTACAAGTTGTAGATGCGCAACAATAGTAGCTGCACGGGAAGGGGTCAATAAAATGTATATCAAAAGTGCTTTTCCTTTCTCACCCAGCTCCTTATATACTTCCCACGGTAAAAGAGCCCCAATAGACCCTAGACGCATTTCTTTCCATGGAGGGGTCAATAAAATAAAAGTCACTAAAGTTACTTTTTCTTGTTTAAGTCGCCCAGGTCCAAAGTGACCCTCAAATGCCAAACATGGATATTAGTACCATGTGGCCCCTTCTCAATAGCCCCTAGCGTCCCCAGCCCCTTGGATATGACCACGACTTGGACTTGCTTGACCCTTAGGCCTTTGAGCGCATTGAACAGGGGACATTACAGTCCTCCCTTCCCTTAGAAATGCTTGACCCCAAGCATTAACTATGTCCTACTACAGCAGCTAAATACCACATCGTAAGTTTCTCCACCTCACCCTGCCATCCACCAAGGATCCATGTAATCCGAGGTAACCACAAAACTGTGAAATAAAATGATACCCAAACCATCTCTCCAATAGTACCCACACCGAAATTTCCAATCGGTCCAATCCTTGCCAATGCAAAGCGGTCATCACGGGGTCACTCACAGCCCTCTCCAACGAACTCTTGGGTATGAAAATCCACTCCGAATCCTAATAGAATCCCCCGTATCAGCCTGTGAAAAACATGTTTATGCACAAATGGTGCTAACTCTCCTACCTAACTTGCACTCGTGTGAGAGATAGGCTCCTCATATTGTATCTCAATGTGTCCCGTGGAGGAAAAGTCCCAAGACTCCCACATAACAGTCAACCGGCAATATCAGCTCCATATAGTCCACCTCCTGCGCTGAATGTGAACCTATTGCAATAACCATGGGTCACTTTCGTCTCTCCATTGATTAACACGTGGGTGAGGTGCTCACTGGGCATAGAAATAACAAAAAGCATCGGAGTATTATCCAATGTTGATTAAAAAAAAACATGGTCCCGTAAGCTTTAGACTTGTCATAGTGACAAACCGTATATGGCTCTATAAAGTTGAGGAAATCCTCCCTCAACCTCTACCATATGAACCTCTCAGACATGAGCTTATAGGTCTCATTGAAGCCCAAGCACCCAGTCACGAAAGAATGAATGTACATTGATGAGGCCACATATTGGCATGTTTTGGCCCCATCTAAATCCCTTTTGAAGCCTCTTACACATACAGTTTTGAGACTTTGATCTCCTCTTGATGGTTAATATGAGATAAAGTTATGATTTTGCATATATTTAGTTTTGTATGGTCATTAAGATCTAATATACTTATTTACTTTGGTGAATCTTGTCTTTTGTGCAAACTGATGTTTCTGATGTCTCCATGAACAAACTACAAGATGCCATAAGATTTTGAAGTAGTAGGCCCTATCCCATAGCACTCTGGTTGTGCTCCTACAGTAGCCCGTAGCCATTGGCTGGGCAATGATAAAAGAGAATAATGAAATCCAACAACAATGAGGCATCATGAAGTATATGGAGATGAGCATATGAAGCTGAAAAACAAGTTAACCAAGTGGCAACATTGTCTAGACAAGTCTGAGAAGTCTTTGGGTGATTTATCTTACTCGTAGCAAGCTCCAGACCTGCCCGTAGCATCTTCCAGAACTACCTGCAACAACAAAGCAGTATGCACCTCTAGCTGCCCGTAGCCAAAGACAACTTATCCAGATCACACTGAAGTATAAGACAAAAAGTACCAGCTATCCTAACACATCATATGTAATGTTATGGTTACTTTGTTAAGTAGTTTTATAATCAGTTCTTATCATGTAAATAAGACAGGAATTAGCTGTCTCCACTCAACAAATATGAAACAAAAACTATAATCTATTTGAGTGGTTTTTGATCATATTCCTAGCATAGAATAAGTTAGTGATCTGTCTATATATATATATATATATATATATATATTCAAATAGAAATGTAATATATATGGAGTAATAGATTAAGGAATGAAGTGATAGCTGTATGAGAGAAGAAGAATTGTGAATGTGTGAAGACATAATATATTAATGTGAGTTTGTGCTCTTAAGTTCATTGTAATCTCTTTGTTGTAGCAATCTTTAATTGCTACAACTTAATAGATGAATCGTCTATATTCTTGAGTAGCTCTAAATGAGTTTCTAGGGTAGGATCGAAACTCACTTCTGCACGAGGAAGGGCCCCCTCGGAAGGAATTGTAGGGAAAATCCTATTCCTCCATTTCCTATTTATGTTGTGTGGATTGATTATCAGTTATTTATTTCATTTCTAAAAGCTAATGAGTGCATAGTGTGTTGAGTTTTAGATCTACAGATCAACAAAATCCATAGTTTACTTTCCAATTTGCACAAGCATTACTTTATACTCTTTGATGATTCTAGCCTACAAAGACCTCACTCCAAAGTAGTGTAGCATATATTTTGCAGGCCCTTTGAAAAGCTTATGCCCTTGGGTTGACATTTAATGAACAACAGAGTATGAGACCTAATATCATTGGTTGATTATTCTGCACATCATTTTGGTGCAATTGTTTACCAAGGAAGGTGTCCAGACAGTACCATAGAAGTGATTCAATTTCCCACTTTCAATCCATTCATGCTTTCACTTCCCACTTTCTAGAATAACCATTCATACTTTCTAGAATAGTTGTCTTGCTTTTTAGACAAACTTTCCTTCCTATTATTTCAAAAGCTTTCTAGGAGCTAGAATTCTTGCTTTCTAGGGTAAATTTGTCATTACCGCATTGCTCAATTTTTGCAAATAGCATTAAGAACGAACCCCCTCATATATTAAAAAAATAACATTAAAAAAGAAAAAAGGAAAAAAGGAAAAATATACAGGAAAAAGCAAGAGAGAGAGATGGAAAATTTATGCATAGAGAACGAGACTCGTTTGGAAGATTTTTGCCAAATCAAAAACAAACTGCTGCAACAGAGGAGCTACTTATCTCCCAAGACAAGGAATATACTTCCACACAAAGAAGAAGAGTGGCAGAGGAGGTACAACGTATTCAAGAAGAAGAACAAGAAGCAGAGAAGACCTTGGCCGTGCCAGTGAAAGAAATACAAGAGGTGGATTTGAACGAATCCCATACTTCACGAGGAGAAAGAACACTAGAATACCTACTCAATTCAGCAAGTTTCTGTTACAACTACTGCCCCGCCCACCGTACAACACCTCAAGTATGTGTACATTATCGTATCGAGGGGGAGGTTGATCGGGAATTCGAGGACATTATTCTAAAATCTCTTGGGATCCGTATAATAAGGAAATACGCCATGGATCGAGCATCAGGAAATGAAGTTGAAGGTAGAGGACGTGCTGTGCCTCCACTTGTGAATTCCCAATTGTAGAAACCACAAAAGATACTCCTATGAAGAATATTCCACCCTCATCCCTCCCACACTTTAAGGGGATGTTCAATGAGGATCCAAATACATTCCTATTTGAGTATGATGTGTTATGCCAAAGCTACGACTACTGAATGGATGAACAAAAGCTCAAGCTCTTTCCAGCAACCCTAAAGGATGCAACACTAAGATGGTTCATGGGACTAGGGGGGAACACAGTCATTAGTTGGGACGAGATGAAGAAAAAATTTATGGCCAAATATGAGGAATATGGAAAAGGCAGAAACTTCAGAAGAAATGACATATTCCGCATGACTGAAGACGAGGATGAATCTTTGGAAGACTACATGGAGAGGTTCACCTTCACTCTATAGAAGCATAAACAAACTAGTCTCAGCCGAGACACGCTCAAGCTAGTATTTCTGAAAGGAATCCAAGGTGACTGCTTGGAAGCCTTAGACCTCATGAGTGGAGGAGATGCATCTCAGCTAACCTTCGAGGAGATGTAACAACTAGGGAAGAATTATTTGAGATCAACGTTGGGTAAACTTCACAATAACAAAATGCTGCCAACATCAGTCAATGTGATCTTTAAAGCTGATTTAAGTAATCTGTTATGGGACATGAAGAATTTTATAATCAGCCACATGGCCACACAGCTGGATACGCTGCACACCAGACAGAAACAACAAGTAATGGACCAAGCCCTTATGGTCTACTGCCCAGATTGTCGAAAGAAGCAATCTAATTGCAAATGTCAAGTTATAAAGACGAAGGTAACAAGCATTACATCTGAAGAACCAAATTCTGTAGCACTGCATGCCATAGGAGGAGATGAAGACCAAGTTTTCTACATGCCACAAAGAAAACCTTGGCAGCCAAGGACAAACTGTCCAGGTATGGGATCGAATTCACCATTTTCACAATCATCATTTTTCAATCAAAATGAAAATAACATGTCGAGCTGGATTAATCCCTGGATGCCCCCAGCCCCTCCCAACCCACATTGGTCTATGCAACAACCATATAATCCCAATAAATGGCAGTAGTATCCTACTCCATCCTAGCAAAATCAACCATGGCAGCCCCCACACAATCAATGGCAAAACTAACCAACCCAAGGTCCAAAAATCTTGCAAACCCATGACAACAACCATGAAGAGGGCAAAAACCTTGGGGAAATTAGCATGGTGGGTTTCCACAACAACCACAACATCCTGCAATAATGTCGAACACACAACCAACAAGACCGGCTCAAATACCTGCTCAACCTGTGCCAAATCCTATCAATAAGTTGGCTCAACCAACATGTACTGTTGAAATAACATAGTACCCCGCTTATATAATGGACATTAATGAAGTCCGCATGTGTTTAGGAAGAACTCTACCACCTCCAAGTCCACCCATGATAAAAAACGCCACAATATCCATTCTACAGTCTACACCACAACCACAGGAGGATCCTGAACCATCCAATAAAGAGAATGCAGAAACAATATCACCACCCTTCCCAAAACGTTTGAAACTTCAACACACTCCTGTTGAACCTGAGTTTGATATCCTAGGGCAATTGAAGAATGTTTGTGTAAAGATCCCTGTTTATTTCAGGCCATTAAAGATGTCCCCATTTATTCCAAGGCAGTCAGAGATTTGTGCCTTCAGAAACCTGGAAGGAAGAAGAAGGATCCTAATACAGTCCATGTCATTAGACAATTGGCGGAAATCATGCTGGGAAGAATGCTACCATAGAAATATGTAGACCCAGGCTGTCCAGTTGTTCACTGTTCAGATCAATGGACAACAAGTCCATAATACCTTGATCGATCTGGGAGCTGCCATCAATGTCATAACAATGGAAACAATGCATAAATTAGACCTGCAACATATTCGTCCCACATCTACAATGCTGCAAATGGCAGACAGATCCACAGTATGACCAGAAGGAATCATAGAAGATCTGGTCATATCAGTAGATTCATGGGAGTACCATACAGATTTTATTGTATTGCAGCCAAAAATAAAACTTGGAGGATATCCTCTGATCTTGGGAAGGCCATGGTTGGCCACTGTAGATGCATTAATCAGCTGTAGATCTGGCAACATGCAGATTTCAAATGGGAACATCACCAAGCAACTAGTTTTGTACCCACCGACACAGGTATCACAAGACAAGGACTAGCCTATCTGGATTGAAGAAGAAGAAGAGGTACCCCTCTACCCTGCTTTAACAATAGATCATGCATGCACACTGGTAGATCTAGAAGAGGATACCATCATCTCCAACATACTGCAAAACAACTATCAGGTAGAACAATCCACTCCTGAAGAATTACCTTGTATTCATTGTCCTTTTTCTAATCTATGGTCAAAAGAAGAACCAATTGAAAGTGATCAAAGGATCTTCCATCAGCTGCTACCACACAGCTATAACCACATACGATCAATCAACAGTATAGAGAAAATGACAGAAGCCACAAAAGCCATAGAAATAATGCCAGGCAAGACACTCCACATAAATAACAAATTAAGTGTGGAAGAAGAAAGAAAATTGACAACCATATTGCATGCAAACAAAGGAGCCTTTGCATGGGACTATGAAGACATGCAAGGCATCAACCCAGAAAAGTGTACACACCACATTTACATCAAAGAGGAATGCAAACCCATACGCCAACCACAAAGGCGGATGAACCCAACAGTGAAAGAAATAGTCAAGGCTGAAATACAGAAACTCTTAGATGCAGGATTCATTTATCCAATCTCTGACATAGTCATTGGGTTTCTCTGTTAGTCATTGTACCCAAGAAAGGAGGCAAGTGGCGTATATGTATAGACTACAGAGAATTGAACGAAGCTACAAGGAAGGACCATTTCCCGCTGCCATTTATTGATCAAGTGCTAGATACACTTGTAGGGAAGAAATACTTTGCATTCTTAGATGGTTTCAGCAGATACAATCAGATCCGCATTGCTCCTGAGGATCAAGAAAAGACACATTCACATATTTGTTGTCCTACCATTTGGATTATGCAATGCACCTGCCACATTTCAGCGGGCAGTCCTTAGCATATTTTTAGATCTCTCACATGACTGTGTAGAGATATATATGGATGACTTCACCGTCTACGGAGACACATTTGAGGTATGTCTGAATAACTTGGAAAAAGTATTAATACGCTGTCAAGAAAATCATCTATCCCTAAGTCATAAGAAATGTTTCATGCTCATGGAGGAAGGGATAGTGCTAGGACACCATGTCTCTGAAAAGGGGATTAGAGTGGACCCAGCCAAGATTGCTATCATCAAGGACCTGTCGGTACCACAAAAAAAAAAGATGTACACAGCTTCTTGGGTCATGTTGGTTACTATCGGAGGTTCATCAACAATTTTAGCAAAATGGCAGCCCCATTGTTCACCTTGCTAAACAAAGATGTTGAGTTTGTATGGACTCCCACCTGTAATGAAGCATTCAATCTACTGAAGCAGTTACTCATATCAACCCCCATATTACATGGACCAGACTGGGCATTTCCTTTTCACATACATACAGATGCCTCTGATACTACCCTAGGTGTAGTACTAGGACAGAAAGAAGGCCATCTCAACTATGCTATTTACTTTGTAAGAAAAAATATGCAAGCAACAGAGCTAAACTACATGGTGACGGAGAAAGAATTCTTGGTAGTTGTATATGTAATCAACAAGTTCAAACATTACATCATAGGCTATCAAACTTTCATACACATAGATCATGCTGCCATCAGGTACCTCATGAATAAACCATCGGTATCCAGAAGAGTGGTAAGATGGCTTCTCTTGTTGCAAGAATTTGACATTACCATACTAGATAAACCAGGGAAGGACAACGTTGTAGCTGACTTCCTTTCAAGATTACAAAGAAATCAAGAGGATGGCATAGTGGATGACTCATTTCCTGATGAGCACCTCTTCACCCTCACTATCTCTACACCCTGGTTTGTTGATGTAGCAAACTACCTTGATTTCTAGACAACTGCCACATCACTTTTCCTCAAAAGAGAAGCGTGCCTTGATACAGAAAAGTGGTAAGTACTCTTGGATTTCTAGTTTTCTCTTCTATACTGGACCTGATTGTGTAATACAAAGATGTCTATGAGAAGATGAAGTAGTTGACATTCTCAAAGCATGCCATGACGAGCCATGTGGAGGACACTTTGTAGCCAAAAGAACAGTCAGTCAAAATCCTGACTGCAGGATACTACTGGCCTACGTTGCATAAGGATGCAAACAAATATACAGCCCACTAGTGATAAATGCCAATGTATGGGGAGGCCTACAAGGTCAGATGAGATGCCATTACAGCCTCAGCTGCAACTGGAACCTTTTGACAAATGGGGGCTAGACTTTGTTGGGCCCATAGACCCCAAATCAAACAACAAAGAGTACATCCTTGTATGTATAGATTATGTCACCAAATGGACTGAAGTAAAAGCACTGACACATGCTCGAGATGAGAAAGTAGCAGCCTTCTTATATGAAGAGATATTCACAAGATACGGTGTACCAAGGGAAATAGTTACAGATCAAGGGCCTCAGTTTACTGCTGATCTCATTGTTGACCTAGTGGAAGAATATATGATAAGACACAAGAAGTCCACACCATACCATCCACAGTCCAATGGCCAGGTTGAAGTCACAAACAGAGAATTAGAAAATATCCTGACCAAAATAGTCAATCTATCAAGAAAGGATTGGGAGTCCAGACTCCACGAGGCTGTATGGGCATACAAAATCACATGGAAAACAACTACTGGCTTCACACCATATGAGCTGGTATATGGGAAGAAACCAATGCTGCCAATAGAATTTGAACACAAAACTCTGAGGACTGCAGTAGAGCTGGGAATTGATATTTCCGAAGCACACAAGCAAAGATTGATGCAGCTCAATGCTTTGGATGAGTACAGACAACAAGCACTTCAGAACACATAAATTGATACAACAGCAGTGAATAGGATGGCATGACAGATACATCAAGCCTAGGCAGTTCACACATGGAGATTGGGCCCTACTGTTCGATTCAAAATACAAAGACCACAAAGGAAAATTGCAAACAAGATGGCTTGGGCCATACGAGATCTAACATGTCTATGACAATGGTGCAGTCCAACTATGAACAATTGATCCAGTAAGATTCAAACTCCTGGTTAACAGTCACAGACTCAAAGTATACAAGAAACCCTTATCAAAGGAGCAATTTTCATAGCAAGTGCAACAATCCATGTAGACAAACCCTCATATTGACCCACCAAGTTCAAAGGAAAAGGAGATTGATGAGGAAGGAAGGGAGGATGATCTCTACCTCCCATGGGAAGAAGATTGAAATGTTGTATATGGACCTTAATAGGGCCATAATAAACATTCTGCTACAGGCAGTAGTAGATCAAAAAAAAGGAAAAAAAAGAAAAAAAAACCAACAATGAAAACCCTTTTTGGGCGTTGTTGGCAGATTCTGGGTAGAAAACCAGCTTGCTGGCTGCTCAGAACTATGAAAAAGGGCCTGAATGGAAAACCAGCTCGCTGGCCATTCAGGGGCAAAAACTGAAAAAAAAAACAAGGAAAGGAGAAGAAAAAATGTGTATTTTTCAAGAAGGATGGAAAGAAAAACACCTCAGCCAAACCTTGCTTAACACATTGCTTTTGCCACTTCCAGTTGCTATGGGAAACCTTCCAGTTACTGCGGGCTCCTCAAACAGTTGCTACGGGTAACCTTCTAGTTGCTGCGGGCTCCTCAAACAGTTGCTACGGGCACTTTCTAAAAGTGCTACGGTAGATTTTTGGATCAGCCACAGGCATATTCAGAAGGAGGTAAGGAAAAATATGAATCACAAACAATTACACAAAGTAGAATTCATGCTGCAGGTACTCTTTCCCTTCCTGCAAACATTCCTTGCTTGCTACAGGTAACCCCTTGGTTAAATCAAGGCTACCTGTTTAGTGCTACGGGCCACCTCATGGTCACTACGGGCACAATTTCAGAGTGATGCAGCAAAGCAGTGCTACGGGTAGTCAAGAAAAGAGATGCACAAATCCACTCCAGAACTTGCAGGCATCATACAAAAGAAGAAGGAATGTAAGTTTCTAAAAATCACAAGCATCATGCAAGGAGGTATCATTTTTACAGGTTTTCACATGTTGCAGATGCACAAATAGAAACAAGGACCTCTAGCCGAGTCCAAGAGGAACCTCATGTCTGATCTACCTAAGCATAAAAATTGCATAAACAAATTCCAGAAGAGCAATCATTTTTCAGATGATCCTTGCAATCAAATTACTCATTGGAAAAAGTGTTACACACCAAACCCTTGGACAAAGCATATTCCCATAAAAAGGTGTCACGTGAAGGAAAAATAGGTGGCACTAAGGTAAAAAGGTAATATCTACAAGTAGTAAGTATCTATTTCTTGAAAAGACATGTTAAAATTAAATATACGCCTTAATCATTTACTTTTTTTCAATCACCATCATGAGGGGACATTAATAAGTCCCTTCAGCAATAATTTGAAGGAAAAATGGCACGCGTGAAACATTTTTTTCACTCGGGATGAGTGACATCTGTCTGGGGGAGGAAGTAGGATTGGATCTCGCTACGGGTAGATTTAATTAGCCGACAACATGAGGACCTAGGGAATGATGACACACCTCGATTACAGGGGACAATTAAAGATTTCCCCTGAGATGTGATTAAGCAAAACAAAAAGGGTGAAAAAATCAAGCAAAGCAGAGAGAAAAAAATACTTCCACGCAGAGAAAAAAAAACTCTCTGCAGAAGCTATGGGAGGAACAGTTGTTCGCAGAGAGCCCACCGATGTCACACCCTTGAGAAATAACCCTCATTGCTGGGATATATTTGAATGGGCTGGATGGAAAAATTACTTCCAACTGCTAACTAAATACTCAATGAGAGAGCAGAGCAATTCGCAAGAACATTCGATGGACAACAAGCCATGGTAGCTAGGCATATCATTTCCAGTAACAGAAGACTTGATTGGGCAAGTGACAGGACTCCCTCAAAATGGAGAAAATTGGGAGGAGAAACCCAATGCACAACAAATCAGACAACAATTCTTCCAAGGGGAGCAATACAATCAGACAAAAGGGGGTATTGAGACAAGAAGCCTACCTGAGGCCTGGAGAGAAATTGTTACATTCATCATCAAGTACTTCACATGTGAAGGAAGGTATTCCCTACTCTATACAATGTAATTTAAATACTTAAATCACTTGAGGCATGGAATAGTAATAAATGTCCCAAACCACTTGCTGAATAGCCTAAAGAAAATGGTAAAAGAATATCAGAAAGGGGTGAAGAATGCCTTGTCTCATCACTGTCTGATCTGGCTAATCACCAAGCAAGGCCTCCAAAACATCCAACCTAGGATTGATTTAAACCAGGTAATAGGGAATCCAAACCAGCAACCTGCAGCACCTGAAGAAGAGAAGAGTCAAGAAAAAATTGAAGAAAGAGTGGAAAAAGAAGAAACCCCTGAGAAACAGCCACAACAAGAAAGGAGGTCAAAAAGAAAGCATATCATAAGGGTCCCTAAGGAGAGAGAAGAGGAGTCTAGCATACCCGTAGCAAGAAATACTAGGAGCTCTACTGCTACGGGTAGAAGAAGAAGGAGGCTCATCATTTCCTCAGAAAAGGAAACCACAGAAGAGGTAGGGAGTAAGAAAAGTAGCCCTCATGCCTCTCTATCTGTAGAATCAAGGGGCTTTGTCTCCAAGAAGATGAAAGGTGCAGAGGCAACATCACCTGCTAGGGAGCATAACATGTAGGAAAAGGAAGAAAAACCCCCTACACCTATAGTAGAGGAGGCACCTGAAGAAACTGAGACTACCTCAGCACCTAAGGAAAAAGGAAAAGAAAAGGTAGTAGAGGAAGTTACCCCCAAGAAAGAACAAAAGAGAAAAATAACAGTTGTAAGAAGATCTCATAGGATAAGGAGGAAAAGAACAACACAAACAGAGACCATAGAAATCAGTGAAGAAGCACCTCAAAAGAAGAAGAAGGAAGAAGTCTTTATCACAAAAGAAGGTTTTGAGATAGTAAGAGAGATGGACAGTTCAGAAGAAGAGGAGAAGCAAGAACAAATACCTCCTGAGATACCACAACAGGTAGAAATTGAAGAGGAGAAAAGTGAAGGGAAACAAGAACCTGAATTCCAAACTCTAGAGCAAGCAGTGAAGGAAATCAACATTTTGAGAAGCATTATAAGAAACCTGGAGGGAACAAGAGGATTGGATGCCCTGATAGGAGCAACAGAAGCTTTGGAAAAGACTCCCATGGAAGAAGAAAAAGAAGAAGAACCTACAGAAGAACCTGAACCTGAACCAAAATATGAAGGTAAATACAAGGGAGGAAAGGATGAGTCCTTACTCCAAATGGTCCCATATAGAGCACAAAAATAGCCTGCAGCAGAGCCTGAGGTAATACACTTTGACCTCACTTCTGAAAATACCTATTCAGCTGGCCCTAAGGATGACCTATATACATTCTTAGAAGAAAATTTTCTTGAAGATTATAATGTTTTTCAAAGGCTAGTACAAAGATTTAAAGGGCATGTTGAAGCAAGGCAGAAACATGACACATTGGTGGAGAAGGTGGAAAAATAGGAAGCAGAAATAGAGGGACTCAAGATGAAAGTAGAAAATATGTATGATCTTTCTACTAGGATTTTAGAATGCAGACCTCCACCACGAGTATATGCTCTATATCTGTAGGAGAAATGGTTGCATTTCAGATATGAGAAAGTATACAATAACCTTCCCTATGTTGTGGATGACCCCAAAACATTCTTTAACATATATAGAGAATCTGATCCTGACACTCAGGCACAACTGAGTGAGTTTTATATCCATAACTTTGTTGTTCCTTCTAATGTAAAGTGGAATCCTAACATGTACCTGGGTGACATACTTCTAGATGCCTTCACATCCTACCTGAAAAATGAGAAGAGAAGAAAAGAAGAGGTAGATGAGTATCTAGAAATGGAAAAACAGTCCACCTTAATGATAAGGGGAGAAAGTGGTTACCCTGAGGACATTGTAGAAGAATGGGAAGAGTTTGTATCAGAGGATAGATTGGCTACATGGGTTAGGCAAAGGTAGATAGCTGTCCAGAACCGATATTTGATATTCCTAGAAAAAGAAGGTAAAACAACTTATGTATCCTACAAATCAAGATGGGATGAGTTTGCCCACTATATTGAGAAATAAAGAGCCAAACTCACCTGTAAATTTTAAGCAGGCCTTAAAAAGGGTTCATGATTACATAGAACTGGTAAGAATGAAAAAGGAAGGATGGATAGGATTGAGGTTTCATCCTCCCATCTTCTGGTATCCCATTCCAGATTGGAGGGAAATAGTACCTTTGGATAAAGAAAAAGAAGCAGCCTTATGGCATGAACTTGGGATAAGGGGAGGTCTCTATGGATATGGCCAGGTAGGTAATCAAGACCCCTATGACTACAGAAAATATTGTGCCCTCAAGATGAGCCAGCTTGCTCAGGGACGAGCAAGAAGCTAAGTTGGGGGTGTGATGAGGCCACATATTGGCATGTTTTGGCCCCATCTAAATCCTTTTTGAAGCCTCTTACACATACAGTTTTGAGACTTTGATCTCCTCTTGATGGTTGATATGAGATAAAGTTATGATTTTGCATATATTTAGTTTTGTATGTTCATTAAGATCTAATATACTTATTTACTTTGGTGAATCTTGTCTTTTGTGCAAACTGATGTTTCTGATGTCTCCATGAACAAATTACAAGATGCCATAAGCTTTTGAAGTAGTAGGCCCTAGCCCGTAGCACTCTGGTTGTGCTCCTACAGCAGCCCGTAGCCACTGGCTGGGCAATGATAAAAGAGAATCATGACATCCAACAACAATGAGGCATCATGAAGTATATGGAGCTGAGCATATGAAGCTGGAAAATGAGTTAACCAAGTGGCAAGCATTGTTTGGAAAAGTCTGAGAAGTCTTTGGGTGATTTATCTTACCCGTAGCAAGCTCCAGACCTACCCGTAGCATCTTCCAGAACTACCTGCAGCAACAGAGCAGTATGCACCTCCAGCTGCCCGTAGCCAAAGAGAACTTATCCAGCTCACACCAAAGTATAAGACAAAAAGTACCAGCTATCCTAATGCATCATATGTAATGTTATGGTTACTTTGTTAAGTAGTTTTGTAATCAGTTCTTATCATGTAAATAAGACAAGAATTAGCTGTCTCCACTCAACAAATATGAAACAGAACAACTATAATCTGTTTGAGTGGTTTTTGATCATATTCCTAGCATAGAATAAGTTAGTGATCTGTCTATATATATATATATATATATTCAGATAGAAATGTAATAGATATGGAGTAATAGATTAAGGAATGAAGTGATAGTTGTATGAGAGAAGAAGAATTGTGAATGTGTGAAGACAGAATATATTAATGTGAGTTTGTGCTCTTAAGTTCATTGTAATCTCTTTGTTGTAGCAATATTTAATTGCTACAGCTTAATAGATGAATCATTTATCTTCTTGAGCAGTTCTGTGAGTTTCTAGGGTAGGATCGGAACTCACTTCTGCACGAGGAAGGGCCCCCTCAGAAGGAATTGTAGGGAAGATCCTATTCCTCCATTTCCTATTTATGTTGTGTGGATTGATTATCAGTTATTCATTTCATTTCTAAAAGCTAATGAGTGCATAGTGTGTTGAGTTTTAGATCTGCAGATCAGCAACATCCATAGTTTACTTTCCAATTTGCACAAGCATTACTTTATACTCTTTGATGAATTTCTAGCCTACAAAGACCTCACTCCAAAGTACTGTAGCATATATTTTGCAGGCCCTTTGAAAATCTTACGCCCCTGGGTTGACATTTAATGAATAACAGAGTATGAGACCTAATATCATTGGTTGATTATTATTGGGTCACACCCACATCCATCATTCTCCACATCAATCCGCAATAATTAAACTCCTCACCAAGCTAGAACGTCCTCTCCATCCCCTCAGCTGTAACCACCCTAGGTTCTCTTGTAGGTAATCCCCTCAAAATCACATTCCTGCCCTTAGATTTAAACTTCAGCTCCATCATCTAAAAGTTAGTCTGAAACTCACTGAGAGAGTGAAGCCACTGCACTCTCAACACTATGTTGGTCTCTCCCATACCAACGATGTGGAGATCATCGGTAACTATATAGTTACCCATCATGATGCTCACTTGGGGAACCCGCCGTGTGCCCCTCATAGAATCTCTATTGGCTATAACCTCGTTGAGGCCCTCAAAATCCTTTCTGTAATCCTCGACTCTCAACCAATGAGGCATCAATACAATTGTGGGTTGCCCCACTCTAAATGAGTACCCCAACTTGCTGACCCTGCATAACTCCTCTAATCCTAAATGCCTTGTACATCAGAGTACTAGACAACGTGACTATAATATCCTGAGGAAAAGTATCCTCCTCCTGCCCTGCATCAGCACTATCCAACGCAACCCCATCTCCATCATACATCTCATGAGTCTCTATATCCTCACCTCTGTCACCCTTGCTCTCCTCATAAGTCATCATGGTGTGCTCTATGTCTGCAACAAACAACTCGTTGGAATAGGAGTCATCAAATATCCCACTTGTCTCATACCTTGTGATGTCACCATGACCCACAAGAGGCTGCGTTCCTTCACAATTCGATCGCTGCAACGACACGCTTCTTTCTTCACCAATCAAATATTTTGTGATCTACCCTTGTAATACCCTGAAATCTGATTTCTTTGTTTTCCTTGAAAATTTTTAGTTTATCCACATGAGGGATGAATGCAAATTTCCCAAAAGATGGAAGCCAATATGTCCAATGAATGATTCCAACTTCAAGTAACCCAAATGTACAAAACACATTCAAGTACTTCACATCTCTTAATGACAATAAAGAAATGAGTTACCTTCTTTGTGCAAGACATATCTTTCCATGGACATAACTCATCAATTCCCTGTATGTTGGGAATACACATGGCTGCTCCCTCATCATACTTTATTCTCTTTCCCCATATTTTCATTTCACCATAAATGCAAGAGAAAGGTAAATCAATATTAGAACTCATGCATCCATAAAACTTTATCATAATGAACTTCATCCCCTTTGTTGTACCCATGGATTCTCGTCATGAGAGAAGACAACACATCTGAAATAACATAATTGGGGCTTCTCATCATACCTTTGCAACTCAGAATTTATGATATAGGATCAACATATTCATTCTCCTTTGATTTTTCAACCCATGCATCATCATTTTCCTTAACCTCATGCAACCATTGCATCCCAAAAAACAACCTTACCTCTAGCAAATTCAACCACAATAAATACACCACATACCTCATGTCCTTTCAATATCATGGACCCTTGCATTATTTTCTTTTTCAACATATGTTTATTGGCTGAATCAAGAGCAATGTGAATGGAAGATGTGTTTTATTCCATCTAACATACCTTGAAACATGATTATGAAATAGTCTTCCTCAATCATCCAAGCATGTAAATGTTGTCCCAAATAATAGAAACATGACAACAACATAGGAGAACTCAACAAGCTAGGAAGATGGTAACCCATTCTCATACCATACGCCGCTGATAGCTTACTGTGTCGTCGTTTCCTCCTTCCGCCTTGCTAACCGGGCTCGTTACCTCCGCGCTAATGGGGTCCGCGTGGATCTGTCCCCCCCTTGTCCCGTCTTTTTCTCCTATATCGCACTCTCGCCCTTCCCCCCCTATCGTCATCTCCTTCTTCCGACCCATGCCGACAGATCTCGGGCAGCTCTGCAGTGCGAGGTAACCCACACTGGGGCGCGGATGCCCAGCTGCCCTTATCTCTTGGTTGTGTTTCTTCGAGAGGGAGGGTCTACTCATCCCGGGCGGCGTGATCTGCTCCGACTCACAGGGGGTCCTGTCTTCCGTTCTGTCAGATATTCGTGGTGCACGGTGACGGGGTTTGCAGTCACCCACGCCCCTTCCTTCTCCCCATGCTACCCTTCGTCTGCCTGTTTTCGTGTCAGCTGCCCCACCCCTTTGCCTTTCCGTTCCTGGGGCCTGGGGGGGCGTGATCCCAGTTGGCTCGGGGCAGAGCATCTTTGTCTCGTCGCTGCACCCGCGCCCCTTTTCTCCCTATGCCTGCGGTCGGGGGTCGACCATTTCCATTCGGGTTCTCTTTAGGGGGCCGACACTCTTGGTCCTTCGCCTCTACTCCTCATCCCCCCCCCTTCCGCTGATATGTTTGTCCTCTTTTGGGCAGGCTCTTTGGGAAGGGGTCGGGTTTCATGCTCCCCCCGCGGAGGGTCTTGCGCTGTGCCGATGGTTCACCCACTCCCGTGGGCTGAGTCATTCCTTTCCCCCTCGTATCCTTCCGGACCACTTGGTTCCAGTGGCGGGGGTGCGTGTGGGTGCATCAACATCATGCGATGCGATTTCTTGGCGCAGCTAATCCCTGCTTGGGTTGGGGTTTATAGGCGCTTCGACGAGGCCCGGGCGCGTTCGGGCGGTTGCCGGTGCCCTAGCGGGACTTCCCCCCGTCCTGTTTGCGTTTCTGATCGCCTGCCCCGTGTAGCGGCGAGGTGCCCTCCTCTTAATTCAACTCTTCTTTTTAACAGCAAAGTGCACCTTGATTCTTTGAGCACTTTTGAGGGACCAAATGCCCCCCACTAACCCTTCAAGGGTTGCACCATGTAGCTGGTATAAAAATCAGTCATGGGCTCTATTAATAAAAACATTTTCTCCTCTCTTTATGACTGCTGTTATACATAGTCCAACATGATGAAGATGATTAAAAAATATTCTCTTACCCTTTTTAGCAATCAGAAAACCAACGCTAGTACCTTGAGAGTTACTCTCCCTTCTTGAACCGGAGTCCCCAATGAAGGAATCGTGCTTGCCAACACAAGACACATTTGAATTCCTTCTTTTTCTTATGAAATCTGTCACAAAGTTTTCAAAATCAGAATTGATATTTTTGGATAATTTTCACATATTACCAGGATCCCATAGCTTATAATGCCCATGAACCCTTGTATCTGTTAAGTGAGTTACAACTTGCCACCATATATCATCCACAAGATGCTCATATGCACATAGTCTGAGAAATGGTCTAACAAACTCCTTTTCAAGGCCATCAATGTCCTCTGTGTGTTTAAGATAGACATATGTTGAGCTGCCCCCAACATTGTTGCCTGAGTGCCTACTGAAAGTATCTGAAAGATGATTGAAAGTTGCTAGTTTGTAAATTACAGTAGGCTGCAATTTTACACCAATGTCCATGTGAGGCTCCTCCTCATGTGCCAGCTTCTCCATAGAGTCTTTTTTTGTGGGTGTAGGCTTCCTTGCATCATTTTCCCACATCTTTTCCTTGAACTCTTGTTGGTGTTGTCTTGCTTGGGCGGCTATCAATCTAGCATCTCTAGCTCCGCTATTCCATTCCTCACACCATTTTAGAATTTCCATTACACCCTCTTTGCTTGCATATACAAATTCCTTCTCCTGAGATGGAACAATTTATCCAACAAGCAAATTTTCACTAATGCGATTATTTTCCTCAATGGAAATCATACCTTTTTCTCTAGAAGCTTCTTCTTCTTCAAGTGGGTTCCTTTGTAACTGAGGTACTGACATATGATGATCTTGCTTGGGCTTGCTACCAATCTTCATCATGTAATAATCTGGAAATGGCATATTATCTCTGAAACCCTTACTCAAAGATTGATATTTCCTCTAATAAGAATCCTCATTAAACACCTCTATTGGATGCCCTTTATCAATGTTCTCACCATGTTCCTTATTGTCCCTAGATCTGTTTTGATTCACATTCTAAGTGAGCTGGCTCAAATAAAGGTTAGTGGCTTCCTGTTGTTTCACCATGTTGGTGAACATTTCCTTCATAAACCCCGCATTGAGATCTTTCCAAACTACCATATTTAACCCACACAGGCTGGAGGAACAACAACTCTGATACCACTGAAATACCCCTTGTGGGATACTATTTAAAAATGCCTAAAATAATGAAAATTTGTAGTCACATAGAATACCGATTTTTGCAGAAAATGACCAGCTAGGATAGTGAACTAAAGAAACTTAATATTTCCCAAAATGACCACCCAAATTACTTGAAAACTTGAAGATGGATTGATATTATTATAAAGGACATAATAACACTGTGTTTGGAGTTTTACATATATTAAAATGATGTCAGAAAAAGTGCCCTAGACAATTGGAAACTTCAGAGGCTCGTAACTCTCCAAATATCAGAGCAGAAATTAAGGGTCTTTGGAAATAACAATGATAGATATAGGAAATAGTATTTCCACCTTCAGATCTGGGAATGGCCAACTGGAAAACCCTCCAAATAAAGGCTGCACCTTCAGATCTAGAAACTATCATCTAAAAAAGCCCCAAATAAAGGCTGCAAGTCACTCGCTTGGAATGGGGTCAGAAAATTATGGAGGCGCCTTCAATGTGTTGCCACTGAAATATCCCTTGTGGGATACTATTTAAAAATGTGTAAAATAATGAAAAATTGTAGCCACATAGAATATTGATTTTTGTAGAAAATGACCAGCTAGGACAACAAACTAAAGAAACTTAATATTTCCCAAAATGACCTCCCAAATTACTTGAAAACTTGAAGAGGGCTTGATATTATTATAAAGGACATAATAAAATTGTTTTTGGAGTTTTACATAGATTAAAATGTTGCAAGAAAAAGCACAGCATGCCCTAGACAGCTGGAAACTTCAGAGGCTCGTAACTCTCCAAATACCGTAGCAGACATTAAGGGTCTTTGGAAATAACAATGACAGGTATAGGAAATAGTATTTCCACCTTTATATCTGGGAATGACCGACTGGAAAACCCTCCAAATAAAGGCTACACCTTTAGATTTGGAAACGTCCATCTGGAAAACCCCCAAATAAAGGTTACAAGTCACCTTGCTTGGAATGGGGTCGGAAAATGATGGAGGCACCTTCAACGTGCTACCACACCCAACCTAAATGGCTATCGTGAATTTGATCTGGAGCCCCTCTGCTTATCTTCCCCAAATGCCCCCAAGACCCTCGAGATCCTTCCTCTGAAACCTCTGTTAATGTCTCTGCTGCATAGCCCTGAAAGTGACTCCAAAGTGATAAACTAGGGTAGATCTCTCACTACTGAAGAATGCCCTGCTAGCTAGGGATGGGTCTCTCACCACCGAAGCTGGGGTCCCTATGGGATTTGACTCCACAAATTGTAGATGTGCAATAGCAGCAGCTACACGAGAAGGGGTCAATAAAATATATATCAAAAGTGCTTTTCCTTTCTCACCCAACTCCTTATATACTTCCCACGGCAAAAGAGCCCCAATAGACCCTAGATGCATTTCTTTCCATGGAGGGGTCAATAAAATAAAAGTCACTAAAGTTAATTTTTCCTGTTTAAGTCGCCCAGGTCCAAAGTGACCCCCAAATGCCAAACATGGATATTACTACCATGCAGCCCCTTCTCAGTAGCCCCCAACGTCCCCAGCCCCTTGGATATGACCATGACTTGGACTCACTTGACCCTTAGGCCTTTGGCGTAGGAAAAGGGGACATTACACCCATCCACGAATTTGGCTCTGCTAGATTACAAAATCTATCTATTATTGAGAAAACCTGCAAAAAAACTACAACCCCCAATAAATTCCCTTATTCTATTTTTTATAGCTTTCATATCAAAGAAATCAAACCAATATTGTAACATTATTTTTTCACTACTTCACTATAGTAGTAAACAAAAAATATGAAACTCACAAGACTGTCTCCCTACTTACAGTGTTACGGATGGCCATGGAGGGGTTGACATTACAATTTACAGATAAAAAAGTTTTTTAGAAATTACATTAATGGTAGCTCATATAATGGTTTTTGAAGATGAAGGTTACCCCTATCCTAGGTTCTATACTACCATAATTGAAGGGAGAAATATAACAACTAGACTGTTGGTAAGGGAAGGGCAGCTAAATTGTAGAAGAACGGTCATAATGGAGAAAAACTGTTACCCAAGTGCCTATCCAGCCAAATGGTTATCTGAGATTGATCCTGTGACATTATTTCATGCCCAGGGCCCCAAAGATTGTTAAATCACTCATTGAATTTCACAGTATTGTACAAAGCAGTCCCAAGAAATCTTGTTGTTGATATCTCCAAACGTACCATACCACATATAACTAAAAATGAAACTACTAGTATAATCATGCTCATAAACTTCATGATGGTATGGGATTGGATTATATTTCCCCAAAACAAAAGAGAAAATGGAGGAGTCTTTACAAGAGCAGAATGCAAATAGATTGTTGGGGTTGCTGAGATGTGGGGATAGGGCATGCAATAAATAGATCATGAAAGCAGGGACTATATTGAAAAAGATAAATGAATTAGATTTGTTTTTTGTATGCAAAAGAAGAAGAAGATTGACGACTATGAGGCACTTCATTGGGGGCATACTGTCTAGCTGTATTGATTTTACTTCTTCTACTTCTAAGCACATGTGATACATGCACTGTAACCTTTGCAACACCATTCTCGCAGTAAACGTTGACTACCTCTTCAAAACCATGGATTGATTTTCCCTCGAGTGAGTGGATTTTGAAGCTTGGTCATCTCCATATCTCCCTAAAATCTCTTGTTCATATGCATGTGTCTCCTCCAAACATTTGACTCAGCAAGTTCCCTCTAAAGCACCTTAGCCCTACTATTCCTTTTGAAACCTATACAGGCTCAACATGGTAAAAAGCAAAATCAGCTATGTTGAGCCTTTCTTCTCTCAGTAGCGATGCTCAAAAGCTTATCTTCAATCATAGAAATAAACGAAGCTAGAAAACGAAGGAAGATATAATTATGCTATAAAGAGTGTGCGAAGTTCTGTGTGAAATTATTATCCTGCCAAAATTATGGTTGACAATTTTTTTAAAACCTGTACTCCCATCACTAGAAATTTATGACATGTTAATGGTTTTCACGGGGGGTTCACTTAGTAAAAGTATGGTATAACACGTGCATTCGAAGGGTATTAAAGAATAACCTTAATTCTATTTTTTACCTCTAATTATTCAATTGATAATACCCCCTCATGTTAAATTATTAGAATGAAAATACCCCCTATTTTTTCCAGGTACCTTAATTACCCATTTCTCAATTATAATTTTATATAGCCCTTTTTATTTCTACCCTAATTTATTAAACAAAAATTATATCATATTTCTCTCTCAATTTTTTTTAATATGTATTTCCTCATTGAAAGATAGTTTGAAGCCATTGAAGACATATTACAAATCACCTTATAAATCTTAAGCTTTAATCATTTATCAATAGCTCTTCAAATAATTAAGATTGTGAAATAATATCAATTGTGTTGAAAAACATACTCAATCCTAGGTTTCTACCATATTATTATTTCTTGGTTAAGAATATCTTAATTGATATTTCTTTACTCAAAAAGAGATTATGAATTTAACTTTATGACCACACTCATTTTTACAATTTTAAGGCATTTACTTTAAAAAACTAGGGTTCAAATTTTTTAGTTTTATAATAAAATCAAACCTCCCTTTCCTTTGGCCCACCTCTCTAACCTACCCCTAATATCTGATTCAAAATATTAATAAATTAAATCCTTTCACCATCCTCATGTCTACCAATATATTGACTTTAATTTTATTAATATTAATTACCTCAATATGAACCCACGTGCTAGGATATTGCCTAGCTAATGAATCCCCCATAGTAGATCAGACCCAAGAGAATATCTCGAAATGGCTACCTTTATGAAGTATAGGTCTAAAATTGTGTAGATCTTTATGAATTTTTCCCACATTAGCTCCTAGCAGAGTCTCTGCTCAAATATGGTGAAGCCTATTTACAATATATTAGAGAATTTGGACAGATACCTTGATAATGGTCTATATCCTCACTAATTTTTGGCGACAACCTGATCATATAAAGAGGTATGTATTTGGAATGCCATACATGTGTCACTTCCCAAATGGGTACAAAAGCGTGTTGGTCTATCAAATCTGCATCCCTAGGTGTATTGAAAACAATTCGTCTTCATTAGGAAGGGGGGATTGCTTGGAAGTTGGTGGTTTACAGGGTACCTCCTGTCACGTAATCTGTGACCCGCCCAACCTGCAAGGGAGGATCCATGATGTGTTCGTACAACTGTAGATGAGCATCTGACCATGACAACCTATCTGTCCTTAACTATTTTGAGTTTTCCTACCTTGATTACCATGGTGAGACGGTCGTCCAATCTCTGGTCCAACCTGAACCGTGTAGAGGGAGAGACCTAAGATCTAGGTGTTCCAACCTTCATTTTTTTCCAATGATGGATCAGGTCTTCCAGACCCTCAAGTGGCCATGGACACCCCAAGCACTTCCAAACACTCATGGCCATTGTCACAAAAAATGGAACAACTATGCGAAGGCTAATATCTGCAAGAAAATATTAGGATGAAATTTGGGGTGAAACCAATATACAATTCCAATTGACATAGAAAAAACTAGTCTTCTAAATCAAATGGTGATGGTATCAAGAGATAATTTTTATTACAACACCTCCAGATTCCCCTATATTATCTTCACTTACCAACAATCAGTGCATGCACTAGAAGAATAAGTTGCCTGATGCTTTGAATTTGTATCCTGATTGTTTTGAGATGTCCCATTTTCTTCCACCATGTAGGGCATGGAGACACATGGGCAACACCTTGGCCCTTGATTGGACTTGATGATTGTTATGGATGACAGATGAAGGATTTAATGATTTCTAGATGAAGCTGATGTCCCCCAGTTGTCCATTTCACCTTAGATGATTGATAAATGGATAGAAAATACCTCATCTCCCTATTATGGATTTCCAAGTTACCCTCATTGCCTTATCTTTAGCTCAATGGAGGATGAGAGCTTAAATTTATAGGGGGTAGTGGAACTTGCTCGATTCAATGGCTAAGATAACTAATGGGTCATAAATGTGACAGTAGTGGCATCAATGGTTGTAGATACCTGATATGTGTACCACCCTGAGGGAATTAGAGGATGTCACACTTTGGGAGGGAGTCATTCGAGGTAAAGTTTTTAAGGTTGCAATGAATTCATGGAGGGAAGAAGCTTGACACCTGAAGGATTAAGGGATAGTCCTTGCATACTGGGAAGAAGTAAGAGGTTAGAGCCTCCTTATCAATAGATTGTGGATATAAATCTCCTTTAAAATTTAGATGAATGAGGATGTCGCACACCTAGGATATAGATTAGATTAGGTATATATGTATATTAGGGGTGAGTTTTAACATTCGTTAAGGCTAGGTTGTAGGGAATGATGTAGGGTATTATCATGGGATTAGGTAATGTACCTAACCTAATTCGGTAAGTATCCTAGAACTATACCTATATGATTAACCTAGGATTATATATGTGATCCTTATCTTTAAACTTTGGTTTGATTTTGAGGCAAATGTGGGATATTAGGTGAATTTCTTTTTGAGGTAATGTAGTGTAATCCACAGGGATAATGAAATATTGGATAAATGATATAGGAAGGGGGGAAAGGGGGGAAATGATTTGAAAGGAAGGGAGGTAACAAGAACATTTTAATTAATGAGGAATGTAGATACAGATAATGGATGTGAGGAAAGGCAAAATAAACGTGGAATTGTTGTGTGGTATTGAGAGCCATGATGGATGTCTACACTTACCTTTCCAGATACAAGGATGGTACTCCTGGACAGTAATAACATGGTTGCAGATGCATTCTAATGGCCATGAATGTGGTACAACTAAGGGTAACGGCCTCTCGATGACCCCATTCCAAAGATCTCTACCATTCCCCTCCCTATTAGCATGTGAATGGTGAGTTGGGGGTAGGGATCATTTATGTGTTGGGCCGCCCACCCCTAGAGTAAGGATTATATAAAGATGGTTGCTAGGTATGTCAAGCATTTAAAACTTTTGAGCAACGGGTGAAAATTATGGAAAGTACAAAAGTAATTCATTATCAAGAATTTGACAATTGTAAATTTTGCCTGACATAATTTCCATCATCAAGGGGTCTATCTATTGAAATTCAATAGCTATTTGATGCACTCATCTAAATTTACTAGGACAAAAGCCTGAAAGCATTCTAATAAAGTTTTTATTGTTTCTTCCCATCGTGTTTGCCCAAGATATACTCATTAGGATAACATAAACTCTCTCAGCAGGTCAAAATGATTTCAGATGGATTTTATGAATACGACACAATACTCATAAAAAAAAAAAGGAAAGATATTAAGATCTGATATTGTTGACCAAAGCAATCACCCAAGTTAATGACATTGAGTGAACTTAGTAACTTGACAATACAATAACTGACCAAGAATGTAAAATGAAACTTGTTTAATACTTTTCTCAATTGACATACCTCCAAACAGAAATTTGATAGGAATTGGGATCTATTATAATAACATGAAAATTTAACATCACATAAAACATATTCACATTCAGATCTAATGGTAACTTTCCTTAACATTGTCTCATCAAGCGAATGCTCTCAAAGGATTCAACAATAGGACTCAACATGTAACCACCTGTGACATTAAAGTGATGGGAAATGGAAACTATATCCATTTTACAATTAAGGAAACATGCAATATTTACACCAAACCTCTAGTTTTTTGTAGAAAAGGGAAAAACTAAAAGGACTTCCCTTCTTCAATGCAATTTGCTATATTCATCAGCCTTTCCATAGTTAAGATTAAGAGAGAGATAAGAGAACTTCGTTGTTGACATCTTTCCTTTTCTGGATGAACCATTTTAGATGCCTAATCTTGTTAATTCCTCCAATGGATGCAGATTTATTAAAACTTGTTTCAAGGTCTTAGAATGCATTGCATGGAAGTCATTCATTCCTATTGGTTTTATTATTTTAGAATCAAAACTTCTCTCTGATTCTGCGCAAAAATGTAAGTCATATTTAGAGCCTATATGATTATCGGTACAATGTGCTCATTAAGTGAGTTATGTCAACTAAGTACAAAAATACACCCAAGATAAGTCGAGTAATGCATTGAAAGTGCTAACAATCCTACAAAACCTTTCTTGAAGACGAGTCTGATAATCCTTGACTTTGTTCAAACAAGTTTTTTCATCCAACACTATGTCATAGTGATGAAACATAATTCTAGGCATTAGCCACAAAATCAAAATTCATCCAAAAATGATACCATGTAATCCAACAAGTTTGACCACCTTTGATAGGAAAGATTTTATGAGAGGGATTTGAGGCAAAAACTCACGGTCATCTTCCCAGGCATGAAGTTTTAATGTGGCTTGCAAATCTATTCATGATAATGCTTAGAAAACCTGTCTGATGTCCTAAAGTATTATCATTTATTTAGTTTTGACTCTGAAGTCAGGGACCATCTCTAACTCCGTTGATCATTATCCCTTGTAAACCTTACAATCGAAATATGAACCTACAAAGTTTCCTCAAATAGACATCAAATCCCAAAATAGATAAGATTGACCTAATGAATAGTTTATATTGATATAAAAATGTATTTGACAAAGGTATTGAGACCAGTCTTGGTTTTGACAACCTTCACTTTGAAAGTGGGGGACATATGATATACAAAAGAATCGTCACACCCCTATACATTAATATGAATAAACCAAGTAAGGGGACGGATGTTGAATTTCAGACCTATTAGAATGTGAAAGGGCTCAAAATGAACCTTTTGTCCCAACTGCTCTATGAAACTGTCATCCTAACATGCAGTCGGCGCATGCATAAAATTTTCCATTGAACTTAGTTCATGCCTTTTGATCAGCTTGTCTTCAAAGATCCACTGTGTTGCTTGATCATAGTTCATACGCACTTGGATGCAAGTCAAAGTATTCTTAGAACCAAGATTAAACTAGATGTCATGTCATAACATTAGAATGCCATATTCATTAATGTTAAGCCATGTTGTCATTAGGACTTTACTGGATGACATGTGGAGAGGGTAGATATAATACCTTATCCATTTTACCAATAAAATGACCATCAGCCTACATTTTCATTGATGTAATCTTCCACGCGTTAATTATACGAACTACAGCTCCACTATGATTTGGATTAGTAATAATGTCTCTATTATGATCACATTGCAACGATTGTAACAATGGGATTATACCATATATAATAGCCTTGGGCAGATATCTGAATACCAATACAACCATTTTAGCCATTACAATAATATACAAATACCAGTGTTAATGATTCACTTATCCATAAAAGCATATGTGCATTCTAACAAAGTGATACTCTTATGATTAAATTATACATACACTATGATCTTACGACTAATTTAAAGTCTTAATAATATTATCCTTCCATATACATTATATTCCTTACTATACATTTATATACAATGCATTCTATATGAAGTGATGATATATTAACACTTAGTTATATAAGATATTATGTTCTGTGGCCACTTTTCTCAAAAAGTTACATACTTTCAAGTCTTAAGAACTCTCTCTAGGACACTTTGAAATGTACCTATGTCCTATGATGGTGTGGTATACCTTGCATTGGGAACCTAATTACCTATGTAATCCTTTGGATTTAGATTAAAATTTGAGCTTTTTTTACAGCAAAAATTATGGCTATGTTAAACATGTATTGTCCAACATGCTTATTGGTGTATCCATCAGGCAATGGAAACCAGCCTATACTTGGGATAGGTCACTTGGGGAAGGTGAAATATGATTTATAGAAGAGTGATAAATGCGAAATAGAGGAAGGACATTGCTCAAATGATACCCCACACTTCAGGAATGAGCATGGAATATGGGCCAAATCTTGAGAATGTATTTAGTTGTGCCGCAAGGAGGTGGGGTGACATAGAGGGGTTTGGGTGGTGTGGTCCAAGCCGGTGGGAGATGGTCGTAATGGCACACTCAAATGTGGTGGGGTGGGTTGGCCTTATGTCCACCCACCCCATGTTCAAGTCTATACCATTCCCCTCCCTATTGGATGTTGCTTACATGATCATATTAATAGGGGGTGGGTTGGTAATACACGCCCAAAACTTCCAGGTAACATTACTACTATCATATATGAACATACCTGGTTCTAGGGTATCACAAAAAATGCAAGTTCCCTGTCATCAGGTATACGACAACATTCTTAGACAATTATTTTTTCAATGTTAAAAAGTTAGAAAACTTGTATAATTTTGTGACATTGGATGATCCAGAATAACCTATTATTAAAATTCTTAGCTATTTTAACTGATCAAATTGTATGTAAACACTAACAATTAGTACATACATACATACATATCTTCTCTATACATACATTAAAGACATACATAAACCTCATACTACATACATACATATATATATATATATATATATGAAATTACTAGAAAAGCGACAATATCACAATTTGGTTTTCTAGAAGTTTCTCCTGCACAACAACATGATAAAATCTAATTTGGTTAAAAAGAACATAAAATTACATAGTGCAACAAAATATTATATGAGCATAAATCAATTTGATATCAAGGAAATTAACTTTTCTTTCTTCCATGAACTGGTATTCACTTGAACAACATTATTACTACATGCAAAAATTATCAAACATTCATTAAACTATATTTATTGCATTTTCTCATATGCCACATGAATACAATAACAACAATAATAAAAGTCGACAAGATATTAAACAACAATGTTTCAATTTACAATGATGCCAAAACCACAAGTTAAGGAAAAGAAAAAATAGAGTGGTGCATCAAGGATATGATCACCCTTTCATGCAATTCTGTGTGAAAGGATGGCCTTACCCATGTGTATCCCATCTAGTATGAGTACACTTGACCATGGAAGTGTACTCATAGTAGTTGGGATGCACCAAGTGCCATATTTGAACTTTAAACTGATTTATCAACACATTCACATTCCAAAGCTTTTCAATAACCATGGTCAAACACACACACATTTCGCAAAATCCACTTACATCAAAAACTTATTACATGGTTAAATAGAACGAGTTTGGATTGCCAAATGAACTAGTTCCCACTTCACCAAATTTACAACAATGTTTCCAATACAACATCCTTTTTACAAATTTACACAATACTCCTCAAAACATCCTTTTTACAAATTTACATAATACTCCTCAAAACTGAAATCTAGTTAGTTACATAGCTTTTGTCTCACATTACATTTCCCTTTCAAGGGTAACAAGCTTAAAGTAATCCACCAAAAATAATGACGAAGATAGCTACAATAATGGATTCAAAGGTCTTCACAATTTGTCCAAGAACACACAAGGGGAGCCAAGCAACGCTCACTGCCCAGTTGTATCCAATGGGGAAGGGGGGAAATTTCAAATTAGCACTTGAGCCCTAACATATGAACTATGAAAGAGCTAAAACTACCTTGAGCAACACTAAACATTTGGTCTTGCTCCAAAAGACCCAAAACAAAGCACAACCAAACAAGAATGCAACCAAAACAAACAAGCAAAACAATGGATTGAAATGAAGCCAAGGGGGAGAGGGAAAAATTAAGGTTGGTCTCCTTATCACTCTAAGTGGGTAGTGAATTATGCTTTGAAACCTCCATTATACCAACCCTCCTTATTCCCCCTACCTTCAAAACCACCCCTTTTCTCTCCACCAAAGGCCTAATTCCCATCTACCCCAAACTCCCTCCAACAAAATCACAATAAATATCCACATCCTTAATAAGAAGCCTAATATCCTTTTCCCTCCACCAAACCAACCATTCACACTCCCCTCTAGCACCCAACCTAGGGATTACTAACTTTCCCAAACAGAACTCATTGCAAAAATAAAATAAAAGCCATAATAGGGATAAACAATAAAATCAACCAAAGAAACATACAAGCCAATGAACACCATTTATTAAGAAAAGTAACAATGCAAGATACAAACCAAACAACAACAATGTATAAACAAGAGGGTTCATGACCCTACCTCGGAGCCATAACATAGAAAAAGTCTTTACTTGCTTCAAACTCTAAACTACTCCCAAGCTCTCCTCCAAGCAAAAAATACTCCAAAATAACCAAGATAGTGTATGTAGTCAATACCATTTTCAAAACACACTACTTATTTATAAAATTTACAAAGAGAAAGGGTGAGTTGGCTCCACATGGATGCCAACTAGGTGTACCACTCCACCTCACCCAAGGGTGCACACCATTCTCCAAGGAAATTGATTTCCTTCAAAAATTTAGTCAAACAACCATTACTCCCCAAATCAAGAGTACGCAACAAAATCTAATAAAAATAAAAGACCAAAAAGGATAAGTCAAGTGAGAAAACTTAATTTATATCCATTGCTCATAGTTCACATCAATAATAAAAGAAATAAATCTTTCAATAATTTAATTCAAACAAGGAAACTCAAGTGCAATAAAGATCAAGGAAAAATGAGCCATAAAAGGGTCAAAATCATATATAAAGCTTCAAAAATACTCCACCTTTTGATGGGTTTGGGGTATGGGTTCATTTAAATTGGTAAGGACAAGGTTTGGTGGTCTTTAGGTTGCCCAAAAACTTGCCCAAAGCCAAAATCCGACCCCTTGTAATTTCCTTGAGTTTAGGGACCCATTAATATGATATTCACCTGCCAAAAATGTTATAACAATTGTCACATGAACACATGGGAAGAGGGAGAAATTAAGTAAATTTAAAATTACAAAATGTAAGGGAAAATTTTCAAATGGAGTCAACAACATAGGATAAGTAAAATAAATCAAATAACCACAAAATCAAAAAGGGCTTAGCCATTTTTCCTAACCCACAACCACGGTTGCTTAAGGTGGCCATGGGGTTTTGGCCGATGCATCCTTCATGTGTTGGTCCCTTGGTCTCCATGTGTGTTAATTTAATTGAACCTTTTCATCATTGCACACTTCACGTACACATCAAATCCATCCAAGAAATATTAAAAAATCATACATCCAGACATATAATTAACATCGTAACTCGATATATATCAATGCAGTAACAAATCATCATCGCAATTAACATCCATATACACAATTGAACACAATTTTGTTAGTATAAAAATCAATATCTAAGAATTTCACCAAAGGGTTCAAACGTTAGAATATCATCATCATCATCATCATATAATCACATCTACGACTAATAGAAGCAACAAAAATGCTACAAATCCTTGCATCACCAAAGTCAACATGATCCACATATACAATATACATATACATCGATACCATCCAAAATGAGTCTATCATGAAGTGCCATATCATTAGTGTCCAAATGTCAATATGTCAAGTATCATAGTCAATGTCAAAATGTCTTAGGAAATAGATAAAATGTTTAAAACAACTAATAAAAATGGTTTAAGAGAAGTGGGTGTTACATTAGGTCCAATTTGAGGAAATTACGTCAATGTCACATTAGTGTGTCAGGGAAATTAGGTTAAATTTAGGGAAAATAACTCAACTTTGGTTCCATTAGGTCAAATGTGGGGAAATTTGGAGAAATTAGGTCAAATTTGGTTTCATTAGGTTAGTGTGTTGTGTTAGTGTGTCACTTTAGGGAGTCATATCAATGTTTTGCATTAGCGTGCCACATTAGTCTGTCACGAGTGGGATTCAAGTCAAATTTTGGGAAATAAGGTCCAATTTGAAGAAATTAGGTCAAATTTGGAAAAAAATATAGGTTAAATTTGGGGAAATCCGTTTAATTTTGGGGAAATTAGGTCAAATTTGGGGAACGAGTCAAAATTAGGGGAATGTGTGTTGTGTTAGGGTGTCAATGTAAGTTGGGAAATTAGGTCAAAATAGGGGAAATTATGTCATTTAAGGAAAATTAAGTCAATTATGGGAAAATTAGGTCAATTTTGAAATTTGGGAACCTAGGTCAAATTAGGGGAAATGAGTAAAAATTAGGGGGAATGTGTGTCATGTTAGGATGTCATTCTAAGTTGTTGAATTTAGGTGTCAATTCAGGTTTCATTAGGCCAAAATTGGGGAAATTAGTTCAATTTCGAGGAAATTAGGTCAAATTAAGGGAAACGATGTCAAAAATTAGGAGGAAATAGTGTCAACTGTTAGGTGTCATTAGGTCTAATGTTTTCAAATTTGAGAATTAGGTCGAATTTAGGTTTCATTAGGTGAATGTGTCATGTTAGGGAATCACATTAGTGTGTCAAAATTAAGGAAAATTAGGTCAAATTAGGGGGAATGTGGTGTCAATGTCAGCGTATCATTCTAAGTTGTCAAATTTGGGTGACGATTTAGGTTTCATTACATCAAATTTGAGGAAATTAAATCATAATTTGGGGAAATTAGTGTAAAATTTGGAGGAAATTAGTTCTAGAAATTGGAGATCAACTTAGGGGAAATGAGGTCAAAATTATGGGAATGTGTGTTATGTTAGGGTGTCAATGTTCCAAGTTGTTGACATTCAATTGTAAATTCAGGTTTCATCAAGTTAAATTTGGGGAAATTAGGTCAAATTTGGTTGAAATTAGGTATGTTTTGGGGGAAATCCTGGAAATTATGTCAAATTTAGAGAAATGTGGGTCATATTTGGGGAATCTTGATGTAAATTTGGGGAAATATCGGTAGTCAAATTCGAGGTTTCATTATGTTCGATTTTGGGGAAATTGGGTTAAATTTGGGGAAATTAGGTCAAATTAGGGTAAACATTAGATCAAAATTAGGGGAAATGTAGTGTCATGTTAGGGTGTTGATTTAAGTTTGTCAAAATTGGGTGCCGATGTTAGGTTTCATTAGGTCAAA
The DNA here is from genome assembly GCA_019776745.2 of Taxus chinensis. Classification (NCBI taxonomy): domain Eukaryota; kingdom Viridiplantae; phylum Streptophyta; class Pinopsida; order Cupressales; family Taxaceae; genus Taxus; species Taxus chinensis. Next base: position 763,568,469 of record CM034150.1, on the reverse strand, counting down.
TTAGGGGAAATTAATTCAAATTTTGAGGAAATTAGGTTCAAACTTGGTTTCACTAGTTCAAATCTGGGGAAATTTTGGGAAAATAGGGATTTACTAGGTCAATGTATTGGTTTCATTAGGGAGTCATATTAATTTGTGAGGAAATTAATGTGTCATTATTTGCAGAATTAGGTTAAAATTTGGGGAAACTAGGTCAAATTTGGGGAAACTAGGTCAAATTTAGTGGAAATTAGGTCAAATTTGGTTTCATCTAGGTTAAACTTGGGGAAATAAGGTCAGCTTTGGGGAAATTAGGTATAAAATCAGGGGAAACCATAGTCAAAATTAAAGGATTGTGTGACATATTAGGGTGTTGATTCAAAATTTTCAAATTTAGATGTCGATTCATGTCTCATTAGGTCAAATTTGGGGAAATTAGGTCCAACTTTGGTTTCATTAGTTCAAATTTGAGAAATTAGGTCAATTTTGGTTTCATTAAGTCCAAATATGGGGAAATGAGGTCTCAAATTAAGGGAAATCGAGTGAAAATTAGGGGAAATGTGTGTCATGTTAGGTGTGTCATTCTAAGTTGTCAAATTCAGTGTATCGATTCAAATTTAATTAGGTCAAATTAGGGTAAATTAGTGCGTCGTATTAGGGCTTCATGTTAAGGTGTTGCAATTAATGTGTTATGTTAAGGTTTCATGTTAGTGTGTTGCAATTAGGGTGTCAAATGTTAGGGTTTCATGCTAGTGTATTATGTCATTTGTATTAGGGTATCAAGTTAGGGTGCAAATTTGGGAAATGTGTCATGTTAAGGCATTGCATTAACATGTCATGTTAGGGTGTTTGCAATTGATGTCACATTTGTGTTAAGGTAGTACAACATTAGTGTGTCACTTTTTGGTGTCACGTTAAGTGTGAAATCATGTTAGGCTGTTGGTATCATTAGTGTGTCACTTTTGGGTGTCACGTTAAGGTGTCATGTTAGTGCTGTTCTATTAGTGTGAAATGTAAGTCAAATTTTGGTTTCAATTAGGTCAAAGTTGTTTCAATTAGGTCAAATCATGGAGAAATTAAGTCAAATATTGGTTTCATTAGTTCAATTTTGAGGAAATTAGGTCAAATTTGAGGAAATTAAGGGAAATTAGTCAAAATTTGGGGAATGTAAGTTGTGTTAGGGTGTTGATCTAAGTTGACACATTCAGGTGTTGATTCATGTTTCATTAAGTCAAATTTTGGGAAATGAAGTTAAATATTGGTTTCATTAGTTCAAATTTGTCACGAAATTAGGTTGAATTTGGTTTCATCAATGTGTTGTGATTTCGGGAAATTATGACAAATAAGGGGGAAGTAAGGTCACCAATTAAGGGAAATGTGTGTTGTGTTATGGGGATCATTAATTAATGTTTTCAGAAATTCGGGTGTCAATTCAAGTTTCAAATTAGGTCAAATTTTGGGTCAAAATTAGTGGAATATGTGTCATGTTAAGGTATCGATCTTTGGTTTCACATTTAGGTGTCAAATTGGGGTTTCATTAGGTAAAATTTGGGGAAATTAGGTTAACTTTTGTTTCATTAGGTCAAATTTGGTTTTATTAATTTAAATTTGGGGAAATTAGGGGAAATGAGGTCAAATTTGGTTTCATTAGGTCAATGTGTCACATGAGGAAAATCATATCAAATTTGTCAGGTTAATGCAAGTCACACTTGGGGATGAAACAAGTGGAAATTTAGGAGTCAAATTAAGGGATAATAGTGTCCAATGTTAGTGTGTTGTGTTAAGATGTCATATTTGTGAAAATTGCGTTCAGGGTGTTGTGTCAGTTTTTCATATTAGGATGTCATACTTAGGGGTACTATGATTAGTGTGTCATGTTTGGTGTCTAATGAGTGTGTCACATGTTAGGGTGTTGTGTTAGGGTGTTGTCGTTAGTGTGTTATGTTAAGGTGTTGCATTAATGTGTCACAATAGGCTATCACATTAGTCGTGTTAGGTTGTTGCATTAGTGTTGCATCAAATGTTAGGGAAAACTAGGTCAAGTTAGTGTTGTGAGAATTAAGTCAAGTTTGGGGAAAATAGGCCAATATTAGGTTTCAATGAGTTCAATTTTGGGGAAAATAGATCGAATTTTGGAAAATTAGGTTACAATGTAGGGATCTAAGTTAGGTTAAATTTATATGAAATGTAGGTCAAATGTTGGATAAATTAGGTCATATTTTGGGAAATTAGGTCAAATTTAGGGGGAATTAGGCCATATGTCTCGCTAGTGTCTTGAAATTAGAGTGTCTTATTAGGGGAAACGAGTCAAAATTAGGGGTCATGATAGGGTGTCATGTTAGGGTGTTGATTGTAAGTTGTTGAAATTCTAGATGTCTATTCTACGTTTCATTAGGAAAAATTTGGGGAAATTAGGTCAAATTAGGTCATTTTTCATTTCCATTATGGTCAAATTTGGGGAAATATAGAGAAAATAGGTCAACTGTCAATGTTCAGTGTGCTAAGGTCAAATTTGGGGAAATTCAGAGAATATAGGTCAACTTCAATTTCATTAGGTCAAATGTGTGGAAATTAGGGAAATTATGTCAAATTTGGTTTCATTAGGTCAAAATCTAGAAAATTAGTTCAAATTTGGGGAAATTATGTCAATGGAAACATGAAAGTGCACCAGGTAATCAACAAGAAAATTAACCACAAGCATATTTTTCATGCAAAAAGAATAAGTATACTCATTCTCATAGATTAAAAAAGAAGGTACACATGGGGAGTGTTGTGTAACTCCCATGCCTAGACATGTCATACTCCCATGATGGAGTGAGGAGTTACAATGCTAGGAATAACATGTAACTCCCATATGACAATGACATATATGACATATATGAATAGATTCTATGATGGAATTTTTCATACGTCATATAACTTCCATAAAAGACCTATGACTCGTCTAAATTATATGACTCACCATGTGTGAGGTGGAAAATGGCCAATAAGTAACTAAAAGGGAAATAATAAATACCTCACACTAACACCCCCCTTCATCAAAGCTTAGGTATAAGTATGGTAAGGCCATAAAGAGAAATAGGACTACCCGTAGACAACTAAGAAAGATGTGTCATATGGGTCCTAGAAACTAAAGGCCTAATGACGGTACCCATGTACAAACTGTAATATTTTAGGAGAAGAAGAAGAAGATAAGAGGACTAGAAATCCCAAAGAATATGAGTGAGATTTAATAGACCTCGCCCCAATAAGAGATCTGCAAGTGAAGGAACTTAGCTTCAGTGAAGGGCTTGGTAATTATGTTTGCAACCTGATATGAATTCTGACAATTACAACAAATCAATGACATGTCTCCATGAGATCAACTCTCGTATAAAGTGCATGTGAATCTCAATATGCTTTGTCTTGTTAATGCTAAACCAAATTTTGGAAAATCGAGATAGTGCCAATCTTGTTCACAATAGATGATGGTAGGCCACCAGAAATTTAATGCCAAAGTATGTCAGAATCCCTTGTAACTAGATAGATTTCCATGTGTTAGCATTGATGGCTACTCCCCTGCATTCTGCTTCTATAGAAGATATACCAAATCACATTTTGCCTTCTTTCCTCAACCAATTGACAAGACCCAAACCAAGAGAAAATTTGTAACCCGAGGTAGACTTTTGATGATTTAGATCACTGTGCCCAATAAAAATCTATGAATCCAATTAAATCAGATATGTTGTCCCTCCCAAGTAGTGAATTTCATCAATATGAGTGTCATGAACATAGTAAAGGATCCACTTAGTTACTTTCTAATGTAGCTCATGAGGCTCCTATATAAATATAGACATGATTTCAACAACAAATGAAATATTTGGTCAAGTGTGAGATAGGTAGATCAAGCTCCCCACCAATTGGCGATAAAGAGTACCATAGACTAAGGGAGTGGAGAAATAAACAACTAATTTAACTCTTGAAAAGGAAGTGAGTAGGATAAGGGTTACAATCAAACATGTTAAACCTGACTAGTAAATTAAGGGTGTACTTAGGTTGAGTCAATCACGATTCCAAAGTTAAATTGGGTAATTTGTATCTCAGGGAAGTAGTGAAGAAAACCAAATTCAGCCATGGAGAATTTTTTGTCTAAGGCAGTATTCACATATTCAATAATTGAGGAAGGAGCTACCCGTAATCAGCAAGTCATCAACATACAACAAATGAGGATAAGCATGGACTTATCTTGCTGTACAAAATATAAATATTTGGGTTAGAGTGACACTTCGTGAACCATGGTGTAAGAAGAAAGGATTCCATCTTTGGCATACCAATCCCAAGGGGTTTGTTTAAGGCCATATAGATAGACTTATTTAGTTTGTAAATGAGGGAGGAATCTTAGGACATAACCAAAAGGTTATTCCATATAGATTTCTTCCTCTAGGTCCCCATGAAGGAAGGAAATATTAACATTTCCGTTTGATGAAACTTCCCATCTGTTAATGCATCAACGATGGACAATGATCAGTCGAATTAGAATACTTATCTTCACAATGGGAGTAAAGGTCTCTAAATATTCAACCCCATCAACCTGGGAGAAAACCTTAGCTATAAGTCCTGCATTTATATACTTTTTGATGTTCCCATCAATATCATACTTTGTTTGGTATACCCACTTACATCGAACCATTTTTCTTCACATTTGGAAGAGGGGTGAGATCCCAAGTATCATTCTTCATGAGAGAGGAATACTCCTCATCCATGGATAGAATCCCCACTCAATAATCTCAGTAGCCTCCCGAAAATGACTAAGGGTCAGAAGTAGAAGTAAAATAAGTTGTGGGGTTTGGTAAACTCTGGACAAGTTTTTCTCTCATCCGAGGGATCCCACATATCTAATCTCTAGCACTATAGTAAGGTCTTCCTATGCCCAATGAGGACTAGGATGAGATTCAATTGGCCCTTAGAATCTGTCAATTCTTCACTCGAAGTGAGAGGGGACATAGTCCTCATTATCACTATTGTCATAATCAGAATATTCCAAATCATGAGGAGTGGGAGGAGCAGGAGTATCGAGAGGAGGAAGCCACAATATGATCATCATCAGAAGAATCTATAATCAGATTCATAGAGGGGAAGAAGGACATCATCAATGGGCGGAGAAGTGGAAGTAAAAGATGACTCACCAAACTTCTTACACTTCTCTAAATATAAATTTGATGAGTAGTGGTGATTCAATAATATATAACCCTTCTTTCACTATTAGAGATACCCTTCAAAGATACAGAGGTCTGGATTATGGTTCCAAGGCCTTGCATGTCTCTTTTTAGGAATTCTGATCCATAGCACTTGATCTGAAGACGTGAAATTGCTTGACATCAAGTTTACATCCATATTAATCCTTAAAGGGTGTCATCCCTTTTACTATTTTGTGTGGAATGTCGTTCCTGAATGTAACAAGACACAATTGATAGACTTCAGCCTAATAATACGAAGGAAGGGATTTAGAATGAACCATACAAGTGGTCCATATCCTTAAGTGTTATTGTTATTTTTTTCCGTAACTATATTTTGTGAATGGGATATAAGTCAACTATGTGTTGTAAAGTAATCCCTTTGGAGGTGTAGAAACCATAAAACCTATTGCTCACATATTCACCTCCATTTTCATTTCATAAGAGCCTTGATAGAATCTTTCGAGCTTGTTTCTTAACAAGAGTCCCTTAAAGTCTTAAAAGTGATCAAAAACTTCAAATTTCTATTTGAGAAAGTAAACCCACGTATAACGTGAAAATTTGTCATTGAAGGTAAGTATATAAAGAGCCCTAGTTAATAAAGGAGATGGAAAAAGGCCAAAAATGTCACTATGAACAACATCTAAGGGATCAGAAGCTCTCTAGGATTTTCCCTTGCCGAAAATTTCTTCGAGGTGCTTCCCGAGGGCACAACCCTCCACAAATATCCTTATAAAATTTTACTTGAGGAAACCCATTGACCATCTCATGTATTCAAGGTAATGATAGTTTTAAATGGCCAAAATACACATGTCATAGATTACTAACTAATTTAACAAAAATAGATTTATACTAAACCCTGATTTGGGAGTAATTGAATGTTAACTATGATATACCTCTGCTAGATACAGTTTAACGCAAGCAATAAGCTAATAAAATATGAAACCCTAAACATAAGAGAGAGGGAATGACTTAGTTGATTTACACCTGATCTTGAAATGTTTTGAACTAGGAAAACTGCTGAACATGAAGTGAAATGTGTCGTCAATGCTCAGAATAAATTATGGAACTGGTGGATGAAGTCGGAATAGGGCGTCTGGATTGGGGCAAGGGTGCTTGGGTGCTAGAGACCTCTATTGGGTGCCCGTGACCGTGCAAATGGTTGAAATTTGATTTTTATAGTGTTGCACAAGTGTTGCTGATGTTTGATGTTGCACCTATATGTCACTCTTTGATCATCAAAGATACATGTAACCTGCAAAATAAAAATTCACTTACAAAACCCAAAAAACCACATCAAACCCAAAAAATGAAAGATGCAATAAGGGCAGTCGGAATGACCCCGACGGTCACCAAACAGAGTGAACTTATGACCGAGCACTGCATTACATCTCAGACTCCGTGTAGTTCTTGTGATTGTGTGTGGAAATTGTGCCCTAGGATTCCCTTGTGCAAGATGCACTAGATAACGAGCTAGATTTGCTAGAATATGCAAATGTGTGGATGAAATAGAATAGACACCCCCCTTTCTATGCAGTGTATGTAGAAAATGTAGTCCCTTATCCGTTGAATGGATACTATATGGATGCCTTTTATTGCTTTGGATGTAATCTTAGGTGATAGTAAGTATGCTTAGAGCTTGGTCCTTTATTTTGAACTCATAGCTATGTATTTATATGATTCCCTTGTTTGAATTTCATAATTGAAAACTAGAAGGCCGACCCATAAGCAAATAATATTCCCAAAAGATAAAAGAGGCCCAAAAAGAGTGAGTAAGGTGGAAATAGGTTAGGGGTGCCTTGAGGGGACGAGGGCGCTGGTGTTCGAAGTCATAAAAGATAAACAAGTAAAGTTTTGATTAGGTTGTAGAGTGTGTAACACCAAAGAAAACATAAAAGACATAGAAAAGAGGCTAAAGATATCTATCAATTACTAATTTTCTTGCTTAAGAATAAGATGAATGCTAGTATGTGTTTATGACCTAGAAATGTACCCAAATGCGTGATTTTGTGTCTACATTTACCCCCACTTTATGTTGTTGAATGAATACTTGATAATATAAAGTAGATAAGATGATGGGTTGTTCTAACTTCCAATCATTTAATGAAATTGTTCAAACGTTGATGTCATTATAAACCAGGGTTGTGTTCAAGGCTGTATGTAGAGAAGTGGATATGCAACTTGGTATTCATGGTGGTGTTCCTTTTTTTGGGGGGTTTTATTTAGTATCAGTTTTCCTTGTTCTCACTACAAACTATTGAAAGCAAGTATAATTCTAAACTATTGAAAGCTTTAAACCACCAAATAGAAAGTAAAGTATATAAAATATCATCTACGCTATTGAAATCGAGTTACTGAATGGAATGCTTGTTAAAGGAAATGCTTGCTTGTAATGAAATACTTGTTGAAATCAAATAACAATAAAGGAAATACGTTGAAAGAAAGAAATACAAGATTGCATTAAGATAATTATCAAACCAAGATACTAAAACTAAAACTAAACAAATATAAAGATCTTGCATGAAATACCAATCCTCCAATCTCCTCATTCAAGTGGGCCCTTGCTCTACTTCAGGATTGAGGCTCTCAACACAAACATATAATCAAAATAACATGTATTATATTGATCAAAATAAGTTCTTCACATACTCCAGAGTGTAACTTAAAATAATTTCTTCTATTAACTACTGCAATATTGGTAAAAACTAACTAATAGTTCAAAGGACGTGTCTTATAGAAACAATTCATTACAACACATGCCACAAATATTGGCAACAAATTAACCGATAACAAATTCATAAAAGTTCCATGACACCCTATAATCTTGTTGGAAATAGGCCCCCTCATTTATAGATGGTTATGGGTCATTCCTCCAAAATGGTGTAGTGGTTGTGGACTTGGTCTCCTTGATTGCAACTGCCCAAAATGGTAGAAAATGTGCTTCATTAGCCTACATATGTCACTAAATCACTCTACAAAGCAGTTTGTGAAAGTTCCATAGGTCATTAGTTTGCATAAGACAAAATAAGGGGAAATACATCACTTTCTACAATAGATATAACTATTTAGAACATTCCCATGCATGGATTAATGTTTTTAGGAGTAAAACTTATAGTTATCTAGATGCTATGATGAGTGGATTTATGGACTCATCATAAGAGATGTATACATTTGATTTGTAGAGTGTGTGGTGAAATGCGTGCCGAGTGGACAAGTGAAGCATGGAATGAGTGCAAAGATGAAGCATGGAAACTAGGAAAGAAAAGTGACCATCATGGGTGAAGCTTATGCATTGTACTCATGTTATACCTATTGTAGTGCTTGTGGTTGCTACTTCTTGTAAGGACTGAACCTACAAAAAGAAGAGCAATAATGTAGTTAAAGTACTCGTATATGATAAATCAAGAGAATAATGTGCATAAATATGTAAAAGTGTGTAAAAGGAAAGTGTGCACCTGATGTAGAAGAGTGTAAAAGGATAGAAAAGTGTCCTAAAAAGGTTGTGTAAAATGATTTTTTTGGGTGATCTCATGCCAAGAGAGAGTTTTTTGGTCGATCTCATGCCAAGTATGAGTTTTTTTGCAAAATCTCATGCCAAGTGTAAGTTTTTTTGGGTGATCTCACGCCAACTATGAGTTTTTTTGGGTGATCTCACTCCAAGAGGGAGTTTTTTAGGCGATCTCATGCACCAAGTGCGTGTTTTTTGGGTGATCTCATGCCAAGAATGATTTTTTTTTGCGATGATCTCATGCCATAGGAGAATATTTTTGGGGAGAGAGGTCTAGTTTTACTTTCCATCCATGACTACTTCCCAAATAAACACCACTGCAGATGGTGTGATCCTTGTTTTGTTCCTATTGTCCCAAATTAGTTCCAAATGTATTGTTTCGAGTTATACTGATTGAAAATGGAGATAGAATGTCATTATACTTGCTCGTGGATTATGCATGTACTGTATGAAAAATACTTTGTAAATTGCTATAGACTGTGATGATCTGAGAAAATAATTGTATCTTTCCCTATGACATAGGTTCCCAGGGGAGTTTAGGAGCCACCCGGGTGCTAGCTGTCTGAATCTGAGGCACTGGTGTCCATGTTGTGCTAAATTGAGGACCCAAGTCAGGTTCTGGGTCATTCTATGTAAATTTATGACTACTGTGTTGACTCTATAATGTGCAGGATCTAAATTATATCTCTAAGTTGTTGTATGGGGTGATTTGATTCACCCAATGTATGCCCCCCCTCGTTTGGGGTGCATGGGACATCGTTAAGAGTGTGTGGCCCAAAGACATAGGCTTTGATGCTGATATGAACTGTATCCCTATGCAGGGGGAGGGGATGTGCATGGTAGAAACCAAGGCACATGAAAATAAGGTGGCTAGCAACATGTGTTAGTATAAAAGTAGCAAACATGTAATAGAAATACAATGTAATAAAGTTAATAGACAAGATAGACCCGATAAAACTGGGTTTCATACATGGGACATCACTCGTAATGTTACAAGAAAATCAAGGCCAAAGTGGCCAAAAGCACTACATGCAATGATCAAATAAGACATAGGGCATAGCCCAAAAATAATAGCATATAATAGAAAACAATCACAAGAAAGATGTAATAGATAACCATGGTGGCATATAGTCTTACAAGGAAAATGTTGCACATGAAATAGGTATGTTAGTATGTTAGAAACATAAAATGTATGTCAAGGCATGTATGTATCAATAGTAAAGTAATGTGCTAGTAAGAATAAGATGTATGTAATGAAACAATAGACACATGTAATGTGTGAGAAAGTACATGCTCCTCAGGATCCTTAGTGAGATTGATAAGAGGTACAGTGCCAAGCATCATTATAGCGTGTAAAGACCTATAAGATATCTGCATTCACTCCAAAAGACCAAGTGAACGTGCATGTGTATATAGAAAATATATTGACATACTAAGTATATGTCTAGTATGGGAAAAAAATTGTACGTGTAAGTAGTATAACAAGCAAGAATAAGTGCAATCAAGATATGCAGTATACAACATGAGTGTGAATGAAATGGTATGCAATGTGTGAATGATGGTTCGAGTAGCGTGACCCTAGGGTATGTGTATTAGATATGTATGATAATAAGATGAGGATGAGGTTCATTTATAAAATACCCATCAAAAATAAAGAATGAACCATAGAACAAGAGTGCATCGTCGAGAAAATGGTTTGAAAATTTGTGCTAGAAAGATAGATCGTGAAACATAGAGCATGAAAAATGAATGTGGTGAGGGTCATTTCAGAATTAGACCCTCAGCAGTTGAGTTTGAACCATGAAACTAGAGTGTGTCATAGGGAGATGGTTTGAGAATGTGTGTTAGAAAGATAGATCATGAAGCATAGAGCATGAGATGTGTAGATGATTTGAGGTTCATTTAGATAATTAGATTCTCAATAGTTGAGTATGAACCATGTGGAACTAGAGTGTGTCATAGGGAAATGGTTTGAGAGTGTGTTCTAGAAAGATAGATCATAAAGCATAGAGCATAAGATGTATAGATTATGTGAGGTTCATTTCAGAATTTGACCCTCAACAATTGAGTATGAACCGTGTAACTAGAGTGCGTTATAGGTTAATGGTTTTAGAATGTGTGCTAGAAAGATATACCATGAAGCATAGAGTGTGAGATATGGTGAGGTTCATTTCAGATTTATACCCTCGGTACTCGATAATGAACTATGGAACTAAAGTGTGTCATAAGGTAATGGTTTGAGAATGTGTGCTAGAAAGATATACCACGAAGCATAGAGCATGAAATGTGGTGAGGTTCATTTCAGATTTAGACCCTCATTAATCAAGTATGAATTGTGTAAATAGAGTGCATCATTGGGTAGTGACGATATAAGATGCGTATCAAGTTGTGTAAGATTTATTAGAAATAGGAAGCATGAAGCACAAAGCGTAGGAGTAGAAATGATAAACACCTGATGATGTTAGGAGGGAAAAGTAAGCATGATGCCCCCAAGTGTATGATGTGTATAACAATCAAGTAAAATCATCTAAAAGATCATCATTTTCAGGATCAAATCCAATTAGATTTGGGTCTAAAAATTGATAAGAAATAGTGTAGGCTTGATCATATAAAGAGTCATTACGACATAAATTGTACATGCCCATTGCATATTCTTCACCAATGAAAGGTGACTATGGATAATCGTGTGCATACCAACATTTGAGATTTGGAGTATAGCCGAGAAATGAATCATTGAAAATAGAAATGCGACTAAAAGCCATGAGAAATGTGATACTACTATGAGTAGGATCTAAATTTCCACCAATGTAATCAATCCAAGACTTCCCAATCGTGAGTGGAGAAGAACGAGAAGTACGTTGAAGAAATACTCATAAATGGAAGACGTGGAGGCCATAATAAGTAGTGATACAGACATATCCATGTGATAGAGGTAAGGAGAATGAGGCGGAGGGAGGAGATCAACAAGTATGAATCCTAGCCAAGACAAATCATCATGCATACAAATAGTGTCAAAACAAGTAGAATAAAATAGAATGTGAGGCCAATAAGAGTCATGTATGAGAAGAGTGCATGTGAAAGGAGTATGTGTTGACACAGAGTGCCCTTGTAGGTGGTATGATGTTTTAAGGAATAAAGAGTTTTTTGGAGAGGAAGTGTGTATGTGGTAGAGGCAGGATGTTCTATGAGTTGGTAATCATCAGTGAGATGTGTCGGGGTATTAGAGGTAGGTGGAAGGGTGGAAGAAGTAGGTGGATAAAAATTATGGTATTGAATTGGAGTAGGCAGTGCAGTGATTGGGTCTAGGTTGTAATATTTGAATAGGTCACAATTAGACAATAATAGTATGTTCATAGACATAATGTAGGAATCTAATGCACTAATGAACTATAGAAGTTATTGCCTGCATAACATGAAGCCATCACCTACCAAGTAAGAAATTGAACTGGAGTATGGCATCGATAACAAATAATACAATAGGAATGATTTAAGGCCCAACTATGAGAGGTAAAGTGATAGTTCCCATACACAGACATGTAGAAGAATCATACGCACAGAGAGAAATTGATAATGGGCTAACATCTACTGAGGAAAGGCCAAGTTGTTAAAGGAATGGTAAATTAAAAATATTGAGCTCACATACATTATCAATTAGTGTTCACTTAATGCCCATGTTAAAGATGCGAGCATGGATATAAAGGGGGGGGTCATTATCATAAATAGAGAGAGTGGTAGCTACATCAAATGGGAAAGTAATTTGTGGGGAAAATGAGGGTACAAACTACTGATATACATGGTCTGGAGGAGTATTAGAAGAAATGTGAGAATTAGCCATGAAAGAGTTGATTTTAGTCTTAAAATCAAGATGAGCTTGCAAAACATCCTAGCTGGAAATATCCATGGTGAGAGGATCCTAGGATATTGATGCTCGTAATAAATGAGGATCCAAGAGTGTTTGAATGTGGGTTCACCAAATGATTTTAAAAAAATATGTATGCTAAACCCTAAGTGTAGATTAATTGAATATAAACTATGATATACCACTGCTAGACATAGTTTGACACAAGTAATAAGCTAATAAAATATGAAACCCTAAGTGCAAGAGAAAGAGGAATGGACTTAGCTGATTTATGTTTGATCTCGAAATGTTATGAACTTGGAAAATTGTTGAATAGGAGGTGATCTTTGTTATCAATGCTCAGAGTAAATTTTAGTAGGTCATGAAACAGGTTGGACTATGGGCGCTTGTATTGGGTCAGGGGCACCAAAGACCTCTACTATTGGGCGCTTGTGACTACGAAAATGGTCAGAACATAGTTTTTACTATGTCACACAAGTATCACTGATATTTGTTTTTGGTCACTTGTAAATCACACCTTGATTACCGAGTGATACCTTTAACCTACAAAATAGAAGTTCACCTACAAAACTCACAAAACCGCATCAAAACCAAAAAAGAAAGATGCAATATGGGGAGTCGGAATGACCCCGATGGTCACCCAATATAGTGAACTTATGACCGAGCATTGCACTACATCTCAGACTCGATGTAGTTCTTGTGAGTGTGTGTGGAAATTGTTCCCTAATATGCCCTTGTGCAAGATGTACTAGATAACGGGATAGATTTTCTAGAATATGCAAATGTGTGGATGAAATAGAATAGACTTCCCCTTCCTATGCAGTGTATGCAGAAAATGCTAGTCTCTTGTCCCTTGAATGGATGCTAAATGGATGCCTTTGAGTGCTTTGGATGCCTTTGGATGCAAGCTTAGGTGATAGTAAGTATGCTTAGAGCTTGGTCCTTTATTTTGAACACATAGCTATGTATTTATATGATTCCTTTAGTTGAATTTCGTAATTGACAATTGGAAGGCTGACCCATAAGAAAATAAGATGCCCAAAAGATAAAAAAAGGGAAAAAAAAAGAAAGTAAGGTGGAAAGAGGTCAGGGGTACCCATAGGGGATGATGGTGTGTGGGCGCTGGCATCCTGGCTAGGTGTTGGTGTCCGAAGTCATAAAAGATAAACAAGTAAAGTTCTTACTAGGCTATAGGGTGCGTAAGACCAAAGAGAACATAAAAGACACAAAAAAGAGGCCAAATATTGCTATAAATTAATAGTTTTCTTACTTAGGAATCATACGCATGTTAGTATGTGTTTAAGACCTAGAAATGTACCCAAGTGCGTGATTTTGTGTCGACACTAATCTCATTAGTGTGAGTAAGAAAAGAAATGGGTGAAGAATCAAAAGTAAAGTGGGAAAAAGTGTATAACCGATATTGGTGATCTGCCTTTCCCTCAGCCAATGTAGTCTCACTGTGAAGCTCTCTAATGATCACTATATTAAGATTAAATTCCACTCTCATTCCTTCACCATTATGAGTGATTTGGTAAACTGATAGGAGATTGGTAGAGATATCAGGAACACTTAAAACATTGCTAAATTTACCACCATCTACGTCTACTGATCCACTACCAACAACCAACATGGAAGTGTCATCACCCAAAGTTATTTTGGACATACCACACAATTCAATGTCAGAAAAATCAACAAGTGAAGAACCCATGTGGTGCGAGGCACTGTAATCTATGACCCATTTTGGTGATGGAGAAAATCTATCTATAAGGGCCTTGCCTTTCTTCTTCTCAGATTCAGATTCCCTTACCTTGGAAGACTCAGGTTTATGAGCATTTTGCTTGATAGACTCAGGTACACCTATATTATTTTTCACAAGTAAATGAGTTAGGTGGTCAATTTGTTTTCTCATGTATTGATGCCCTTCATGTCATGACTTCTTGCAATAGGAACACTTACGCTTGTCCTTCTTCACTTTAGGCTCAAAACTAAAAGTGTTTGTGTTGGGTTTCGTTTGGGTGATCTTAGCTTCTTTATTAAGTTGGTCCTTTTTTCTTTGTTTTCTTCTCATGTTTCTCATCCCTTCTTTTACCAATACTTGTAATTAGGGCATGTGACTTGGACTTAATTTCTCCCGTTTGAATCAGCTTGTCCCATTGTCAAACGAGTTGGGATAATTTTTTTTCAAATGAGGGCATCTTCCAAGCAGTCCCTATAGCTTTTTTCATGGCATGAAAGGTAGAAATGAAGACAAAGTATTTGGGGCCAAGCTTAGAGAGAATGGATAAGATCCGTTGGGAATCCTTTTTAGTGACTCCACATTCTTTTAAAACCAATATAGTGTGGAAAAAATTTGGAGAAGATGTCCTGTAGGTTATCAAAGGTACTAGGAGTTAATCCTAGCAGTTCACTTTACAACTCATAGGCTCTCATGTCATCTTGTTTTTCAAACATACCATCTAAAGTATTCAATGCTTCATCAGGTGTTTCAGAAGGCTCAATGTGGAAGAGTAAGTTAGGATAAACAAACACACAAAGAAGACCTAAGTCTTCGTCACATCGGTTAACCCACTTGGATTTCTTAGGTTCATCGTTAGGTTTAGTTTCCACTCCCTTAGCGATGTAGTATAGCCCTTTACCCCTTAGTTTAATTATCATCTTTTATTTCCATTCGAAGAAGTTAAATGGCATGGAAAAGGGAACAAAACTAGCATCCATTGCGAGGAAAGAGAAAGTAAGAATGCAGAAGAAAAAAAATGCCTAGAACAATATTTTCACCCCCCCATTTACGGCACTTTATAGTTTAGTGCGTTTATTACAGTCAGATGCATTTGTATGACATGAAAAAATTGGCTACTCACCTTGCAATCGACATAAAAACATGCAAGTGTAGTGACCAAAATGAGTTTCAAGTGTTCATGATGAAATTTCACCGTGACAAGCACAAAACACAAATGACGAAAACAAGCAAGAAGGGAAAAAGATAAGTTTTGTGTGAGAAAAAGTGTATCACATCATTTTAGATATCCCTTGCCACAAGGTTGTGGTTGACATGCTCACAAACCCGTAAACAACAATAAGAGCTCAGAACAATATAAAATGACTCCTGAAATATCTAATAACCTTCTAAATGCAAAAAGGCCTCCATAAACGATTAACACCTTCACAAAACACATTAGAAAAAATACCTGATAATTTTTAATTTTTTAATAGTTTTCCCCATTACTTTAATTGACAAAAATGATTAAAAAATAATAAAGATCTAAAAATTTAAATTTACCCCTAATACCAATTAGATGACCTAATTTAAAAAAAAATCCCTTTTAAAATAAACTTTACCTTAGTTTAAATAAAAAAGAGCTAAGTTTAATATTTAAAACTAAGGCTTTAACTTAAAAACACAATTTTTAAGTTAAAAAAATGAGGGCTTAATCAAAAGGAGGGAAGAGTACAGTTTAGAAGGGTTAAAGAAGTGTCATGTGGCATGAGGTGGGGGGATCGAGGCATGAAGGGTGGAAACGTATGTAAGATGGGGTTTGAATGATAGGGCAAAGCCATTTACGAAGGGTAGGAGGTTGAACCCAATGGTTTCTAAGGTGAGCATGAATGACAGTTCACAACTGTGGGCTTAGGGATGGTAGGATTGACAGGGCCGAGTGAGGTAGTGACCATGGTGAGTAGGGAGCTAACAAGGATAATAAGGCACAATAGGAGGTGAGCTCACTGAGCTATGAGAAAAGTGCAAGGGGGCTGAACATGGTTTTCCTTTGTAAGATAGGGTTGAGCCCTCGGATGAGCTCAGAGCTCGAGCACAACTCGAGCATAGGAAGAAGAAGAGCTTGAGCTAGGTGAGGACAACTGTAAACATGAACGATCAGGGTTTCTAAGGTGAGATTGAATAGGGAGACAAAGGAACTCATATGAGGAGATAAGAATCTCGGCAAGAGAGAAGCACAAATATGACAAAAGAGAAAATAACAAATTCGACCAGGTAAGAGTGAGCCCAGTGAGGTGAACATGGAAGGTTGGCTCGAGAGAGCTGGTAAGTGAGATTGACAATTGAGGGGAGATTAGGGTGAACTAAGTAGAGTTAAGGCTGAGCCTAAGGTGGCTCGACCTAGTTGGAAATGAGCTCAGAGAGCTCGATGGAGAGCCTAAAGGGAGTGCAGAGATCAGATGGGAGCTCGTTTGAGGGCATAATATAGTGAGTGTAGAGAGGAGGTAAGGAAAATGCATCCAAGAACTCAAAATAGAATTCAATGCAAAAAATAAAAAATAAAAAACATAAATACCTCCAGAATATGGTTTTCCACCAAAGTTAGCTGTAGATAACCAATATTAGATAGAAAACACCTTTCTTCATAAATACCAAGGAAAACAACAAAAACCAACAAACTCCAAAAATGAGATTAGCCAGGATTAGTACAACAACATTTCAGTTAACTTCTCACTAAAATAAGCAATGGGCTTACCCTCTTGTCTTAACACCACTCCTATAGATGTCCTACTGACATCACAATAAACCTGAAATACTTTACTAAAGTATAAAAATGATAATAATAGTTATTCTATTACCTTATTTTTTAAAGCCTAAAAGCTATTCTCTGCAAAAATAGTCCACTGAAACTTCCTTTTATCTCCCTTCATTGTTTCTGTGAGGGGTGCACATATGCAGCCAAAATTCTTAATGAATTTTCTGTAAAAAACTAGCTAATCTATGGAAACTTCTTGCTTCAAACACTTTATTTGGTGAAGGCCACTCCAAAAATTCCCTCACTTTATTTGCATTCATTCTCAACCCATCCTTAGAGATTACAAAAACGAAATATATCATCTCCTCTTACATAAAGTTGCACTTTTTCAAATTCACAAATGATTTTTCTTCCTTCAACTTAATCAACACCAACCTCAAGTGTTGTAAATTCTCTTCTTTAGAATGACTAAAAATCGTAATGTCATCCAAGTAAACTATAAAAAAATTACCCATGAAAGGTTTCAACAGTTCATTCATGATCCTCATGAATGTACTTAGGGCATTTAAATGTCTAAATGGCATGACCAAACCACTCATACAACCCGTCATTCATCTTGAATAGTATTCCATTCATCTCTTTATTTTATGCGGATTTGATGATAACCACTCGTCAAATCTATATTTGTGACATATCTATCTCCACTCAAATAATCCATTAATTTATCCATTATTATTAATAGAAACTGGCACTCAATAACGATCTTGTTGATTACACATGAATCAATGCACATTCTCCTTTCAACTCCCTTCTTGGGTGCTAACATGGCTGAAACTCCACATGGGCTCAAGCTTTCTTGAATCAAGCCCTTCTTTAACAACTCTTGTACTTTCCTCTTGATCTCTTCATTATCTATTGGAGTCAACCTATACGTTGCCCTTGTTTTTCAAGCTTTCTCTCGGTATAAAATCCATGTGATAACTTATGCTTCTCATAGGTGATAGTCCCTCTAACAACTCACTTGACACAAATTATACATAGTATTCCAACAATTTCTGAATTTCTAATGGAAGATCACTCATTTTAGTGGTTGTAACAACTTGTATGGGATTTGGAATAAATGCATAATATGTTTACTCTTTTTTGTCACCTTCATGAACTCTTTGCCTTCAACCAACATCACTTTGGGACTGTTATCTCCTCTATCTCTCAATGGACTCAACGTGAATCTCTTTCCACCATTTATTATTGTGTAGGTGTTTTGTCTCCCATCATGCACAAATATTCTATCAAACTGTCATGGCCTTCCCAACAATACATGACACACATCCATGGGCATAATATCAAAAAGACATCATCCTTGTATGAACCTATATGAAAACCTACCATACACTTCTCATTCACAATAACTTGGTGGCCCTTAAGCAACCACAAAACTTTGTATGAAGTACAATGCTTCAATCTTTTTGGCCCAAGATTTTATACCATATCTAAAGACACCAAATTATCTGTGCTTCCACTATCAACTACCACCTTACAATGCTTACCTTCAAATTTGTAAATGGTTTGGAATAAACTCTTCCTTTGAGCTGGTTCATTCACCTCTTTGGATGGTTTCAACAACACTCTTTTCATCAATAGATCCTCTCCATGCTTCAAATATTCCATGTCTGTCAGATACCCATCAGTCTCCTCATCCATATGAGCAATACTATTTCTAGATTTAATCCTTCTATTGTTGTTTTGAGGGTCTTCTGGGAACTCAAATTCTTTATGCCCCACATACTTGTTACACTTAAAACACTTTCCCACAAAGCCTCTTCCTCTATTTGTTTCATATGATCCTCTTCCTCTTGAGGAATAACCTTCTCTTGTGTCTGCGTTATGTTCTTGTGAGTTGTTTGATTATCCATCATGGTTTTTTTGTCCTCTTCCAACATGTTGATCATATAGATATAAATCTATTTAATTAAGACCAATTTATCAATTAGGATTTAATTAATTGAAATGTAGTATAAATAATATAATGATGAAATATTTGGTGATTTGAACATGTTGATCAAATAGATATAAATTGATTTAATTAAGACCAATATCAATTAGGATTTAGTTAAGTGAATTTTTGTATATAGATTGAGAAATATATTTAATTTTCCTCTACCTCTAGAAGACCATCCTCTACCTCTAACATTTGCTTGTTACTTTCTTAATGTTATCAGCTAATTTTGACTTCGCAAAATTAATATAAAAAAAATGGAAATTTTGAAAATTTTCAAAAGTGTCACTTTGCGTGATTTATCACTCTCATCGCGATCGTCTCATTTTTGTGATCATTCCAGTCTTCGTTTCGTCCATTTCGAGCGAGAACTCCTCCCACCAGGTCTTAAACTGCGTTAAATATTAATTAATTAATATTTAATTAATTAATCACCCTTTGTTTGATAAAATTAATTTTTAATAACTTTGGGGTTTTTAATTAAATAAATATTAATTAAAATTCATTTGACGAGTTTTATTTTAATTGTTGGAGGAAAAATAAGCTTCCGCTTCCCATTGCTGGGGATGCCAAATTGGCTTCCCGGGCCTGAATTTCCCCTTTTCTTGGAAAATTTGTTTTAAATCCCTGCTTGTGGGATTTATTTCCCCAATTTCCAAATTAATGAATTGGAAAATGGGAAAAAAATATCCTGATTTCCCACATGGGGAAATAAAATGGGGATTGCCAGCCCGCCTTGCCATTTCAATTGGCAATTGGTTGTGTATTTACCCACTTCCCCCTGACAATTAATTCCACTACCCAGGAAGGAGGGAATTGGATTAATCCCCATAAATTCCTCCGTCAAACTCATTGGAAAGAGTCGTGCGAAGCTTTCCAATTGCTTCTTATTTCTTCTGAAGGAACAAAGTAATATTTTTATCACATCCCTAAAAAAAATACCAGAATACCAGTGAAGGCATGAAGGAGGCAATACCATGAAACATTTTCCATGCATTTTTCAAGAAAGATACAGTCCACTCAAGTAAGAATTCCCACGCAGTAGGAAAAGGAAAAAATAGTTAAAACATTTCCCATGTAGCCAGGAGAAGGAGAATATTTCAACTCATAGGAAAAGTTAACTCATTTTTTTGCCCACACTAAAATCCAAGGAAGAGTAAGATCCATACACATTGGGAAATACAGCTCCACCACGTAGCCAAAGGAAGAAAAGAATAAAGACCACGCAGGCCAAAGCTAGAAAATCCATGCACCAGGAGGTATTAATCCAAATGCCCAAGGAGATTTATACGCTGCCAAAGAAGTCTACACATAGGCCATGTGAGGAAGTCCATGCCAACAAAGAGCTAAGAAAGAAGGTGACCACGCAAGCCCAACACATTTCCACGCATTCTCTAATAATCAAAATAGTCCAAGATAATTTCCAACACATTTTTTAGGAAAAAACAAGTTTCCATGTAGGTTTAGAGAGCTAATTTCAAACGCAGAAGTGAGAAGGTTTTATTTTGTCTTCATTTAAAAGTTGTCCACGCAGAAGAAAGGAGAAAACAACAATTTTTAAGAGATGTTTCCAACCCACTTCTTGTAAAGAGCTGTAAAAGAAGACAAGAAGGAGCAATCCAAAGAAATAACCAAGCTCCATGCAGCCAGAGGGGGAGGGAAAGAGATCATAATGCATTGAAGAGGCATAGTCCAAAATCAGGCCAAAGGTACAATAAAAATTCATGCAAAAATAAATGAGTTTTAATGCTTAGGTAGCAGAAAGAATAAAATCCACGTTGGAATTACAAGTTCAACACAACCATCATGAGAATTCACGTGTAAGAAAAAGAATACACTTCCATGCATTCAGGCACAAATAAAATAGTGCCATTTCCATGCATGCAACAAAAGGAGGCAAAAACTTTAACGCCTTGGTTTGAGAAAGGCCACATTTCCATGTAGCCAAGATTACAAGAAGCCATGATCAGCTATAAATTATTGACCACACATTTTTTGCATTAAAACCCACACAGAGGGTAAAGAAGAGCAAATCTAATTAGGCAAGGCAAAGAAGTAGTGATTTAAAAAAAAAATCAAATCGACCCTGCACAAAGCCATTGCAACCGGATAATAATTTTTTTAAATTATTTTAACCCGATTTGTAATTTGAGCTTAGTCTCAATATTTTTCTTGTGTTAGCATTTTTTTTAAATTTGTAACCTAGGATCAATTATTATTATTATTTTTAAAATAATAATAAAACGATTCACATTTATTTTACGTTAACAGGGGTTTCAGAGACTAAGACCCGACCCCTCTTGTGTTGTTTTACGTGCCTGAGTCATTTTTCTGTGAAATTGATAATGGCCGGAAAATCTAACAAATCTACAAGAAGATCGAAGAAGCCAATGGAGAAATCAAAAAAACCTACACTAAAGTAAGAATTCCAAGGAATCATTCCTCCCAGTTCCATCAAGTCAGCATATGACAATATCACCGATATAAATCTGGGTCACATCAATGTGCAACAATTCTGCGAAAGGGTGAAAACTGAAGGCAAAACCATATTCTTGGATAGGCTTTACCATAGTGGTCTACCCCAAGCAACAACATTTCTTATCTCGATGCAGTGTCCAGATCTGGTTATCACTTGTGCGGAGCATTATGATCCTGAGAGATGAGGAATTTTTAAAGATAATCGCTAGCCTTTCCTCTTAATCACATTAGAGCACATTGAGGAATTGCTCAACATACCTGACTTTCCTGAGAATGCGGATATCACTCACCAGTCAGACACAATAATTTTGGGATGAAGAACCCCTTAGGTGGAGCAAGATGGTTAATAACAACTGGTTAGTGACCAAGAGGCCTCGAATTGACCGGCTTCCCAAAGAACTGTACCACATTGAGTTTGTGGAAGAAATTAGGGACATGATTACTCTCCTAAGTCGAGTTTTCGGTTTACCCTCTGCTAGGATTTTCCACCCATGGATGTATCATTTTATCTATATCATCCTGACCAAGAAAGATTTTGTTGTCTTGGCCACCATTATCAGTAATACCCTTCACAAAAAATTGATAGAAGTTAAGATGATTGGATGCTTCTACATGACATCGTATCTGACTTATGCAGTAGCAAGAAGAAAGATATTTTCTAGACTCGAAACAAGAGGAGTCATGGGTCCATCAAATAGTGTCTTCCATTACTATCTGCAACTAAGTTTCAAAAATAGCTCTTGCCAGTTTAGAAGAGTCAACGATGCATTCACCTTCTGCGTGATTCAGAACCTAAATCAGAATACAGAGGAATTTTTTTCTAAAGAAGCCATGAATGTCATTTCCCAATGGGGAACCTGGTTTATTTAATTTTCATCCTTTTCCTACATTCACGTGAGTGGCTTTGCTGGTACTCCATGGAAGCTTCCTAAGTACCCCAGTGATAGATGGGCATTAATGGAGCTTGCGTGACAACTATTCTAAGTTCACTGTCTTCTCAGTGAAAAACATCATTCAAGAATTCATTTCCCAATCCAAATCGGGGAATACCAATGTCCAAACCTTTTCAGTGCACAACTCATGGAAACTAGAGTTTTCCCTCATCATAATTCATCCATATGTGAAGAGAGCCCAGTTTGATATCAATGGATATATGTAGAAGATTCTTGGAGTAAAGTATCAACATAACCCTACCATGGAATATTTCTGGGCTTCCCGTTCAGATGAACATGAAGTAAGAATATGAGAGTTTTCTTGCCTAACACTTTCTCAAATCAAGGCCTTTCACATCAAGAATCCTCTCAATTCATTCATAAATGATGATGAAGATGTTATTGATCCTTCATATGATGGAGTTAATTTTACCCCGTTGCCTTGAATTGATTGGACCAAAAGAGATGAATTTTCTCTTGATAGCAAGAATCAACCGATTCTTGAAAGAAGCATATCTTGGTACAATAGAGAACTTGCCAAGTTACAATCAATTCAAGATCATACTTTAGGATCACAAAAATTGCCAACTCGAGAAGGTCTCAATTCAACCAAATCCCCTTCTCGATCAAACTCCATACCATCCAATCATACACAACAAGCAAGAAAGGAGTGGTTGCCAAAATCCACTTTGATGAATAATGTGCCACGAGGAGAAAAATCTAAAGGCCCTAGCCTCGGTGAAGGAAGAGAGCGTGTATCAGGATTTTCTACTTCAAGTAGAGATTCTTCTACTCACATTGTTAATAGTTCTCAGAAGCTCAAGACAAATGAGATCCTCAGCCACGCCTTGCACAAGCGTCCACTCAGGTGCAGGTAGTCCAAATATCAAACACTTCGGAACCTACAGTTCATGAAGAGATTTCCCAAAATCTCCCGAATGATCAAGAGGTGGATATTGAGGTTATTTCTCCTCAAATCGAGGTCATGGAAAGGATTCTTGCAGGATATCATGATGTCGAGAACAATGAGAATATTTCTTCGAGTTCTAGTATTTTGTATGCGGAAGTAGTGAATGATACTCCTTTTTGGGTTGATTGCAAAATCAAGAAAAGGAAGAGGGTTGTTAAGGAAATTGACATTGATTTTGATGCCCTTTTCAAACTTTCGAATGACTTCATCCCCAAGAAGCCTAAGGTGCTTTCTCGAATAATGGTGGATAATAAAGGAAACAAATTTGTAGAT
Source organism: Taxus chinensis (assembly GCA_019776745.2). Taxonomy (NCBI): domain Eukaryota; kingdom Viridiplantae; phylum Streptophyta; class Pinopsida; order Cupressales; family Taxaceae; genus Taxus; species Taxus chinensis. The sequence goes on along the minus strand of CM034150.1, from coordinate 763,544,792 downwards.
CTTTCCATCCCAAAAGTTGATAAGGAGTATGATGCCATGACACTTGCTGATTATGAAGTTTCCAAACTTGGACTAGGGAGGTCCACATTGGAAAGTGACATGGCAATGGCTCGAGATTCAATTTATATCGTGCTAAAGATACTTGAGAAATATAAGTCTCAGAACTCTCAGCTCAAGGCCGAAAAGAATCAATTGGTGGAATATGGTCAACATTTGATAAATCCCATATCATCCACTTTCCCAGTACTTGATGCAGTGGCTGCCCCTGACGAAGAAACTCTCAATTTGTCAAAAGAAATAAACACATTGGGCCATGTCACTAAAATTTGGCTTTCAGAGATTCTCATTTTAGGCCAAGGGACGATCAAAACAGCGGCTAAGCTCCATGAAGATGTCAGTGTGTATCTTGATACAATTATTTCTTTCAAGGAAAATTTTGTTTCTAATATATCAAATTTGGATGAGATATTGCCCAGTCTGCAGGAGATGATGAGTATGGAATTTTCTGTTTTAGCCATTGAAGGAATTCTCAAATTTGAACATTGAGGGACACATTTTCTTTGGTGTCTGCATCTCAAATCAAGGAAGACGTTTCTCGAGGATTCTATGATCCATTATGAGAGCATATGCAATGAATCCTTCACTTCACTCGCCTTGATTCAAGAATTCATAGCTGAGATCCCTTGTAACCTCGTAAATGAACATAATCAAAGGTGTTCATCGAAACAGGTGGAAGATAATTTTTCACAATTGTTTAAGGACATGTACACTCCCGCCAATAAGTTCTCATCAGTTTCAATGGAGCGGTACATCAAATTAAAGAACTTATTTGAGAACGCTCAATCAAAGATTGTTAATTTAAATGATATGCCAAGTAGGATTCTTGAATTGTAGGTATTTTGTGAGGCTATTCTTCAACCAAATGAACCTTCAGAAGAAGAAAATATGTTTGAAACTTTGGGAAGGTTTAGATCCTTTCAACTAGCAAAAGCGGCAAATCCTAATTTCACCGGCGGTTCAGGGAGATAATTTTCTTGGTATCTAATGAAGTGGGAGAGTTCATTTCTCATATGTTTGAGATAGGTGGACCCAATTTCAATGGATAAGGCACTGGTTATTATTGTATATTTTAAAAAGTGGATTTTTTTTAAAGAAAAGGACGTTCTTATTTATTTTCGGGAAGTTGTGGATAACTTAAGTGATTTCTATTTTTAGTTGTTTTTAATAAAGTTGGCTAGAAAAAGTCAAAGGTCACTCAATTGCCTTATTCAATGTTCATTTAAAACCCTAACTACTTTGTAACGAACTTTTGGTTTATAAAAGGATGTGAGGGGCTCATTTGTAAAGGTGACTTTGAGAGAGGAGAAGAAAATACTTTTGTATGCAAGATTTACTTCAAAGAAAGAAACTTTGTGTTCTTTTGAGAAGACATTTTGGAGTTAATGAAATATGAACTTTGTGTCCCATTCATTATCTCTTATAGCATTTGATGTTCTTATGTTCATTAGATGTTAGTGTTTGAATCTTGCATGTAAATATTTTCTTTGATCTTATTGTCAATGTTATTAATATGTTGTTCTAGTTCACAGTGATCAAGCTATGATTATCTACTTGCTCATGTGTGTTCCCATTTACACATTCTTGTTTAGCTAACTCAAACTCCGTTTTATTTGTGTTAGTTATTCATCTTTCCTCTTAGTGCAACATTAGGCTTTGTTTTTACGTAACTCTTGCATGTTCTTTCAATTAATTCCATTCCACTCCTTTCCTTCATTCCATTCCACCTCCCTCATTCACTTTTCTTTCCATTGATGTTCCAAAACACCCCCACATACAATTTTGAATGCACAAATGTAAATACAGTTTTGGGTTTCAATAAAGGCAACCTCACCTTCATTGAGGAGGGACTTCTTTCCCACACTATTGCATGTCATTTGCATGTGTGTAAATCCATATGCTAACACTTGACAACTTCTCCGCTGCCTTCTATGAAATTTGATATGCTTCTTCTACAATCCTCAAATTAAACTTGCTAATATCATATTGAATAGTAAAATGCAACCCATTTATATGCCTTACAACATTTTTTGGGTCATCCTCAACATGCTCATCATGTATAATGAGCATATAAAAATCCTTCTTGTAGTCCTTGATGCTCATCTCCTTTTATCCCAAATTTTATAGTTGTCTAAACAAGCTAATGTGGTGATTTGAAAGCATAAACTTGGCCTTCAAATTGGTTACCATCCTATCCCAAGATTTTATCTTCACCATACCTTTCTATTGTATCTCATCTTGCACATGATCTTTTCATATGGAAGCATGGCCCTTTAGCTTTGTACTAGTAAAATTCACCTTCTTGGGCTCCTCCATTGCCTCATAGTCAAAATACTTCTCCATCTCAACTATCTAGTTAATCAATCCCTCAATATTCAAACTCACATGGAAACAAAGAATGTCCATCTTTGGCTTGCTACTCATATTTGCAATAGCCTTGAGAAATATTGTCTCAACTTCATCCTCCATGTCCTCTACTTCATTTCTTGTGCTCCATTAGCCTCATCTTTACTCACCTCTTCCACATGGGCTCCTCTCCATTGTGTTGCCTCCATAACATCAAACCTTTAATGAATTTCTCTCATCATATCTTCCGGGTTTGTAACTCTCAGTGTTCTTGCTCCTCTACCAGTGACATTCTTGTGATGTGCCATCTTGCAAGCTTCTATTTCATAATCTCTTGTCACCTTCTACCCAACACCCATTATTTATTGGAAGATATCTTCTCTTATTTCCTACCCACAAAAATGTGGGAAAAAAATATTAGAAGTATTCAAACCTGCATTGATATCAATTGATGGTTAACCTCTAATTCTATGATGCAAGGGTTATCACTCTTCCATGGAAACCCATGAGCACTTCCACAACCTTGGAAACACTCAATAAACAATTCTCATTAATTAATTCACTACACAATTGATACACACACTCTTGAGCACACTCTACTACTCACACACACGCCTCTATAGGATTATTTCTTTAGAAACATGGAGAAAGAGATAACTACAACCTCGTCTAACCTAACTAGTGCACATATATGTTATGGTTTCTTATCTTGATATTATTTTGTTTTCCTCCCTTATTCATGAGATTCATTTCCCCATCATCTCTTGATGTTTCCCAAGTCTTTTCAGCTTCCCAAGGACCCAAGAAATGCTTCCCATATGAATGATTACCTCAAGAAATTTTTATTTTAAATTTGCTGATGATTATAAGGATTTCATAAGCAAAACATTTGCATTTCTTCTGAAAAATGCCAACATGTGACAACATTTCTGTTTTTCCTTAGAAAATTTCAAAATTGATAGTTCTAGAACAAAATTTCTTAACTATCTTTCTTCTCAAGGACACCTTTTAGGACCAATTTAACCATGTCACACAAAAACCCAAAGAAAAAAACAAACATCACTCTATTTTTGGTGATGCAAGATTACTTGTTCACCATGGATGCTCCGACATCAACATAGATCATTGCATACATTAGGATTCCCACTGCAATCATATACAAACCCAATCCATGTCTTCCAAATCCTACTAAATTTGTTGACCTTGCACAATTGAGAGTTTCTAACCAATTGGGAAAGGTGTTCTCACAAGTTAGTTTTCATGCATCTTGAACCTTTCCAATACCATCTCAACATACTTATTTTAGTTTAAATAGAGATTCCTATTACTGTAATATTAAACAATTTGATTAACAAAAATGATGATCTAGCAGCCTAAAAGGGGATACCGGGGTATTAATGTTAATCTAATTAGGAGGACTAAAAAACTGTAATAAGAGACTAAAAATAGTAAAGAAAAATGTAATTAACTACACTAAGTGAAATAAAACCCTAAATGTGCAAGAGAAGGGAGAGAAGTGGCTTAGCTAATTCGAAGTAACTGTCGTAGGTTGTTACAGATCTAGAAATGAAATTAGGAAGTGTAGACAAACACTCAGAGACCCTACAAAGGGAAGATCTGGATCTGAGATGGGGCGCCTGGGAGTGTACTAGGGTGCCCTAGTCTACAATCTAGGTGCTTTGATATCTGTAAATGCTCAAAACCTAAATTTGGTATGGTCGCAAGGTGTCTTCGATACTTCCTGTCTGTCAGGTTGGATCTGTCAGATGAGATGGAAAATGACCTGTAATGCAAAAGGAAGTATCAAACCCTAGAAAAATAAAAGATGCAAATGAATGGGTCAGAATGACCTCAACCACCAAACTAGTGGACTTATCACTGAGTGTTATACTACATTTCAGACCCAGATGTAGTTATGGTGTGTGTGTGTACATGTCGTTCCCTAGGTGCTCTTGTGCTAGTCACACTTTGTGAAGTAGCGAGCAATAATAACTATAGAAAATGTAAATAACATGTGTGCATGGAATAGAATAGAATCCCTCCCCCTATGCAGTGTGTGTGATGTAGATCTCCTAGCCTTGATGCATGGCACTATGTGGATGTGATGCAATGGATGCAACTCTATATGGAGTGATAGTAGTATGGAATGTTATGACCTAGGACCCTTATTATGGTCTTATAACTTTATATTTATAGGGATCTCAAGCTTAATTTCATAATTAATCCCGACAAGGCTGACTGGGAAAAAGATAAAGACAACAAACGGATAGAAAGGCCCCAAAAAGAAGTCGAGGAAAGGATGTGCATAGGTACCGGGGCACCCCAGTACAGGCTGGGGCACCCTAATTTTGGGATAGAATGACGGGGCACTTGCGAAATGGGTGGATAAGTGTAATAAAATATGCGGGAATGACGAAACAAAATATAAAATAAAGATGGCCAAAAGGTGGGATTAATTGGTAATTTATCCACTTGAGAACCTTCTAAATAGTAGTATAAGACCGAGCTAAATAATGTCTAATGTGCATAATTTTGTGTCTACATTTTCCCCCACTTTATGTTGGTGAGTGGAAAGCTCAATAACATAAAGTAGATAGAGATGCATACCTGATATCCATGTAGAGTATAGAAGAAGACGTATCGATGGACTAGAATCAAGCGTGGAATGAAAAAAAGAAAAATGTGGAGGAGCGTGGATTCTAAAGATGAAAAATGCACATAAAAATTGATGAGAGTGAACCTAGGGCGGAACATGTGTGTATTACTACTGTGTGTAGTGTACCTGCATGGTTAGTAAAGGAAAGTTCCTGTAGCAGTGTGTTGTCATTGTCATTTTTTCTATTGTTGTTGTTATTGCCCCCAATTTGACTGTTTGTTTCTCATACGACGGACCTACAAGGAGAAAATGATCAAGTAGTCAAATATGTATGTATGTAAAAATGTTGTGTAAAATACGCATGTGTAAAGTACATAAATGTAAATACGCTAGAAAAAGTGTAAATGGAACATGTGCACCTGATCCATGTTGAGAAAAAGGGTGTAGAAGGATATCCTGTATTGTCGCGAGTTTTTTGGGTGATCTCATGCCACCCTGGCTGAAGAAGTATAGGGAGGAAATGTTATGTGTCCTCCAAATTTAACCGCTTCTGCTGAAATGTGTGAAGAGATCTTTGTACTGTCCTAGTTTTTTGGGTGATCCGACGCCACTGGATAGAGAAGTGTAGAGAGGCACACCAACTGTAACCCCCAAGCCTATAACTGTTTGTAGAATTTCCAAAGGACACCATGTCTTGTTAAGGCCACTATATATGGAGTTTGTAGACTAGGTCTGAACTCACTTGCTATGTGTGAACCGATATAAATACATTGTGTTAGTAGAAAAACCTCAATAATGCCCCCCTCTTTGGGGGCACATGTGATGACCCTGGAAGGAGAATGTCGCCCCAAAAGAGGACCAACCACACTCTGACCTATATAACTCTTCCCTGTAGGGGGAAAGGGAAACACTTGGTAGATACCAAGGTGCATTAAAAAGGGGATGGCTAGCCAATACAAGTGTTAGTTTGAAAACACATGCATGCAATAATTGTAAAATACACAGACAATGTAGAAACTACTAAACAAAGTAGTGTAAACACACAAGAAAACAAACCGACCACATAAAGCGGGTTTCAAACATGGGACATCACTCATGATGTCACAAGACACTTAAGGCCATCATGGCCATAAAACAACAGACAAGTGTGCACACAAGCAAAGGGAAAAGCCCACATACAATGGAAAATTAAACAGATAAGTAGAAACAAATAAGTAGTCATGAAAACATGTAATCCTCCAAAATAAGTGCTGCACATGAAACACCCGTTAACATGTTAGAATGATAACCAATATGTCAAAGCATGTATGAGCAAGTAGTATAAGATGCTAAGTACAAAATGAAACAATAACACCTGGATGAGATGATTGTGGATGACCCTAGTGACTGGTATAGGAAGGGTAGAAGGTGAGAATCCATGCTGCGTGTAGAGACCTATACCTACGATCACACTAAACAAAGACATGAATGCACATATGTGTATGATAATGACATATAAGAAATCAATCTAACATGTGTAGTAAAGTGATCATGAAAAACACTAGTAAGCAAGAATAAATGCCCCTAAGACAATGCGGTATGTTGTGGATGGATGGAATGGAATGCAATATGGAATGATAGGAACAACGTGCCCCTTGAGTGGATGGAAGTGTATGTAGTGAGGTTAATTTTTTTTCCCCCTTAGTAGCCAAGAATGAACCGTAAACAAGAGTGCACCATTAGGAAATGGTCAAGTAGTGTTGGTTGTATCCAGCGCGCTATGATGAGTGTGTATATGTAATGGTGATGAAATGCGACTGAGGAGAAGATGTGCATCAACACTATAGCTGAAGCATATATCTCAGCTTATTGAATGGAGTAGTGATGATTTGATTATATCACTATGAGGTTATGGGGATGAGATAGATGGAAAGATGGTGCGTGGACCCTATAGCCTAAGCGTATACCATGACTTGTTGAATGTAGGAGTGATGATTTATCCCTAAGCGTATATCACTATAGAATGAGTTTATGGGGATGAGACAAATGGAAATATGGTGCGTGGACCTTATAGCCTAAGTGTATGCCACAACTTGTTGAATGTAGGAGTGATGATTTAGCCCTAAGTGTATGTCACTATGGGGTGAAAGGATGAAGATGGGTAATGATTTACTTAAAGCGTATGTCACTATAAGATGAATAAGAAGGGGTGAAAACTTAACCTAAGGTGTATGTTATGATGTGATGAAATGGGAGTGGTGATGTAACCTAAGGTGTAGATCACTATAAGATGATAAAAGGGGGTGGTGATTTAGCCTAAAGCGTATACCACTAGAATATGGTAATAGGGGTGGTGATTTATCCTAAAGTGTATACCACTAGAATATGGTAATAGGGGTGGTGATTTAGCCTAAAGCGTATACCACTAGAATGTGGGAATGACCAAGTGATTATTTAACCTAAGGTGTATGTCACTAACACGGGAAATGGTGGATGAAGAAAATGTCACATGTGGTGAATGTAAGGTCCATTTGATTGGTAAACCCTCGGCAGTCGAGTATGGACCGAGGAACTAAAGTGTGTCATAGGGTGGTGAGTACAACGCGTAGAAGACACCATAGTATAAATGACCAAGTGATGAATAGGGTATGTAAATGCGTGGTGTGAGAAATGCAATGTAGGATGTATAATGTATATAGGCTATGGAATGTATATAGAAATGGAATATGCAATGATGATAAAAATAGACCCATATGTAATGAAATCTTGTGTAGCATGTAAAATGTATATGGTGAATAGATGTGCTATATGAAACATACAATGCAGGGTGTGTAGATGGAATATGTAGTGATCATAAGTAAAGCTAGACCCATATATAATGTAAGCCTAGTGTAAATATAGAATGTAAGGAAGAGATGCAAAACTAGACGCAGATGATATGACGACTAGTGTAACATGTATGATATAGATGATGTATAAATGACTGATAGATGAGGGATGTATAAGATAATTTAGGATGTAGGCTATGTATGGAAATGATGATAAAATGAAAATGTGGAGAACCTAGAGTGTAGTGTGTGGGGTTCAGTGTAATGGTAATCCCTCAACAGTCCAGTGTGAACCAAAGTACAAGAGTGCGTCATCGGGTAACGAGTGTGTTGTAATACATGAAGTGGATATGAGATGATAATAAGTGATAGAGATGGAGTGTTGGATGTAAAAGGGTACAATCATGCTAAGTGAGGGGGGGAAGTATGTCATGTGATATGCCCCCCAGTAGTAGTGTGGGAAGAGGCTATGTAAACTCTTCAAGGAGATTATCATCCTTTGGATCAAATTCAAATGGATAGGGATTGGCGACATGATATGCTATAGTATGAGGGTGATCATGTAATGAGCCGGTAAGGTGTAAATGATACATGCTTATAGCATATTCTTCGTCAGTGAATTGGGGATGTGGGAAACCGTGTGCATACCATCAAGTGTAGTTAGGTGAATAGCCAAGAAAGGAACTATTGCAAATGAAAACATGACCAAAAGGCATAGGGAATGAAATATCAGTGTGACTAGGGTCTAAGGTACCTCCGATGTAAGTAAGCCAAGAATCTCCTAATGTGAGTAAAGAAGCACAAGGGGTATGTGGGAGATAGACTAAAAGATCAAAGATATGCAAGCCATAAGCAACAGTGATAGTGAAAAACCATAATATAGGTGAGAAGCATGAGTAGAAGGCTGAAGGTCCTCAAAAGTAAAACCAAGACGAGCTAAGCCGACATGGGAACATACTATTTCATCATCGGTAGGATCAAAGGGGACATGTTCCCAATATGATTCATGAATTAAAAGTGTGCAAGTGAAGGGTGGGTGAACTGACGATGGAGATAATGATGTGATAATATTGTCCATGGAGGGAACAGGTAGATGATGCGGAATGATAGATGTAGATGGAGGTAGTGTAAAAGGGATAACATCTAGTAAACAAATAACACCCTCAAGCAGTGGCAAATGAGGTTGATCATCCATAGGCTGAGGTTCATCTATAGTATCAATGTGGGGAATAGGGAGACTAGTGTGAGGGTCATAGACACAATATTGGAATGGATCACGATCTCAGAATATAGTATACTCAATACGGTCATATAATAATTTGACGCAACAGTGGAAGGTAGAGGTAACAGGTTGCATGGCATGAAGCCATGGTCTACCCAACAAGCAATTATAGGAGACAGGAAAATCAATGACAAAGAAAACAATAGGGAGAGTCTGAGGGCCTATGGTTAAAGGAAAGGTAACATGGTCTAGACATGGACTAATAGAACCATCATAAGCACGTAGTGAAAGGGAAGAAGGGCTAATGTCACAAGTGGACAAACCTAAATCCTAGAGAAAAGACATAGGGCACAAGTTGAGCTCAGACCCATTATCAATAAGAGTGCGCTTGACAACAACATTGTAGATGTGAGACATGATATAAAGTGGTGGGTCATTGTCAAAGGGGTGAATGTCAGCAAGAGGATTACCCCTGAATGCTATATGTTGAGAAAAGGCCTCAACAAATGTGTCATATAGGGAATCTGGATGCATGTCAGTAGAAACATCAGTAGTAGCAAAGATGGTTTGAACATGATGAAGTAAATTAGGATGGGTAAGTAGGTATTTAGTGAAAAAAATATTCATGATATCGGGATGTAAATGAAAAACCATATAAGGTTCTATAAAGAGACGTCAGACTCACCAAAATGATTAACAAAAATTATGATCTAGTGGCCTAAAAGGGGATACTAAGGTATTAATGTTAATCTAATTAGGAGGACTAAAACATTGTAATAATAGACTAAAAATAGTAAAGAACAAATGTAATTAATTACACCAAGTGAAATAAAACCCTAAATGTGCAAGAGAAGGGAGATAAGTGGCTTAGCTAATTTGAAGTGACTATTGCAGGTTGTCGCAAATCTAAAAATGAAATCATGAAGTGTAGAAAAACACTTAGGGACCCTGCAAAGGAGGGTAGATCTGGAATAACTGGGATGCCTGGGAGTGTACCGGGGTGCCCTGAGGTGCAATCTAGGTGCTCTGATATATGTAAATGCTCAAAACCTGAATCTAGTATGGTTGCAAGGTGTCTTTAATTACTTCTTGTCTGTCACGCTGGATCTGCCGAATGAACTGGAAAATGTCCAGGAATGTAAAAAGAAGTATCAAACCCTAGAAAAATAAAATATGCAAATGAATGGGTCAGATTGACCTCAACCACTAAACTAGTGGACTTATCATTGAGCGCTACACTATATTTCAGACCCGGATGTAGTTATGGTGTGTGTGTGTGTGTGCATGTCGTGCCCTAGGTGCTCTCATGCTAGTTTCACTTTGTGAAGTAACAAGTAATAATAACTATATAAAATGTAAATAACATGTGTGCATGGAATAAAATATAATCCCTCCCACTATGTAGTGTGTGTGATGCAGATCTCCTAGCCTTGATGCATGACACTATGTGGATGCAACTCTATATGGAGTGATAGTAGTATGTGATGCTATGACCTAGGACCCTTATTTTTTTTTTGATTATGGGTAAAAGTGTTAAGGGGCTCTACCCCGTACAATAAGGAGAAAAATATATATCGATGAGGAAAGAAAGAAGCTGCCTCTACTAGCAGCACCGAAAATCAAGGAAAACACAACTAACAATACAAACTAACAACATAAACACAACCAAAATCTCATCCCTTGAAACCCTTCCCATGGGATCAAAGGTGCATCTTAAGGGATTCAATGTTCCCTTTCTTTCTTTTATTCATAGTGGACTAACCATTACCGGCATTTGAATTTACATTTTCTGATGAGTGAACTGGTAAGCTCGTTTCCGTTTTATTGTTATCCAGATGAATACTAAGAGGAGAGGGTGAAGTCCCAGCCTTACAACTCTCCTCTACCTTGTTAGACAAAGGGGGAACCTCCACCTCCACTAAATCTAGTTCCTCATTTGCAGATCCATCTTCAGACTCGCAATCAAAATGACTGTCAACAACCAACAGACTTAGATTTGCATTCTTCCACCAAGAAGTGTGTCTACTTGCATGTTTCTTCCCATTAATGCAATCCACAACTAGATGTCCAAGTGAAAAGTAGGTTCTACATCTAAAGGGGAAACCTTCATTATCTAAGTTTTGAGTCCAAATTCGATCCTCCACCATAAGATCAACAGAGGTAGGAAAATCCATTGAGGTGTTCATATTAACTAAAATGCAAGCATACATAGTATACTCATACAAGGTCATTTTTGTGTCAATAGCCATAGTTTTATCCAGAGTATTAATAATGGTGATTAAACATTTCTTGTCCCAGAACTGTAGGGGAAGATATGGTAGACGAACCCAAACAGGTTTGATTTGGAAAGTTTCAGTGACTGGATTAAACAGGGGGAACCATGGCTTCATGAGTAGAAAGTGGGATTGGAAGTCCCACAATCTATCAAAAATTAAGTCTTTATCAGAGATAATATCAAAAATAATAATGAAAAAACCTCTAGTTAAAGGTCAAATATCCACTTTACCATCCATTAATGGCTTCCAAGAAGAAGAGATCCAATCATGGAGAGCTGGCAGTCCAGGACAAAATTTGTTGAATCTACAAATAATGCCCTTTTTCTTGAAATATGCCTTTGTTTTCAGAACAACAGGTCCAAAACGAATAGAGGGGGATGATTTGGCATGTGACATATCCTTTGGAGGAGGGAGTGATGAGGATTTAACAGCTTCCAAGAAACGTTTTACGCCACCCAGATCAACCGATCCATCCCTAACAACAACAGAAACCCCACGACCCATAGAAACTAGGGAATGGCCAGGAATAGGGGAAGCTGAAAGACCCCCATTCACCAGTCTGAACTGCTTAGCGCCGCCACCTCTGCCACAACCATTTGCATAGGATTTTTGATTAGGGCACAGGACACCAATGAATCCAATTTCTTTTGAGCCAGGAAGACCCCCGCGATCCACTAGGATGAAACTCTTAGCACTGCCACCTTGATCGCCACCGCCACCATAGCTAGGTTTAGGGCATGAAAAAGTTCCTATATTTTTCGCCATTTTCCACAAAGTCTCCTTTTTCCGCAAAGTTCATAGGAATGATTATTATGGTCTTATAGCTTTATATTTATAGGGCTATCAAGCTTAATTTCGTGATTAATCCTGACAAGGCTGACTAGGAAAAAGATAAAGACAAAAAACAGCTAGAAAGGCCCCAAAAAGAAACGGGGAAGGATGTGCATAGATCGGTGTCCCCAAGGTGGGACCAGAGCACCTCGAGGTGCCCTGATTTTGGGCTAGAATGATAGGGAAGTTACGAAATGGGCGGATAAGTGCAATAAAATATGTGGGAATGAAGAAACAAAATATAAAATAAAGATGGCCAAAAGGTGGGATTAATTGGTACTTTATCCACTTGAGAACCTTCTAAATAGTAGTATAAGATTGGGCTAAATAATGTCTAATGTGCATAATTTTGTGTTTACACAATTTCCATGCCCCAAAAAAATTGTATTACTAAAATATTTCATGTTAAATCGCATAGATAGCTAGGATTTTACCCACTTGATCATTGTGTTACAATTTCTAATAAAAACATGTCATCCACATAGAGAAATATGATGAAAAAATATTTCCTTCTTATTTAAAGTACATACAAGGATCTTCCTCACTACACATGAGGCCAAGTTTGTGCACATAACCATAAATTTTTTGATTCCACATTCTTGGTGATTTTTTCAAGACATATAAGGACTTTTTAAGGTGAAAAAAGTCCTCTTTTTCGTTGACTATATTTTTTTTCAAGTTATGTCATATAGATGTATTTTTCAAGCTTCCCATGCTAAAAAATGTTTTAGTATTCACATGATCTATTTCTAGATCATATGCAATGAAAATAGCTAAAATATATCCTATTGAAGTAAACTTCGGAGTAGGAGAAAAAACCTCACCAAATTCAATCCCATCCACCCAAGAGAATCCTTTCAAAACCAAGAAATCCTTTGTAGACACATAAAATTAGCAAAAAATGTTAATTCAAATGACACTTTTATTGGCTTGTGTGTATGGGGATATCAATATACAAAATGGTATTTAGTGCCTAATCCTTTCTATGTCATATGGCTTGATTGTGAGCATACAATGTTTGGTTCTAGTCTTTATGATCTTACTTTGCTGAGTCAAATAGATTTTTTGAGTTTCATGAGGTCATTTTATAGATTTTGACCTTATGATAAGATCAAATATTATAGCATAGGATTGAGTGCCAATCCTCAAAGTGGACGGTTCTATCCTAGGCACCTTCTCACGTCTTCTTTAGTCTTCATCCTTTTATTATCATTATTTATTATTATTTCAAGGCTATTATTTAGATTTTACATGCCACTAGGTTAAAATTTCAAAGTAAGAGACTCCTCTATATAAAACATACTAAAAGGTCAAACATATCAACACACAAGAGAAAAAAGGCATTACAAGGGATAAAAGGGAATTATACTAGCTCACTTGTTTCAATAACTCAATATTTGATTCTATTATGTAGGGTAAGTGTGAAGCACATCTCAATTATTTATATTGTGTTTATTATTACACGGGGACATATAGATATTGCATTATCATGATTGCGCTTCCACTAGGTGGGAGAATTTCGTTTGGGTTTTTGCTCCACACATGGAAATATAGTATAGTAGAATTGGCTGATCAGTTGGGATTTGCAAGGCTATTCCAACCCAAAAATCCCTTAAAACATATTCTCCAAATCTAATGCCAATTTGAGTTCTTGTGTAGGAGAGCTAGAAATTACTATTACATGTACATTTGTATGCATTTGGAGTGATTGAAAGTGAAAAGGAGTAGAACAAACAAAGATTAAAGTGCACATACTAAAATAGAAGTAAAAAATCACATGTGAAAGTCTTTGTAACTTCAAAAAGGTTGTCTTGGTTGATTCTGTCTTGCTAGTTGATCGTCGAGAATATATAGACCTGATTTTAGATACAAAGTAGATACAAAATATTTTAAGATTTTTTCCTACATTTTCACACCCCCGATCATGCAAACACACATTGCATATATAGGTGCAATATCCTCATATGGTTTTGCTATATTTTAGCATGCTCCCTAATTAATTAAATGTCCAAAATGATTACTGTGTGATCATAATATAAATGTACAGACTTTCTAGATTCTAATCCTAATTAGAAAATAAACCATAATAGGACACTTATTTTCTAATTTAGGGTTAAATCATTTCCAGTGAGCTTGTGTATTGATATTTCAAACCCTTCACACCTAGGGTTTTGACCCTACATGCTATCATTCTTAACAGAATATTTTCTTTTACATTTTTGGTGATTGATGTGATTAGTTTTTTTTTTCTTTGGGATTCAATTTTTCTAAGACCTAATAATGTTCCTTATGTGGAAACCCTATCTCCAAGCATCTATTTTAATTCCTTCTCTCATGTAAGGTTAAACCATCTTGTATGGCCTGTCGGCACTAAAATTTTCCTCCATAATTTCTATTTCATTAATGTATGTATTAGGAATAGGATGTTGTTAAGTGTAATTAGTAGTAGCGTCCGATAGAAGATAACGGCGCTGCCAGTACGCCGCCGCCAATAATGTGGAGTACGGTAACAGTCAAAGTACAATAGGAATATTGTAAAAAATAAATATTTGTCGTAAGTGGTCCGGTAATGTTAAAATGTCAAAGTTTGGGTAATTAGAGAAGTAGGGTCTACATGATTAGGAATTCGAAATATTATATTGGTAATAAGGACAAGGAGTGAGGTCATAAATATTTTATGTATTTTATTTGTAAAAAGTCTAAAAATGTGGAACCCATGTAAAATGATAAGGTTTATCTTATCTTAAAAGATAAGCTTACATGTACAGATAAGAGTTAAGGTATGGAATATGATTCGTCAGAGTGGATTTCTTATCCTATCTTAGAGATAAGATGGATAAGCCTGTAAGTTCTATAAATAGAGAGGCTACCCCCCTCATTTAGCATAGAAGAAAGTAGTGAGAATATTGTAGGAAGTGTGCGAAGGAAGCCATCAGTTAAAGGTGTGTTGAAGAAGCCACTAAGAGGTGTAATTGTAAAGTTTCTCCCATAGTCTTGGTGAAAGGCAAGTGAAGTCAATAACACCCGAAGTGCCTCATGGGTGAGATTGTAACAATTTCATGTTAATATTATAATTTACTTTGGTATTTCAGATTTGTCATCATTCTGTCTTATCATAGTCTCTATTATTCTTGTGTTATGTTTGTTGTTGTGTTTCCAAATTACATCCACCAAACTAAAGGCTGTGCATTAGTAAATAATCATAGCACGAGGAGTTCCCGGTGAAGAATTATCATAGTGCCGGATTGGTGATGACATTTTGGTTCCGTTGCCGGGACCATTCCTCGTTGGTGGATTTTCTGGAGAGATATTCCCACTTAGTCAAAAATCAATTGGAGGGTAACCTTGTTTTTACTGTGCATAGTAGTTACCATGGTAAAGTCATTTTTGCCATGAATAGTAGTTACCATGGTAAAGTCATTTTTGCTGGGAATAGTATTTACCACAGTAAAGTCACTTTTTACCGTGAATAATATTTACCACAGTAACTTCACTTTTTACCATGAATAGTATTTACCGCAGTAACTTCACTTTTTACCATGAATAGTGTTTACCACAGTAAAGTCAGTTTTTACCGCAGTAAGTCAAGTTTTACCATAGTTACCGTGGTCATTTCTATTTTACTGTAGAAAGGTGTAAAGTCACTTTCTATTACAGTGATTCTAATTATTGGTGCACATAAGTCTTGTTGATTGTACTTGTGGGTTGGTATTTCACGGTGGGTACTTTTGAAAATGGGAAAGATTCCTGTTTTTTCAGCTCAATCTAATGAAGATGCTTCTTATTTCATTCAAGAGTTTAAACGATCTTGTATTTGTAATGGCCTCATAAGAAGGGAACAATGGACTGAATTTTTTCCTACCTTTTTGGATTGTTCAGCACTTAGGTGGTTTGAAACACTAGGTGATAATGTGAAAAATTCATGGGATTTATTAACTGAAAGTTTTCTTGAAGAATTTGGTGAACAAAAGAAATATGCAGATCTCATGATCGAGATCACAAAGCTATCCCAAGGAGAGAAGGAGAAGATAAGGGATTATCATGCTCGTGTTCTAGAGCTAAGGAGGAAGCTCGATGCCCAGATTCGGAAGGAAGGATTAGCGGATGGGTTGATGAATGGCGTGGATAATCTCCTATGTAAGCACTTCATTCTTGGGATGAAGCCAAAGATCATACAACGAGTGAAGTATGACCGCCTAGCTACCATTGAAAAAGCAAAGGAGATTGCAAGAAGGCAAGAAGAAAGCATGGTAGAGGAGCCCAAAGAAATTGTTGCTAAAGTAGAGCCTACACCAGCACCTTTGGTCCATAATCCACAAGCACTCCCGGTGAGCAAAAATATTTCTCTTAGTACATCTACTGAGTATGAAGATCTGCTCAAAAAGATGGGTCAGTTAACTATTAATCTTCTTCAAGGAAAAGAATTTAGTTCTCAGGGAGGAGATAGAGGTCCAAAAAGAAATATTTCTGAAGTTGTTTGTTATGGTTGTTATAAAAAGGGTCATTATAAGTATAATTGTCCAGATAGAGCTTCTACATCTGGTACAAAAGATAATGATAAAGGAAAAGCACCTGTGAATTCTTTTGATGTAGTAGATAAGAGCAGAAATAATGAAGTAGATGTGTTTGTAACAAAAAGAAAGAAAGAAAAAGATAATCAAGATGGAAATGATCCTAAGAGATGAAAGGAGAAACTAGTAAGAAACATAGGAGAAGAAAGTTGGGTGTGCAGGATTTTCTGATTTCACAGGGGCAAGGACCATACTCCATCTTGGAAGATCTGTCCAAAAGGCCTGCAAATATTACATATGGTCAACTCTTGGCTATGTCTTTGGAGAAGAGGCGGGAGCTGCGAAGTGGACTCAATGCTCGACGAAGAAAAGGAGGTTGAGGTCCCTGTTTTGGAGGCAGAGGCAGATCCCTATGCTCCACAAGCTGAGGTATTATGTAATGGTATTTCAATTCATGATGTCTTAGTTGATGGAGGTGCTGCAGTTAATGTAATGACTGAGTCTGTAATGAATATGTCGGGTTTAAAAATTGATCTCCCTTCAAACACTTATGTTAAGGTCATTAAATAAGGGAAAAACTAAACCAGAAGTGTAGTTTTCAAATGTGGCAATATCTGTTATGGGTGTTGTTATGTGTGGTAGAATTTCAGGTGATGAAAAATGGTACTGTTGCGTACCCAATGTTGCTGGGAAGACCATGGCTAAGGAGAGTTCATGCAAGGAACTACTGGAATGAAGGTTTCATGACACTTGGACGTGGTAGAGAGAGGGTGAAGATAAACATGATCCCTCGACATCATAAGGCAGACCCTGTGGATTCAAGTGATGAACTGATGATTGGACATCCTCTGATTACTCTAGTACCAGTGAAGTGGACACTGAAGATGAAGAAAGTGAGGTTGATGTTTCAGTCATGGATATCCTTCCAGTCACACCAACTCATGACCCCATAAAATTATCTGAAGAAGAAGTTGATGATCGTCTCCAACAAATAAAGATTGGTGATGCTGTGATGGAAAGTGAGAAGGAATCCTACCTCCTCCAGCTCTTTCGAAGGTACATACACCTATTCACTTTTGATTACAAGGAAACTCCGTCAAGTAAGTTGGGTAGAACATTTTATTGAGCTGGTAGATGGTGCTAAGCCCATAAAGCAAATGCCATATAGAATGAATCCTAATTTTTCCAAGACTGTAAAAGAAGAAATAGATAAGTTGCTTGACGCAGGATTCATATTTGCTGTGGAGAATTCAGAATGGGGTTTCTCCCATTGTGATCTCAATAAAAAAGAATGGGAAGCTACGCATTTGTGTTGATTACAGGAAGCTCAATAAGGAAACAAAGAAGGATCATTTCCCTCTTCCATTTTCAGATCAGATCTTGGACGAAGTAGCTGGCCAGGAGTGCTATAGTTTTGCTGATGGATATAGCGGCTACAACCAAGTTCGCATCGCAGAGAAAGATCTGCTGAAGACCACGTTCACCACTCCTTGGGGAACGTTTGCTTATAGAGTTATGCCTTTTGGGTTGTGTAATGCTCCAGCAACATTCCAGCGTTTGATGAATAGGGTGTTCGAACCCCTACATTGGGACCTTCATCAGAGTATTTTTGGATGATTTTTGCATCTATGGGAGCAAGTTGGACCGCCTGCACCAAATGGAGATAGCATTTCAAAGGTTAGATGAAGCACAAGCCTCACTAAATCCTACAAAGTGTGTCTTTGGATGTTTTAAAGGCGTCTTGTTAGGGCATGTTGTATCCAGAGATGGTATTGGTACTGATCCTGATAAAGTTTCAAAAATAAAAGATTTACCATTTCCTATGAATAGAAGTAAGTTGAGATCATTTTTAGGTCATGTGGGTTACTATAGAAGGTTCATCAAGAATTTCTCAAAGATTGCACAGCCACTAACCCAGTTCTTGAAGAAGGATGTTACTTATGAACCAGGAAATAAGGCGCATGAAGCTTTTGGACAACTGAAGGAAGCCCTGGTG
Organism: Taxus chinensis; assembly: GCA_019776745.2. NCBI lineage: Eukaryota > Viridiplantae > Streptophyta > Pinopsida > Cupressales > Taxaceae > Taxus > Taxus chinensis. The sequence continues at coordinate 763,526,150 of CM034150.1, read as the reverse complement.
TCTTCACCTGTTTTGAAGAATCCAGAATGGAGCAAGCCATTCATTGTGTACACTGATTCCTCAGATGCAGCACTAGGAAGTAATTTGAGCCAAAAGGATGAAAATGGGAATGACATCCAATTTATTTTGGGAGCAGACAAATGAGCAGTGCTGAGGTAAATTATACTGTAACTGAAAAAGAGGCTCTGGCTATCATTTTTGCTGTAAAGAAGTTTAGAAATTACTTGCTAGGGCAAAAATTTCTAGCTGTAACAGATCATCAGGCTCTAAAATATATTGTAAATAAGCCTAACCCATCAGGGAGGATAGCAAGATGGATAATTTTGCTACAAGAATTTGAATTTGATATTATAGATAGGCCAGGAAAGAAGCATGTCAATGCAGATGCACTCTCTCGAGCCTATGATGGTTTAGGATCATCTTGTGATGATGATGATTTCCTCGATGCAGCATTGTTATCCCTTGACACAATCCCTGGTGAATACATAGATATTTGGAATTATCTGAATGAATTCAAGTTTCCTGATGGTGCCAATGCAAAGACTAAGAGAAAGATTACTCAAGCCAGTCGTCCATATTCTATTCTGCATGGAGTATTATTTCGAATAGGACTGATGGACAGTACAAGAGGGTAGTTGGACGTGATCAAGGGAAGGAACTGCTAGAATAATTCCACAATGGTACATGTGGAGGGCACTTTTCTGGACAACTTATAGCAAGAAGGATCTTGGATGCAGGTTATCACTGGCCTACTCTTTTTAAAGATTGTTATAATTATTGTAAGACATGTGATATTTGTCAAACACATGGTAACCGTAAGACTTCATCGGCTCCATTATGCCCTATTCTTCCACTTGGTCCCTTTGAAAAGTGAGGAATAGACATTGTAGGTCCACTTCCAACTACCTCACGCCAAAATAAGTATATTGTAGTTGCCACAGATTATTAGCCAAGTGGGTTGAAGCTAGGCCATTGAAATCAACTTCCATGGATGAAGTGGCAAGGTTCATATATGAACGCATTGTCACCAGATTTGGTTGTCCATTAGAAATTGTAACAGATCAAGGAAGCCACTTCATTAATGAGGTGGTAGAGAGCCCTAGTCAATAAGTTTCTATTAAGCACAGGAAGGCAACAAAATACAAACCAAGCACAAATGGACACGTGGAACGAACAATTTTGTGTTGTGTCAAATTCTAGCAAAAGATGCAGCCTTGCAGGTACATAAATGGGATAAGAGGATTAATGCAGCATTGTGGGCATATAGGGCAACATCAAAGTCAGCAACATGATACTCTCCATTTCAGTTAGCCTATGGCATTGATCCAGTTCTTCCTATGAGTTTAATATTCCCACTGTGAGAGTTATGAAAAATGAAAGGATGGATGAAAGTGATTCAGTAAAAGAAAGGTTGGTACAATCTTCATTTGCTAGAGGAAATGAGGGAAATAGCAAAGGATACAAGCCATAAGAAGAAAATGAAGCAGAGGAATACTTGATCAAAAGATCCTTTGGTCTCCATTTCATGTGATGACTTGGTTCTAGTATATGATTCCAGATACAAAAAAAGAAGACAGAGAAAATTTCTTCCAAAATGGATGGGGCCCTACAAAATAGGCAGCTGTGCATGAAAATGGTAACGTACCGACTGGAGGAATTGGATGGCACTCCTATTACGAAATGGGTCAAACCACGACAAGTTGAAGATTTTCCAAGCACCAGAATAGTCTACTCCGAGGACGGAGTAGAAACTAGGAAGGGGGAAGATGTCGGCAACTAAAATTTTCCTCCATAATTTCTATTTCATTAATGTATGTATTAGGAATAGGATGTTGTTAAGTGTAATTAGTAGTAGCGTCTGATAGAAGATAACGGTGCTGCCAGTACGACGCCGGCAAGAATGTGGGATACGGTAATAGTCAAAGTACAATAGGAATGTTGTAAAAAGTGAATATTTGTCGTAAGTGGTTCCGGTAATGTTAAAATGTCAAAGGTTTGGGTATTAGAGAAGTAGGGTCTACATGATTAGGAATTCGGAAATATTATATTGGTAATAAGGACAAGGAGTGAGGTCATAAATATTTGTGTATTTTATTTGTAAAAAGTCTAAAAATGTGGAACCCATGTAAAATGATAAGGTTTATCTTATCTTAAAAGATAAGCTTACATGTACAGATAAGAGTTAAGGTATGGAATATGATTCGTCAGAGTGGATTTCTTATCCTATCTTAGAGATAAGATGGATAAGCCCCTGTAAGTTCTTATAAATAGAGAGGCTACCCCCCTCATTTAGCATAGAAGAAAGTAGTGAGAAATATTGTAGGAAGTGTGCGAAGGAAGTCATCAGTTAAAGGTGTGTTGAAGAAGCCACTAAGAGGTGTGTAATTGTAAATTTTCTCCCATAGTCTTGGTGAAAGGCAAGTGAAGTCAATAACACCCGAAGTGCCTCATGGGTGAGATTGGTAACAATTTCATGTTAAATTATAATTTACTTTGTATTTCAGATTTGTCATCATTCTGTCTTATCATAGTCTCTGTTATTCTTGTGTTATGTTTGTTGTTGTGTTTCCAGATTACATCCACCAAACTAAAGGGCTGTGCATTAGTAAATAATCATAGCACGAGGAGTTTCCCGGTGAAGAATTATCATAGTGCCGGATTGGTGATGACAGGCCCCATATCAAAAAAACCCCTTCTTAATTAATTTTGTGCCACACTCTTACAAATATAATTTCGCTGTAATAAAACCTACATGGTTAATGGCATTAGTAGTATGTGTAGAAGAAAATAATGATTGGCCATGATTATCTAGGCTATCAAGGTGTGTGGTTATTATCAGTAATAGTCAGGTTTTTTTTAAAGAGAGAGAATTTCATTTTCATCTCATAAACATTTCAATTTCTCATCCTTGGGTACCAAATTAATTTTTACCATGGACACATCTTTTCATTCAAATTTTTCATTCATAATCAGAATCTTAAAAATTTACCGTAGAATTAAAAAAATCCAAAAAACAAATCTGGAAATCACTACATCCATAACTTCAATAAGTATTTAATCTGTGCATCTCTTGGATTTTACATCCAACCTTTTCCTATTTTCCTTATCAACATGCACAAAAGCTTCTGAACCAAAACTTTAATAAAATAAAGATCTACCTCTTTTCTGGTCCAATATTCCTCCAGTATTCCTCCATCTGTTGAACTTGAAGGCCCACAGTTAATCAAATAAATCGTTGTATCAACTGCTTCTACCCAAAACTATAAGGGCAATCTAGAGTGTATCCTCATACTTCTAGCACGTTCCATGCTTGTCCTATTTATTCTTTCTTCAACATCATTCTCCTGTGGTGTTCTTGGAACCGTTCTTTCTCTACGGATCCCATTGATTATGAATAATAATAATTGGAATCCTTGCTACAGTATTCACCACCATTGTCATATCTAAGGACACTTTAACTTAGAATTTGATTCATTCTCAAAAAGGGATTTCCATATTTTAAATTTTTCAAAAACATCAGATTTACGTTTAATATAATAAACCCATACCTTTCTTATAGCATCATCAATTAAAGTAACATAATATTGAGATCCTCTATGAGAAGCTACCTGAGTTCGTCCCCATAGCATCTAAGTGTACAAGATCCCAATTTCTGCTCCTTAATTTTCCCCAACTTTGAGAAATCTTACTCTCTTTTACTTTCCAAAGATACAATGCTCATAGAAATCAAGATCTAAATATTTCAATTTTGATAACTTACCGTTAGCCTTTAAGATCTGCATTCTTTTTTGACTCATATGGCCCAACCGGTTATGCCACATTCCTACATCTAGATTTGAAGTAGATAATTCAGAAAATGAATCAGTAATACAAGTAGATAAATATAACGTTCTTACCTTCTTACCTCTTACAACAACAAAAGCACCCTTAGCGACTTTCCAAGAGTCTCCTTGTAAAAGTGACCATGCAACCAGCTTCATCTAGTTGCCTTACAAAAATAAGATTCTTCCCGAGGCTTGGCACATGTCTCACATCTTTTAATACCTATGTATATCCATTATGCAATTTAAGATGAACTTCCCATTTTCCAGTAATACTACAAGGTTCATCACCACCCAAATAAACATGCCCAAAATTTCCTTAGACACAATTTCTGAAATAACCCTTATTAGGGGTTCCATCAAAAGAAGCTCTTGAATCTAAAACCCGTGATTCAATTATATCTATCTAAGGAAATAATAAGAGCATCTTGCATTACCTATGATGCAACAAGATATTTGTTTCTTTAAACTTTGTCTGGTTGTTGGTTCTTTTTATCCTTTTGACTAACAATATTTCTTTACATGTCCTTTTGTTTCCACATTTTATACCAAGTAATTCCCTTTGGACTTCTGGATTTAAATCTATCATCCATTGACTTTGATTTCCCATTAATCTTACTCTTAGATATTTCCTTCTTTCCTGGCCCCTACTTTCTACATTCAAAGCATTTCCAGATGATGATTCCTCTATACTCTTCCTGTGAATTTCTTCATTCAAGATTATGCTAACCACATCATCAAACTTCAAAATATTATTAGCAGATGCTGTATTACTAACAAGCCATTACCAAGTTATTGCAACTATCAGGAAAAGAAACATAAGAATAAAAGTGCTTTTAACTTCATCATAAAATGGTATTGTCAACTGATTTTAAATGATTTGACAATAGATCGGAAATCATTCAAACGACTGGATGTAGATCCACCTTTATGCAAATCAGAACTAAATATTTTCTTCATCAAATAAACTTTATTCGAAGCACTAGGTTACTCATATAAATTAGCAAGAGATTATTTCATTAAGTCCTACCATAGAAGCCACTTCTGTAATATTTGGAAGCTACGGATGCTACCAGGCTCAAATCTTATAGATCCCAAAGCCTTTCTATCAAGAATCTTTCATTCTTCATCAGTTATCTTCGTAGGTTTATAATTCTCGTCCAAAGGTGAATACAAATATCTTTAATACAGATAATCCTCGATCTGCATCTTCCATAACTGATAATTTCGGCTGTCAAATTTCTCTTACCTTGTATTTGTTTTCTTCTGTCATTTCTGTAGCTCCCACTCAATCAGAAAATCCCTATGTGAGTAAATATGTCAACATATAAAATCCCTTAAACAAAGCTTTAATACTAGTTATTGGGGTTAGCACACTGGTTGTACAGACAATATATCAGATCTAAGTATACATGCAAATAAAAGTAGGATATTCTATCAGAAGAAATATATAAAATAAGAGACAAAAATTAACACTAGATTTCATGTGGTTCACCCTAGAGTGTGGGCTATGTCCACTAAGAAACAAGACAATCTATTATCTAAATCTTTGACAATATATACAATGAAGATTTACAATCTTTCACACCTCTCAGATGTTCGGTTCTTTATTTCTCTCAAGCTTTTGTCTTTATCACCAAGAGTTCTCTCTCATAAAACATTTTCAAGTTCTTGTCTAATTCTTGATTCATCATCACTTTCTAAACCCTAGCTTTTATGCTTATATAGTCATTTATATAGACTTGGGGCACTTAGCCATGCAATTACAATAAATAGAAATAATTTAATGCTAAGAATAGATCTGATGCCTGAGAGTTAATTAAAACAATCCCTCGCACAGGTAACCGACGCTGGTTAGCCCTAACCGTTGCCGGTTCCTCCCTCTCCTTGCCCCGATGTCGGTCATACTTGACCGATGTCCGGTCTTGGGTGACTGATGCTCGGCTCCCCCCTGAACTGATGATCGATTACTGTATTTTCCAGCAAGTTTTCTCATTGCATGCTAAACTGAAAGTAATTGAGATCCACAACTCAACACTCCTGTAAGATGGGTTATTAGGTTTGATCGAAAAATTTGACACATGTTGTCCATCTACAGTGACTAGATATTTTGAGGATACAGTTAAAGTTGGAGACCTGAACATGCTATGCCTCTAAGATCCCTGAACTCTTCCTTTGGTGGTAGGACATCTAGAAATCCTCACGCTTTTTGTGTACACATCTGCATCCTAGAATGGGAACTGATCAATCCCTTCCTGCATCACATATTCATAATTTAACTTCTTGAAATATTCAACCATTTTAACACTAGAATCATCACTCTCACTTAGCGCTCCTCACAATGGTCCCTACATATCTTGTGACACCACAGGTGGTCAACACGCCGATGACCACTGGTTCACAATAGGCTATATGTTCTCACTATGACACGTACTTATACTACACTCTTCACTGTACTTCAGTGACATGGGCTCCTACACCGCATTCTCAGTATGCTCCCTATATAATTTATGTTACTGACGCTTTCACGTCGACATGACATAAAGTCAAGGTGCACTTGGAGACACAAAATCACATGCTTTACTACTGTTTAAAGTTTCCATCCACTTTGCAATAGTATGTTGTTCATTTTATATGGATATTGAACTCATGAAAAGTATTCAACTAGTGACCCATCCCAAAGTCCATCTGAGTTGTCTTGCTATAAATCTTTATTTCTATGTTGTCACAAGCATATTTTCGATCTCTCATCCATATTGTACTTGGTCAGGTAATTCGGGAACCATGTATGTCATTTCTGCACTCCCTTTGTATATGTGGCTTGTCTCTGGACACTAGCGCCCAAGGCTAGACACTAGTAACAGACACTCTTGCTCATCCTAAGGAGTAAATCCCTGTACTCTTTTTGTTTGATCTTAGTGTTTTGACATCTTGATGTTGGTATTTTTTCAACCTTTCCTTAGTCCAAGGCTCTGCTAGAGGTACTAGTTGGCTCATGTCAGGTCATAGAAAGTAAAGGTCTTAGAATTTCAATAAGTCTATCCCTATATTCTTGCACAACATACATACCATGTATATGGGTGGAATATTCATAAGCCAAGGGATAGCTGTCTACTTGCGTTAGCAAGGGAATGCATTTGGGCCGCATTATCTGCAGTTTATTACCAAGCTGCCAGTATTTGAAGGAGATTTCATTCTCTTGCCATCCACACATTTGTATTCTTTATCTAGCTATCTGGACCACTATCCTAGCATCGTTGGAACACGAGGGCGAACTATGAGCACTCATTACACACACAAGCAGGGGACAGAACTACAAGGCTGGGTCTGACCTCTATGTAGTAGACACTACGCTTGAATTGTTCCAAGTCCACCATTATGGTGGAATAAGGATAGTCTGATACGTTGATTTTCATCTTTATTTTGCAAGGATATCTATGTGTAACTTAAAGGTTTTGTAGGTGTTTACTTAATTATAGGTTTACAGGTACAACTCCCGATGATTCAAGTACAATATACTTCCCAATTCGAAGGAGAACAAGTATCTAATCCCTAAGTTGACTACATATGGTAACCAGGTTCCGACATTTTCTACAGACTAGGGCACCCAATTAATTGTTAGACTGAGAATCAACTCCCAGGTGGCCCCATCCTTCTCCAGGCACCCCAGTCTACATCTGGCTTCCACCTCCTCTGATTTAGTCTGTGGTCAATGTGATGGTCTATTCTTCTGTTTCATCATACTGCTCAGTCCCATGTCACTGCGAGGTAAGATATAAAACTACAAGGCACAGTGCCTTAATTTCCTCCTATTAACTACTTTTTATTGATAAATCATAATCAAGTACTGTGTAAATTCCATTCATATTTTAGTGCATTTCAGTTATATCAGTTCTATATCCATGATTAGATTCATAAAATAAAATTAGATTCTTACATGACAATCACGGGACCCAATCAGAGCCTAGATTTTCCATTCAAAAAATTATTTCACCAACAATTTTTGGCGAGTCCGCTAGGGAGAGATCTCCTTACCACAGTGCAGCCGTACATAGATCTCTACAAACCTACAGAAATATAAAAAGTATATATTAAAAAAATTAAAATGAACTCACAAGATCAATCGCCGAACAATTGATTTTTGAAGGTGACTCCATCAAGTAATGAATCAAAGTGTCACGTTCGTTTCTGGTCAAACACAATGAACCCAATTATCCAAATTGGAGTGAGGTACCAATGAGTTTAAACAGTACAGACGAAGAAGAAGATGACAAGGCAAGAACCTGTAAAAGTCTGATCAACTATCATTGGTTGGACCATATCCTTGCAAGGATAAGAATTTAAGAACAGACAAAAGGGATGTTCTTACTTCAAGACAAATAAATCTGACACATTAGCTAAGTTGAAAGAAAGCTAGTGACATGTCTCCAAAGAACCATTGGAAAGAATGTGTATGAATGAAGAAACATAGAGGCCTATGAAGAACCTATCATCACTATTGGATGGTCAGACTTTAGGGGATTAATTCCTCAGGATGAATACTGCTAAAGGTCCACAGCAACCATTGGAGCTTCTGATGAGGAAGAAGGGAAGAAATTGATGATCCCCAGGTCCCACAACCCAACGGGCCTGCTAGTCATTTCAATATTGATGCTAATCTACGTACACTTGTGTTTATATCGTCGCCACTACCCCACCGGACATTATCACACAATTTTCTATGTTGGACATAGAAGCCGATCAGGCTAAGAATTTCAGGACTAGATTAGAAAATCACCCATAGCTCTTGCAACTCAGAAACACCTCTCACTAGTATTTCTATGACCTTGTCTGGAAATACGTACGAGGCATCTGTAGGTCATTTTCCACACAGAAAAAACCTCACAAATTCAATCCCATCCACCCAAGAGAATCCTTTCAAAAACCAGGAAAAAGCCTTTGTAGACACATAAAATTAGCAAAAAATGTTAATTACAAATGACACTTTTATTGGCTTATGTGATGGGGACTATCAAATACAAAATGGTATTTAGTGCCTAATCGTTCTATGTCATATGGCTTGATTGTTGAGCATACAATGTTTGGTTCTAGTCTTTATGATCTTTCTTCTTTGCGAGTCAAATAGATTTTTTGGAGTTCATGAGGCCATTTTAGATTTTGAACCTTATGATAAGATCAAAATATTATAGCATAGGTTGAGTGCCAATCCTCAAAGTGGACGGTTTCTATCCTAGGCACCTTCTCACGTCTTCTTTAGTCTTCATCCTTTTATTATCATTATTTATTATTATTTCAAGGCTATTATTAGATTTTACATGCCACTAGGTTAAATTTCAAAGTAAGAGACTCCTATATATAAAACATACTAAAAGAGGTCAAACATATCAACCACAAGAGAAAAAAGGCAATTACAAGGGATAAAAGAGAATTATACTAGCTCACTTGTTTCAATAACTCAATATTTGATTCTATTATGTAGGGTAAGTGTGAAGCACATCTCAATTATTTATATTGTGTTTATTATTACACGGGGACATATAGATATTGCATTATCATGATTGCGCTTCCACTAGGTGGGGAGAATTTCGGTTGGTGTTTTTGCTCCAACACATGGAAATATAGTATAAGAATTGGCTGATCAGTTGGGATTTGCAAGGCCATTCCAACCCAAAAATCCCTTAAACATATTCTCCAATCTAATGCCAATTTGAGTTCTTGTGTAGGAGAGCTACAAATTACTATTACATGTACATTTGTGTGCATTTGGAGTGATTGAAAGTGAAAAGGAGTAGAACAAACAAAGATTAAAGTGCACATACTAAAATAGAAGTGAAAATCACATGTGAAAGTCTTTGTAACTTCAAAAAGGTTGTCTTGGTTGATTCTGTCTTGCTAGTTGATCGGTCGAGAATATATAAGACCTAATTTAGATACAAAGTAGATACAAAATATTTTAAGATTTTCCTACATTTTCACACCCGGATCATGCAAACACACATTGCATATATAGGTGCCAATATCCTCATATGGTTTTGCTATATTTTAGCATGCTCCCTAATTAATTAATGTCCAAATGATTAATGTGTGATCATAATATAAATGTACAGACTTTCTAGATTCCTAATCCTAACTAGAAATAAACCATAATAGGACACTTATTTTCTAATTTAGGGTTAAATCATTTCCAGTGAGCTTGTGTATTGATATTTCAAACCCTTCACACCTAGGGTTTGACCCTACATGCTATCATTCTTAACAGAATATTTCTTTTACATTTTGGTGATTGAGTGTGATTAGTTTTTTTTTCTTTGGATTCAATTTTCTAAGACCTAATAATGTTCCTTATGTGGAAACCCTATCTCCAAGCATCTATTTTAATTCCTTCTATCATGTAAGGTTAAACCATCTTGTATGGCCTGTCGGCACTAAATTTTTCCTCCATAATTTCTATTTCATTAATGTATGTATTAGGAATAGGATGTTGTTAAGTGTAATTAGTAGTAGCGTCCGATAGAAGATAACGGCGCTGCCAGTACGACGCCGCCAATAATGTGGAGTACGGTAACAGTCCAAAGTACAATAGGAATATTGTAAAAAATAATATTTGTCGTAAGTGGTCCGGTAATGTTAAAATGTCAAAGTTTGGGTAATTAGAGAAGTAGGGTCTACATGATTAGGAATTCGAAATATTATATTGGTAATAAGGACAAGGAGTGAGGTCATAAATATTTTATGTATTTTATTTGTAAAAGTCTAAAAATGTGGAACCCATGTAAAATGATAAGGTTTATCTTATCTTAAAAGATAAGCTTACATGTACAGATAAGAGTTAAGGTATGGAATATGATTCGTCAGAGTGGATTTCTTATCCTATCTTAGAGATAAGATGGATAAGCCTGTAAGTTCTATAAATAGAGAGGCTACCCCCCTCATTTAGCATAGAAGAAAGTAGTGAGAAATATTGTAGGAAGTGTGCGAAGGAAGCCATCAGTTAAAGGTGTGTTGAAGAAGCCACTAAGAGGTGTAATTGTAAAGTTTCTCCCATAGTCTTGGTGAAAGGCAAGTGAAGTCAATAACACCCGAAGTGCCTCATGGGTGAGATTGTAACAATTTCATGTTAATATTATAATTACTTTGGTATTTCAGATTTGTCATCATTCTGTCTTATCATAGTCTCTATTATTCTTGTGTTATGTTTGTTGTTGTGTTTCCAAATTACATCCACCAAACTAAAGGCTGTGCATTAGTAAATAATCATAGCACGAGGAGTTCCCGGTGAAGAATTATCATAGTGCCGGATTGGTGATGACATTTGGTTCCGTTGCCGGGACCATTCCTCGTTGGTGGATTTTCTGGAGAGATATTCCCACTTAGTCAAAAATCAATTGGAGGGTAACCTTGTTTTTACTGTGCATAGTAGTTACCATGGTAAAGTCATTTTTGCCATGAATAGTAGTTACCATGGTAAAGTCATTTTTGCTGGGAATAGTATTTACCACAGTAAAGTCACTTTTTACCGTGAATAATATTTACCACAGTAACTTCACTTTTTACCATGAATAGTATTTACCGCAGTAACTTCACTTTTTACCATGAATAGTGTTTACCACAGTAAAGTCAGTTTTTACCGCCAGTAAGTCAAGTTTTACCATAGTTACCGTGGTCATTTCTATTTTACTTGTAGAAAGGTGTAAAGTCACTTTCTATTACAGTGATTCTAATTATTGGTGCACATAAGTCTTGTTGATTGTACTTGTGGGTTGGTATTTCACGGTGGGTACTTTTGAAAATGGAAAGATTCCTGTTTTTTCAGCTCAATCTAATGAAGATGCTTCTTATTTCATTCAAGAGTTTAAACGATCTTGTATTTGTAATGGCCTCATAAGAAGGGAACAATGGACTGAATTTTTTCCTACCTTTTTGGATTGTTCAGCACTTAGGTGGTTTGAAACACTAGGTGATAATGTGAAAAATTCATGGGATTTATTAACTGAAAGTTTTCTTGAAGAATTTGGTGAACAAAAGAAATATGCAGATCTCATGATCGAGATCACAAAGCTATCCCAAGGAGAGAAGGAGAAGATAAGGGATTATCATGCTCGTGTTCTAGAGCTAAGGAGGAAGCTCGATGCCCAGATTCGGAAGGAAGGATTAGCGGATGGGTTGATGAATGGCGTGGATAATCTCCTATGTAAGCACTTCATTCTTGGGATGAAGCCAAAGATCATACAACGAGTGAAGTATGACCGCCTAGCTACCATTGAAAAAGCAAAGGAGATTGCAAGAAGGCAAGAAGAAAGCATGGTAGAGGAGCCCAAAGAAATTGTTGCTAAAGTAGAGCCTACACCAGCACCTTTGGTCCATAATCCACAAGCACTCCCGGTGAGCAAAATATTTCTCTTAGTACATCTACTGAGTATGAAGATCTGCTCAAAAAGATGGGTCAGTTAACTATTAATCTTCTTCAAGGAAAAGAATTTAGTTCTCAGGGAGGAGATAGAGGTCCAAAAAGAAATATTTCTGAAGTTGTTGTTATGGTTGTTATAAAAGGGTCATTATAAGTATAATTGTCCAGATAGAGCTTCTACATCTGGTACAAAAGATAATGATAAAGGAAAAGCACCTGTGAATTCTTTTGATGTAGTAGATAAGAGCAGAAATAATGAAGTAGATGTGTTTGTAACAAAAAGAAAGAAAGAAAAAGATAATCAAGATGGAAATGATCCTAAGAGATGAAAGGAGAAACTAGTAAGAAACATAGGAGAAGAAAGTTGGGTGTGCAGGATTTTCTGATTTCACAGGGGCAAGGACCATACTCCATCTTGGAAGATCTGTCCAAAAGGCCTGCAAATATTACATATGGTCAACTCTTGGCTATGTCTTTGGAGAAGAGGCGGGAGCTGCGAAGTGGACTCAATGCTCGACGAAGAAAGGAGGTTGAGGTCCCTGTTTTGGAGGCAGAGGCAGATCCCTATGCTCCACAAGCTGAGGTATTATGTAATGGTATTTCAATTCATGATGTCTTAGTTGATGGAGGTGCTGCAGTTAATGTAATGACTGAGTCTGTAATGAATATGTCGGGTTTAAAAATTGATCTCCCTTCAACACTTATGTTAAGGTCATTAAATAAGGGAAAAACTAAACCAGAAGGTGTAGTTTCAAATGTGGCAATATCTGTTATGGGTGTTGTATGTGTGGTAGAATTTCAGGTGATGAAAAATGGTACTGTTGCGTACCCAATGTTGCTGGGAAGACCATGGCTAAGGAGAGTTCATGCAAGGAACTACTGGAATGAAGGTTTCATGACACTTGGACGTGGTAGAGAGAGGGTGAAGATAAACATGATCCCTCGACATCATAAGGCAGACCCTGTGGATTCAAGTGATGAAACTGATGATTGGACATCCTCTGATTACTCTAGTACCAGTGAAGTGGACACTGAAGATGAAGAAAGTGAGGTTGATGTTTCAGTCATGGATATCCTTCCAGTCACACCAACTCATGACCCCATAAAATTATCTGAAGAAGAAGTTGATGATCGTCTCCAACAAATAAAGATTGGTGATGCTGTGATGGAAAGTGAGAAGGAATCCTACCTCCAGCTCTTTCGAAGGTACATACACCTATTCACTTTTGATTACAAGGAACTCCGTCAAGTAAGTTGGGTAGAACATTTTATTGAGCTGGTAGATGGTGCTAAGCCCATAAAGCAAATGCCATATAGAATGAATCCTAATTTTTCCAAGACTGTAAAAGAAGAAATAGATAAGTTGCTTGACGCAGGATTCATATTTGCTGTGGAGAATTCAGAATGGGTTTCTCCCATTGTGATCTCAATAAAAAAGAATGGGAAGCTACGCATTTGTGTTGATTACAGGAAGCTCAATAAGGAAACAAAGAAGGATCATTTCCCTCTTCCATTTTCAGATCAGATCTTGGACGAAGTAGCTGGCCAGGAGTGCTATAGTTTTGCTGATGGATATAGCGGCTACAACCAAGTTCGCATCGCAGAGAAAGATCTGCTGAAGACCACGTTCACCACTCCTTGGGGAACGTTTGCTTATAGAGTTATGCCTTTTGGGTTGTGTAATGCTCCAGCAACATTCCAGCGTTTGATGAATAGGGTGTTCGAACCCTACATTGGGACCTTCATCAGAGTATTTTTGGATGATTTTTGCATCTATGGGAGCAAGTTGGACCGCCTGCACCAAATGGAGATAGCATTTCAAAGGTTAGATGAAGCACAAGCCTCACTAAATCCTACAAAGTGTGTCTTTGGATGTTTTAAAGGCGTCTTGTTAGGGCATGTTGTATCCAGAGATGGTATTGGTACTGATCCTGATAAAGTTTCAAAAATAAAAGATTTACCATTTCCTATGAATAGAAGTAAGTTGAGATCATTTTTAGGTCATGTGGGTTACTATAGAAGGTTCATCAAGAATTTCTCAAAGATTGCACAGCCACTAACCCAGTTCTTGAAGAAGGATGTTACTTATGAACCAGGAAATAAGGCGCATGAAGCTTTTGGACAACTGAAGGAAGCCCTGGTGTCTTCACCTGTTTTGAAGAATCCAGAATGGAGCAAGCCATTCATTGTGTACACTGATTCCTCAGATGCAGCACTAGGAAGTAATTTGAGCCAAAAGGATGAAAATGGGAATGAACATCCAATTTATTTTGGGAGCAGACAAATGAGCAGTGCTGAGGTAAATTATACTGTAACTGAAAAAGAGGCTCTGGCTATCATTTTTGCTGTAAAGAAGTTTAGAAATTACTTGCTAGGGCAAAAATTTCTAGCTGTAACAGATCATCAGGCTCTAAAATATATTGTAAATAAGCCTAACCCATCAGGGAGGATAGCAAGATGGATAATTTTGCTACAAGAATTTGAATTTGATATTATAGATAGGCCAGGAAAGAAGCATGTCAATGCAGATGCACTCTCTCGAGCCTATGATGGTTTAGGATCATCTTGTGATGATGATGATTTCCTCGATGCAGCATTGTTATCCCTTGACACAATCCCTGGTGAATACATAGATATTTGGAATTATCTGAATGAATTCAAGTTTCCTGATGGTGCCAATGCAAAGACTAAGAGAAAGATTACTCAAGCCAGTCGTCCATATTCTATTCTGCATGGAGTATTATTTCGAATAGGACCTGATGGACAGTACAAGAGGGTAGTTGGACGTGATCAAGGGAAGGAACTGCTAGAATAATTCCACAATGGTACATGTGGAGGGCACTTTCTGGACAACTTATAGCAAGAAGGATCTTGGATGCAGGTTATCACTGGCCCTACTCTTTTTAAAGATTGTTATAATTATTGTAAGACATGTGATATTTGTCAAAACACATGGTAACCGTAAGACTTCATCGGCTCCATTATGCCCTATTCTTCCACTTGGTCCCTTTGAAAAGTGAGGAATAGACATTGTAGGTCCACTTCCAACTACCTCACGCCAAAATAAGTATATTGTAGTTGCCACAGATTATTTAGCCAAGTGGGTTGAAGCTAGGCCATTGAAATCAACTTCCATGGATGAAGTGGCAAGGTTCATATATGAACGCATTGTCACCAGATTTGGTTGTCCATTAGAAATTGTAACAGATCAAGGAAGCCACTTCATTAATGAGGTGGTAGAAGCCCTAGTCAATAAGTTTTCTATTAAGCACAGGAAGGCAACAAAATACAAACCAAGCACAAATGGACACGTGGAACGAACAAATTTTGTGTTGTGTCAAATTCTAGCAAAAGATGCAGCCTTGCAGGTACATAAATGGGATAAGAGGATTAATGCAGCATTGTGGGCATATAGGGCAACATCAAAGTCAGCAACATGATACTCTCCATTTCAGTTAGCCTATGGCATTGATCCAGTTCTTCCTATTGAGTTTAATATTCCCACTGTGAGAGTTATGAAAAATGAAAGGATGGATGAAAGTGATTCAGTAAAAGAAAGGTTGGTACATCTTCATTTGCTAGAGGAAATGAGGGAAATAGCAAAGGATACAAGCCATAAGAAGAAAATGAAGCAGAAGGAATACTTTGATCAAAAGATCCTTTGGTCTCCATTTCATGTGAATGACTTGGTTCTAGTATATGATTCCAGATACAAAAAAAGAAGACAGAGAAAATTTCTTCCAAAATGGATGGGGCCCTACAAAATAGCAGCTGTGCATGAAAATGGTACGTACCGACTGGAGGAATTGGATGGCACTCCTATTACGAAATGGGTCAACCACGACAAGTTGAAGATTTTCCAAGCACCAGAATAGTCTACTCCGAGGACGGAGTAGAAACTAGGAAGGGGGAAGATGTCGGCACTAAAATTTTCCTCCATAATTTCTATTTCATTAATGTATGTATTAGGAATAGGATGTTGTTAAGTGTAATTAGTAGTAGCGTCTGATAGAAGATAACGGTGCTGCCAGTACGACGCCGCCAAGAATGTGGAGTACGGTAATAGTCAAAGTACAATAGGAATGTTGTAAAAAGTGAATATTTGTCGTAAGTGGTCCGGTAATGTTAAAATGTCAAAGTTTGGGTAATTAGAGAAGTAGGGTCTACATGATTAGGAATTCGAAATATTATATTGGTAATAAGGACAAGGAGTGAGGTCATAAATATTTTGTGTATTTTATTTGTAAAAAGTCTAAAAATGTGGAACCCATGTAAAATGATAAGGTTTATCTTATCTTAAAAGATAAGCTTACATGTACAGATAAGAGTTAAGGTATGGAATATGATTCGTCAGAGTGGATTTCTTATCCTATCTTAGAGATAAGATGGATAAGCCTGTAAGTTCTATAAATAGAGAGGCTACCCCCCTCATTTAGCATAGAAGAAAGTAGTGAGAAATATTGTAGGAAGTGTGCGAAGGAAGTCATCAGTTAAAGGTGTGTTGAAGAAGCCACTAAGAGGTGTAATTGTAAATTTTCTCCCATAGTCTTGGTGAAAGGCAAGTGAAGTCAATAACACCCGAAGTGCCTCATGGGTGAGATTGTAACAATTTCATGTTAATATTATAATTTACTTTGGTATTTCAGATTTGTCATCATTCTGTCTTATCATAGTCTCTGTTATTCTTGTGTTATGTTTGTTGTTGTGTTTCCAGATTACATCCACCAAACTAAAGGCTGTGCATTAGTAAATAATCATAGCACGAGGAGTTCCCGGTGAAGAATTATCATAGTGCCGGATTGGTGATGACAGGCCCCATATCCAAAAAACCCCTTCTTAATTAATTTTGTGCCACACTCTTACAAATATAATAATACTGTAGAGAAAACATACATGGTTAATGGCATTAGTATGTATGTGTAAGAAGAAAATAATGATGGCCATGATTATGCTTATGACTATCAAGGTGTGTGTTATAAATTTCATAATAAAGTGGAAGTAGATAATATTTATTCCACCCATGCCATACCCTATGGTTACAGATATCATGTAAAAGATGATCCATCATGCCTACCTAGTAGTTGTGAGTCTAGTAAAGAGAAATTAGATATCCCATACTGCACTTATGTCATACACTTTAACTATGGTGATCAAGTTGTTGATGACCATGAATGTGTAACTAATGAAAATAATACACATCAATACTATCTCAATGACATTTATTGTGATTATGATGACTATAATGATAATTATAGTTATAGAGGAAGTGATGCATGTATTTTTATCCCATCTCTCAATTTTAAAATAAAAATAAATGATAATGACACGTCTTGTTTAGAAATCAGTAATGTTAGAAATGGTAAAAATGATGGGAATATTTCTCTCTTCTTCTCTTGAAATGAAAATTGATACAAATGACTACAATATCTCTCTTTTCCTCTCATGCAAAGGAAAAAAATACAAATCCTTTTCACATTTATCTCTCTTATGCTAAAATGAAACATGATGTAAACAATTGTGAAATTTCTCTATCCTCTCTTGATATGGAAAAAGTTACAAATGAATTCAATATATCTCTCTCTTCCTCTCATGAAATGAAAATGATACAAATACATGCAATATTTCTCTCTCTTCTATTGAATTAATAAATTATACAAATGATTTCAATTCTGATTTTGCTTCTTTTTAATTGGGAAATGATCTAAATGATTGTGATACATCTTATGACTCTTCTCTTGATACACATGATGTCTATGATGCTTGTGAAAAGGTTTTAATATAATCTACACGTGATGATGGGACTATAATGAAATTAATTAGATATATTTTTATATCATCAAAAATATATCACTAAATAACATCAAAATATAGAGAAATGATCACAATATGCAAGTAGAATGACTTAGCCACTTCGAGGGGGAAACCTCCAAACCATATAGTAAGAATCAAGTGCTCAATATGATGATCATATCCTACTCTCTATCTCATATATGTACCCTACTATATTATAAAAATCCCCGAGGTTGACCCACTAAGCATATGCAAACATCATTTAATATGATACGATATGATAAGATTTTATGTTAGCCACAAGTTGACTATCCATATCTTGATATATGAACTAGGGTTAAGGGTGTAATATGCCCCTCCCCCTTAAAAGTAACTGTTCGTGGTGATTTTTGGTTTGTCAATTATTTGATAAAACACCAAAAAATCAGAAGACGACAAGGTTTAACGATACCTACGGCGACAATGCAATATCGGGATGAATGGGTGTACAAAAAAACATGAGACTCCTTCTATTAAATGAGATAATTTACATGCAAAGATAATTAAACAAGATAGGTATTAGAAAAAAAGATGACGAGTTTCTCAACAAATTATGATCCTAGAAACCAATGGGCTTCCTTAAAGGGTGTCAACATTAAGTGATAATGATAATAGGATAATTGAAAATGAAGGATAAAATAGAATTCGAGAGGGATAGAGAGATCTTGTTCCACGTGATAGGCAGACCAAGAGAGGGGCTACAATAATCTTGAACTCCTTGAAGTAATTGACCAAAATTTTTCAATAGTTTCCCATTCTTCTGATATGACTTCAAGTTGATCTTCGATGTTCTCAAAGCCTGGTGTCAAAGCGATGAAAAAAAGGCTGAGTTCATGCGCGATGTCGAATTGGTCACAAACGAAGGGCTACTGGATGACGAGAAGGTCATATATTATTGTAATTGGATGTCCATGACCTCGTATAATCATCTATAGAGAGGCATATCTTGGAAATATGTAGATTAGATATAAAATAGATTGATACTTAACAACAGATGTGATTAATATGATTAAAATGGTAAATTGACAAGGATCATTGGTGATTTATGGGAATCGCTGGCGATTTTGATGAATCACTGGTGATTACTATGTAAAATATTGATTCTTTTGATAAAATGTAAATTGGATGTAAAATAAATGATTCATGACTTGATATGGTTTCTAATATTATGTGGTGACAAGCCGAAAGTGAAAAAAGAAGACAAAGACTTACCTTTGTTGATGAATACTTGAAAATGATGTCGTAGGAACCTTACAATGTTTGTAGAGCTTCCACAAATGTGACAGGTATGCTGAAGATATCAATACGATCATGATGATATCATCTAATTCTCCAATGAAATAGAGCTTCTTTGAAATGCATAAGGATATGTTCTAGGAGGTTTGATATTGCTTAAAAAGAATTTTTGGTGATCAGTTAAAATTGATGGCGATCGAGAAAAAATTGGGGAAACCCTCTTGGGAGTGGGTTTCAACCACTTCCAAATGGGTAGATTCAGGTATGGGGGTGAGTGGAAATGGTTATGAGGGGGTTAAGGGAGTAAGGAGGTTGAATGGTTAGGATTAAAATGGGCTATGATAGGTTATAGGTGGTTAGGAAGGTTTTAGGGTGTGTAAATAAGTTTTATGGGGAAGGCGGGGGGGGGGGGGGGGTAGAATGTAATTTTATGAGGGTGAAGTCATAGTTGTAGATAATGATATAGTTTTTAGGATTTTTGAATGAGAATGTGAGGGGGCGTAGCCAAGAAACATGTGTCTACATTAACATTGTACCCAATTTTGGTAATCTCTACTTGCTTCTTCTGGAATGCTTCATCCTCCCATATTACATCTTGAATGTCCTAATTATTCCATTTGATTAGATACTTAGTGATAACCCTTGTCTTCATCTTCTTAGTGAAAGTCTATAGAATTCCTTCAAGTTCCAAGGTGATGCATTTCTCTCCATCAAGCTCTTGTAATACTGATTGAGAATAAATTTTTTTCCCAATGAACTTCTTCAGGAAAGAAACATAAAAAACTTGATGTAATTTTCCTTGACTGAGGAAGCTCCAATTTATATGCCACCCTACCAATTTCTTGCAACACTTGATAAGGCCTAGATATTATTTAGTTGAAAGCTTGTTATATTTTTTCTATTGGTTTAAAGATAGTTGCCTATATGGATGCAATCATACAAAAACCAAGTCTCCAACTTCAAAGCTTTGTTCACTACGATATTGATCAAATTTTTGCTTCATGTCATTTTGTGCTGACCAAGTTCTCTTTTAGGCTAGAGATAACCTCTTGTGGTGTTGAATGTGATCTTAAAATTCCTCTTACTTTAGGCTATACCCCTTGAGATAAGTGAGATGATGGTCGATGGTAACCATATAATGCTAGGAGTGGGGACATTTTGGATGAAGTATGAAATGAAGTGTTATACCCGCCATTCTGCAAGTGGTAGTCATTTAATTCATCTCTCATGGCTTATCTCAAATAAAGAATCATAGATACCCCTCCACACATTTTTTAATACCTCACTATATTCATTGGTTTGGGGATGATATGATGAACTACAAGCCAATTGAGTACCCAAAAAAGAGAATAAATCTATAAAAAAATTGCTAATAAATATAGGATCACGATCACTGATTATAATCTTTGGTGTTCCCATGTAGATTTTGAATTGTATCTATAAAATATATGACAAATGTACTCCCCTATAAATGGATGATATAAAGCGCAAAAATGGGCATACTTAGTGAGTCTATCCATAACCATCATAATTACACTTTTCCCTTTGGTCTTTGGCAATCCTACGATGAAATCCATGGAAACCTCTTCCCACCGCTCACTAGGAATAGAAAGAGGCTGCAAAATTCCTAGAGACTTAATAGTTTCACCCTTGTTACACTGACATGTTAAACATTCTACCAAAATTTTCTGGACATTTACTTTCAACTCTTCCCAAAATAAATATTACTTAAGTTTGCGATATTTTTTTAGGAATCCAGAATGGCCACCCACTGGAGAAGCATGAAGATATGAGAGAACCTAATTTTTAAGGGTAAATTTTTTGTATAAGTACAACTGGTTCTTATACCAAAATACATCCCCCTTCTATACAATTTTTTTTGAAGTGCTAAGATCCTATTGGATATTCTGAATGAGATTTTGGGTTGCCATGTCATTCTTCCATTTGGATCTTGCTTGATCTACCCAATCTACCTATAATATTGACATGACATTTAACAATGCCTTTGTGTACTTATCTCTCATGGATAGTGCATCAGCTAATACATTTTATTTTTCTTTTTTTATAAATGATCTCAAAGTCATATCCCAATATCTTAGTGACCGATTTTTTTTGTTCTTTAGATGATATTATTTTCTCTAAGAAGTATTTCAAGTTGTTATGATATGTTTTTACCTTGAAGTGATGAACTGTGAGATATGGTCTCCACTATTTGATTACATGAAGAATAACCATCATTTCCTTCTGATAAGATGGTTTTGATAGGTTCTTACCTTTGAGTTGAAAAATCTTAAATTCAACGGCCCTCTTGCATAATTATTGTGCCTATGCCGCACCCTTAAGCATCACATTCAATAATGAAGGTTTCATCACATTCAACAATTAAGGTTTTGGAGAAATCTAGGGTATCCAGAACTGGAGTGGTACACATAACATTCTTCAGTGATTCCAATTCCTTGATTGCTATCCCATTCCAATTAAAAGAGTATTTTTTCAATAATGATGTGAGTGGTGCTATAATTCTACCATAATTATTCACAAACCTGTGATAATAACCTGTAAGCTCTAACAATCCCTTGATGTTTTTAAGGGTTTTAGGAACTAGCCAATCCACCATAGCTTGTATCATATGATGATCCAATTTTACACCTTCATGAGTCACAATATGACACAAGTATTCTACCTATCTTACCCCAAAAACACATTTGGAGGGCTTGACATAAAGGTGTTGTTTTTCAAGAGTGTTAAATCCTTTATTGACATGTTGTAAATGTTCCTACCAGGTCTTGTTTTAGATTAATAAATCATCAAAGAATACCAAGACAAACTTCTGAAAAAATATCTGAAAGGTTGAATTCGTCAAAATCTGGAAAATTACTAGAAATTCATAGCGGCCCTCATGTGTTTTAAATGTCATTGTATGAAAAATTCATAGTGGCCCTTTTGTTCCCTAAATGTTGTTTTATGAATATATTCATCACAAATTCTTATTTGATGGTATCCTGGTTGAATATTTAATTTTGTAAAATAAACAACACCATGTAATTCATCTAAAAAATATTCAATGAAAGGAATATGATACTTATCTTTCACTGTGTATTTTTTGATCTCCTTGTAGTTTGGACACATGTGACAAGCTTCATCCTTATTTCTGACCATCACCATTGGAGAAGAGTAAGCATTATGACTACGAAGAATAGTAATTGCTTCTAGCATCTGTTATACCATCTTCTCAATCTCACTCTTTTGGAGATAAGGGTACCTATAAGGTCAAATGTTGGGTGGTTGGTTTCCTGGTATCAACTGAATAATATGATTGTGATCTCTTTTATGTGGAAACACTTTCAACATATCCCCAAACAAAATAAAGTTATCATTAATAATGACCTATAAATCTAATGGTATAGGGCCTTTTGATGGCTAAGCTTCTATTGAGAATAATTGTGGCACACACATTTTCTAAATTTTATGAGAACTTATCAACTGTGGAGATTTTTCCTTCATTCAGTGCATCTCAAAAGTCATTCCTTTATAAGGGAACCACATGAAAAAATCCTGAAATTTCATCTCAATAGTTCCCAAAGTAGTAAGCCATCGAACCCCTAATACAATTTCTGCTCCTCCCATTGAAATGCAACATATGGGGTCATCTAGTAGGTAATCTCCCATATATAGCTTAATCTTATGGAATTTTCTTGAACAACTAAATTTACCTCAATCTGCAACCATAACTTGAAACTCTAGTGCTTGATAAATGAAGCAATTCAAGTGTATGGCCAACTTATGATTAATAAAGTTATGAGTGCTTCCCGAGTCAATTAATACTGTCATCCTTTATTTTTTCACAAATCTAACAACCTTGAGTGTTTGTGGGTTATTGATTCCTGAAATGACATGATTTCATGGTGGATTTTTGATCCAGGTAAGATCTATCCAACATATATATCAAAATAGATTTATTGAAAAGGATTTAAAAAATCTATTCAAAATCAAATGGTAGATATAAAGTCAAAATTTGTAATCTTTGCCAACATCCTAGGTCTATGTTAAAATGACACTTTGGAACAAGGTATGAATAGTTATCGAAACATAATGGAAGGGAAATTTTTTAGCAATGCATTAAAAAATTGTATGTGAGTTGTGGAAACATAGACAAGGCATGTAAATTGTTTGAAAAAATGCCATGGAAGGGAGATTTTTAAGCAATGCATTGAAAAAATTGTATGTGAGTTGTGGAAGCATAGACAAGGAATGTAAACTATTTTACAGAATGCTATGGAAGGGAGGATTTTTAACAATGCATTGAAAAAATTGTAGGTGAGTTGTGGAAGCATAGACAAGGCATGTAAACTGTTTGACAAAATGCCATGGAAGGGAGATTTTTAGCACTGTATTGAAACAAAAGTCTGTGAGTTGTGGAAGCATAGAAAAGACATGTAAACTATTTAACATAATACCATAAGAAATGCGGCCTCATAAAACATAATGGCTACAAAAAAATGCACACAATGGATTTGTTGGAAAGGTTTTACAAGCATTCAAACGAACGTAATCAACAGAAGAAAAACTAGTTTCCCCAACCTTTGTGAGAATCCTCCCTACTTATGCTTAAAATGAAGCTTTTGAACAGAGTATGGGCATCCTTTAAAGCATACAAGATAGATGACTTAATATCGATCCGTGTACTCTAGAAAAACACCAGATCTCATATCCTCGTAGTGTTAAGTCATGTATTTCAGAAACATGGATAGCTCCAAGCCTGAAAGTAAAAATAAAATGAATTTCACCTTCTTATGGTTGGTTCTACTCCCATTGAATGTAATGCCCCATTTTGACACACTAAAACCATAACACAGGGCTTAGAAAAACTTGGTAATTTTTTTAAACTACATATTATTTATTGTAGGGTCGTACTACTATCAACAATTAAACTTATTCATATTGTTTATTATTTCCCATAATTTTTCACTAGGTCAAAAATACCCTTCTCTACATTAATTTTGAATTTGGAAAGGGTCCATTTGGCTACCATACTAGCTCGTGCCAAAATGCTTATTTATTTAATTATTTTTGTAGGATACTATTTTGATACTTTAACACTCTCCATGACCCATTATAGTAAATCAAATAAGCCCATGCTACATATTAATTTATTAAAACAATTTTCTTAAAAGAAAACATTATGTATATATATGCTCACGATGGCCTCTAATAAACATCCCCTTAGGTTCCTATTTGATTAATTTACCCCAACATATTAATTTTCATCGATACCCATTTAAATTATTTACCTATTCCCACAATCTTAAAAGTGGAGAGGGTTTCATATCCGAGCCATTAGACTATTTTGTTCTCGAGCCTATGATTTTGGGTATTTTCTGAGGGAACCCTAATCCATCCCTTATGATTAAGTTATATCCTTTTTTTTCATTTTGCGGTATACATTTATTTGCACTAGGTTTTACATGGAGGAGGGTGGCAGCAAGGAGATGGAAGATTCATAGAGGCAATATTGAGTCCATTTCACAAATCTCTACCTGTATTTGTAATCAAGGGAATTTCATTTCCTCTTAATTATTTTGGGTCTAAATCTGCATATATATAGGGGATATATATCCCCCTCATATATATATATATATATATATATCATACTGGGGTATATATATAGTATCCCCCTATCGTATATGTATCTATGTAATATGTATATGTATCCCATGTATATGTCAAGTATGTATATATGTATATATATATATATATATATATATATGCAAAAGTAGTGGCAAATGTAATGTACTATGTAGGGTATGTATATGGAGCCGCGACCATGGGATATATATATACTGTGTATGTAGAGGTGTGGAGGGGGCGGCGTGGTATATAGGCGTATAGGAGGATAGTATAGGGGTATGGTATGGCCGCATTTACGCCAGATAATCAAATTTATACAATGGAGAAGATGGGGGCAGGCTCGCTCCCCTGGAAAAAATATTTGTTAAATATTAGGAGATCTTATTACGTCCATGGACTAATAAGTTTCCTTTTATTCTGGTTTTATAAATCACTATATCTACGTAAATGAATGTGCCTGTGTGTGTGTACCCAATAGTGACAATTTGTGTCAGTATACACTTAAAATGAACATGCGACTGGGGGGTATAGAGGAAGTTAAAGTTAAAGTGGTGTTTCTTCTATTGCTAAGGGACAAACTCAGTTTCCCTGTGTATTCAAAGGTGAAATTGACTTAGAGATGGCTACTAAAAAGTGGTTGCGTAGGAGAGGGAGGGTGGGCAAGTCACATCCTGTCTAACCTCAAAAAATCCAACATGTTTTATTTTTATTAAAACATCCCTCACCAACAAAAATCCCAACGATTTATAATGTATTCTTCCTCTAGAGGATAGTAATGACTCACACACACACACACTACACACACACACACACACATTCACAAGGGTTTAAACAAGGTAATATTTTTTTCAATAATTTTTTCCCATTTAAATCTTAGACTTATTACTTAACCCAGTTTTGACCTTATGTTTATATTAATTCTATATAGATTTTTTTTGACTAGTAACAGTAGAGCAACTAAATTAGTTTCCTTAATACAATAAATTATTTTCCCATGGCCCGTTTTAAAAGAAAGAATAACTCCATATTATCTAAAATATTCACCTCATTACAATAAGTGATAGAAATAATCACCATGTATTTCTTTTCTTCTCCAAATCCAAAATAACTTCCCTACATTAATTTTTTTTTTCAAATTTAATATACATTTCCAAGCTTCAACTAAACAAGAATACATAATTAAGTATCACTTACAAGTATCAAACCTTCCATCTAATGTGGAAACTAGTTTACAAAATTACAAGACTTCTTCTCAAGAGAGAAGGTAAGATACCAAGATATTACATAATCATTACAAGAAACAATCTAAAATTCAAGTTTAGGAAACCCCCCCCCCCACCCCCCCCCAAAATTTTTGGAACAACATGCCCAAAATTTTAAACTTTTTCCTCCAAGCTCCAAACATATTTTCAAGCTTCCACTCCATGTGAAAGTACTTCAATGCAAAAGAGAAAGAGGCCCAATTTCCACCCAACCAAATGGCATCATCACATGTTATTTCCACCAATGGAGGACATGCTAGCCTCCCTTCAATCCCATAGGAGAGAGAGAATACATGCCTGAAAATTGCAAAAGTATGGGAAGACATAGGATGAATAACACACACACACACACACAACTCCATTACCAAAATAACCAAAACAACACATAAACACAAGAGGAGAAATCCATGTTTCCTCAAATGGGGAAGAGTGGCAAGGAGCCCATTATAAACCATTTTGTAATCCAACCATAGGAACACCAATAACAATCACCATACATCCCTCCTTATCACTCCATCCCAAACTCCAAGCCTCCTCCTTGTAAGGATTTTCAAACCATGAGATAGTTTCCTTCACAAGGATGGAAGATGAGATTCAAACCATATGAATAGTCATCTTCCACATCAAACCATATGAGGGGAGGAAATAATAGAAATAGACCATCATGGCTTGTCCAATCAAGCCATGTGGTGTAAGAGGGGGTTTCCTCCCTCTTCCCCTATAATTCCAAAATCCACCTCAAGTAGGATGGATGGAGAAAATGAAAGTGACATAGTTTAAAATCACACCCACAACAACATGCAAGCATATTAAATTAAAACAACCATTTTTCTTTTGCACATTATACTATAGAAATAAAATAATAGAGGTATGAAGTACCTCAAAAATAGGCCACTTCCAAAATAATCCAAAATTAGCCAAGCTCCAAGTTTTCTCCAACTCTCAAGTTGATGCTCCTACCCCTCTCCAAGGTATAAAAAGAAGAATCAAACTCCCAATAATAAAAATGAGAGGGTGAATGTGTCACCCATATTATCCAACATAAGATTCCAAAATCCCAATAAAATATAAAACAAAACACAAACACAAACCCCAAATTTCCTAAATGGGAATAAGAACACACTTCAACTTTTGAGAAAGCACACAAATCAACATTCTTACAACATGGTGACAAGAGAGGGATCAAATGGGAGGGAAAATCCCATTTGACCTTGAAAAGAGGCCCCCCTACCCATAGGTAGGGTCAAAGGGGTCCATTTCAGTGTAAGGGATACCCCAATGTGAAAAGAGACCCTTACAAATGCCACATTTAGCCCAAATTCGAGATTGGGTAAAGTGGCTCAAAGGTAGAGGTGGTGGGGCCCACCCAAATGATGATTAGGTGATCCCAAACATAACTAACAAGGTTAATTAACTTAAAACACCACTAATACATGTAGGGACCATTAGGTCCTTAAACTAGTTTAGTACAAGGCTTAACAAATTAAAATAACATAGGTAAATTAGGAATCACCAATGGTGTCCCAAACATGAATACGCCACATACACACAAGGTTACACAAATATCATGCATGGCTAAAGGACTCGACCCAATCAGCCACTTGTGCAACTTGAGGTGTAACTTTAAAACCCACATTCTCCCATGTGACTGTAATCTGCACACTCAATTCACACATTAAACATACCTGCTCTAAATAATAAATTCAGAGAAATAATAACAATATATCGATAGCTAAACCAATCATGGATATTCATTCTAACTATACCAAAAATCAATAATTAATTCAATAATGATTGCACTAATCAACATACATTCAAACGATAAATCAAGATATAAGATCACATCTAAGTTACTATAGTAGATCAACATAGAATTTATCCAAGTTATTCCATGATAACAACCAAAGATAATCCATAAGTAATATCACAATAAATTAACATACATCCATCATATATCAGATAAACTAATTGCATTAATATCCATAATAACACATTTCCCGGTGTCCAATATGTATCACAACAGTTCTATTGGCAAAAACTAAGATAATGCATAATTATAGTTTGGCACCTATGTCCCATATAAACAAATACATTATGTCAATGTCAATAATCCATAATGAGACCACATAATATCAAAATAGTGCTAAATCAATATCTACAAGTCTAGTAAATGAAATGAGTCAGTAAATGAAATGATGCAAGAAAGGGGTGGGCACTACATCCCCTCTCCTAAGATTAGACTTCCTCCTAGAAGTCATTGGAAGAGATATAGGGATATGACCTCACGAGGTATCATGTCGTATCATGGGTTGTTAGTCACAAAAAGCATGTCCCACCAATTCAAACTTGGTCCTGTACTAAGTGTTTCTCTCATTTAGAGTAATTTAATTAAAGAAATTTGTAACTTCCAAGGAAATTAACATCATTGTCTAAAACCCCTACATGGTCACACAAGTGGATGTCCAACATTATAGTCTCTTTAAGGGAACTATATTTTTTTTGTCTCAACAAACATGCCTCACCAAATATAACATGGTTCAAAGTCAAGTGTATTCTCAAATAGGAGAATATTACTCAAGGGAAATTGTAGCTTCCAAAGGATTCATTTTCATCATCGGTTCTCGACAAGGTTCCACATAAGTGGATGCACAACATAAGGTCCACATTTAAAGGAAACTATTTATGGGTGAGCCAAGGGAACATAATTGTTGTCTCAAATAGGGTTAACAAGTTATGCATACTTGATGTGTATGAGCCCACTCATGAAAACCATCCAAGGTGCCACAAATACCACACAAGAAGAGAGAAAAATTTTCCAAGTTTACATGTGGTTTCACCTTCTAGCTCACAATTAACTTTAAAATTTGGAAAATGGTTCACAAGACTCTCCAAATTGGTCCTAACATCCACATTATTCATTAAGGGGTCAAGATGAAGATTCACATAATACCAAGCATAATAAAGGGGTGATGACTTGATTTGATAATTATTTTTACGTTCACATAGTGATAGTACCAATAAATTGTGGGTGAAATATCTAGCCAACCATCAAGTTAGGATTGATTTTCTAGTTTGGTTTTCAGGGTTTCCATAGCATGTACCATTTTCTAGAACATCTCAATTCTGGTTCAAAATTTTCTTTAGAAAACTCATAAGGATAGTTTAATTTATTATTGTTTAAAATTTTACCTAAGTTTTCACCATGAAAAAACAATTTTCAAACTTTCTACACCCCAAAAAGCCACAATTCCTTAATGAAACAACAAACAACAAATTTTCAATTCAATAAGACATATGAGAAGTTTACTTAAATTTATCATTTCTTTATCACTATAACCAAGAGAATATATAAATGAGTTAGGAGAACAAAATACATTCAAAGGGACATTTCCAAAACCTATCAAGATACTATAAATTACAAAATTATAACTTGGATGGGATACAACAAATTTTCCATTCATACCTTCCTCAAGAGTTCAAGAGGTCAATACACATTTTCCTTTTAGGGAAGGTATAGCCTAACACTTCTCAAAATATGGAATTTATGTTAACTTTCACTCAACAATTATTTTGGTCATAAATGACCCATTAGGTCAAAAAGAGATGTATATAAATATACTTCTTAACTAGAGGGTGAATTCATTTTTTCATACAAAGAACTTAAATTTCACCACCCTATTGAGTGGTGAAAGAAATGGGGCCATGTTTTCAAGAGTACCCCAAAACAACATAGTCTCGATCCAACTCCAAATTTTACATTGCTTAACTAGGGTTTATACTGATAACAACTGACATCATCTTCACCCAAGGTAGGTGGAATGAATAGATAATTGTTATTCTTAGTCCTCACAATAAGGGGTTACACCATTTATCTTATAATAAGTTACTGAGAGTTTTCTAATGTGAAATAAATCTTATGCAAGAGTATCCTAAGAGTCTAGTAGCCAAAGGATATCTAATTTGTGAGACCATTGCAACCTTCGATTATTCACATTACTTTCTCATGTAGAACTAGGAATGAAAACACAATGCCTAAGTTACTTACATAAGACCAACAATTTAGTGTGTAATCCAGATTAGATGAATATTGCACAAACTAAGAATAATAAACATCACTTATTTCATTTGAAACTATAACTTATGATCACCTCAATTTTAGATTTTAAGGGGTAAACAAATGATAACATTATTTGGTCAACCAAGGTTGTTTCAAATACATATATTCACAGTTTTCCCATTTACATATAATTTCACGAATTTTATTCTTGTTTATAAGGTATAAGTACATAAATGTACTTATAGATATATATATATTTTTTATTTCTTATGAATCATTGTATTCATCACATTACTGCACCATATTACTTGTAATTTCATGGGCCAACACTAGCATTGGTATACCATCTCACCCAACCAAGAGAGAAATTGACAATAAGTTATTTGTCTTTTATTGAGAAGAGAGAGGATGAGAGAATGTTTTTATTTTTGCATAATCATTGTTCTTCTATCTAGAGATAAGGTAAGAGGGAGAGGGTGATTCCATGATTTCTACACATAGTCTTAGTGTCATAAACATGATTATTTAATAACATTCTAACCAATTTGAGAAGGGTTATTATCACAAGTGTACCTTCTAAGGTAAAACATTTTAACCAAGTTACATTGCACCAAAACTTAGTAAATGATCATAGTATGAAAATGGGCTTGTCGAGCTTAAGAAGGGTTATAATAACTTGAACATTACCAAAGCTAATTCCAAATGTTATACTGAGGGATTTGATGAGAATTTTAAGTTGTGAAAACCATAGTCATTTTCTAATAGCTCAATGTATTCTTAGTTTACGAGAAGAGGATAAAATAACTATGAAATATCACTTCGTGAAAAACCATCGTATAAAAGAGACACACTAAGAATCCTTTCCCCCTTATCATATATTGTTTAGAGATGAGTTATAGGAGTTTACATTAATAAAATTTTCCATCCAAGTATGCTTAATTTAGAAATACACTTTCAAAAGGAAAGGCAAGGTTATAAGGTTGTTTGGTAAATTTTCTTATAAAGAGAGTTATAAAATTGAGATTAGTAGCATATACATGAGGAGTGAAAATTATTCTAGTTTATAAATAATGAAATTTTAAGATGTGGAAGACCATTTTCCCTTATTAGGTTTCTACATAAAGGTACAATTATTTATTTCACGCCCATACCAAAAGGGTTTTTAGGTTTAAAAGTGGTGCCCTTAACATTGTGAGTGAGTTTCCCAAGAAATAATAGATCACTCAAAGAGGAAAACCAACTAACCAAATACCCTAAACATATACCTTAGATCTAGGGAACAATTCTACACTCTCATATCTTAACACTAATTATTTACAAAACAACCATGACTATGTATGGTGTCCAAAATGACCAAACTATACCAAATCAAGTTAGCATCCAAAATGCCTCGTAGCATCCAATTTTTCATGGTCATAACATTTAACCTAGAACACATGTAACACATCACAATAATCATATTATAAAATCTTCCACCCTCCAAGGGTGTCCTAAGAAGTCAAACGGTTCATTAAGACCCAGTTCTCATGTTCTACGATCTAGCCAAAATGGCTACAAAAAGGCCTACCAAACAACTACCAATACCCAAATGGTAAAATAAACACATCCAACCAATTCTCTATTATATAGGGAGTCTGAAAAGACATACAAAACCTAAAATGGTGAATGAATCTCGAACTGGAAGCACCTTCTCGGGGCCAACTATTAAAGTATTGCTATTGCATTTCAACATATTTTTATTGAAAAGTGGCTACAAAATGGGTTTCAAAAATCCCAAGCAAAATTCATTAACTCTCAAATTAATTCTATCAACTCTCATATATTATTCTATATATATAGAATCCAATGC
Source organism: Taxus chinensis (assembly GCA_019776745.2). Lineage (NCBI taxonomy): Eukaryota > Viridiplantae > Streptophyta > Pinopsida > Cupressales > Taxaceae > Taxus > Taxus chinensis. The sequence goes on along the minus strand of CM034150.1, from coordinate 763,494,061 downwards.
AACTTACAAAATATAATTCTATGATAACCAGAACTCTAGTTGTGACCTCATTTTCGGAAGCTAATTTATGTGATTAACTAGTTTGTTTTTGTGACAGAATAACCAGAAGCCTCCAAAACACACGCTTGAAAAAATAGTTCCCAAATCCATTTTCTCAAAACCAATTGTTGCAACCAATTGAGATGGAAAAATACTAAAGGTTAGAAGTGGTAGATTTCAATTTCCTACTAAAGCTCCCTAAACCATGGGTCCAAATCGAAACAAATTTCTTAGATTTCAGTTACTATCCCATGCAACAATGTGATCAACAAGGCTCAAAATTCCTTCAACTAAATGATCAAATGATCTTATAAATTGGGTTTAAATGTTGTTGTGACATCCCATGTCACTAGATAACATGACCATCCTAAAGATCTCTTGTATGGAGCCACATAAGCCATTTTGCATGCTTATTTTAGGAACGAATTTTCTTAAATTTTGCCAAAGTGTTTTAGAATAATAGTTTAACCTTGAATGTTTTTCCTCTAGAACACAACCCGATGGTTCCATTTCTAAATTTTTCTTGTCAAATCTTGAAATCAAACGAGAAAAACATCCTTTTAGTAGGAACAACACTCAAAAGCAGTTGTTTTAGGTATGCTACGTCGAATGTCTAATTACGAATTTTGACCGATGAGGAGAAAAAGGTCACAAGTTTAGTGATCAATGGAAATGTTTTCATCGAATGGGAAATCAAACCAGCCAAATTATTAATCTATTACATAATCATACGAAGCAAAACCAGTTTTGGAACTAGAGCTTTGATACCAACTGTAATGCCCCATTTTGACAAAGTCCCAGTCTAATGCATTAATCATTTTCCATGACCCATTTGTCAAATCAAATAACCCATACTACATATTTATTTATTAAAAATAATTTTCTTGTAAAACCACATTAATATTTAATGCTCACCATGGCAACTAATAACCCATCCCCTTAGGTTCCCATTAATTAGTTACCCCAGACACATTGATTTACCCACAATACCTCATTAAATCACTTAATTCCCACAATTTAAAAGTTGGAGGGTTAAATTATGAGCCATTGGATTCTTCTATTCTCTACCCTAGATGTTAGTATTTTCCTAGATGACCCTAATCCATCCTTATGGTTTCCTTTATATCTTTTTTTTCATTTTTAGTTTCCTCCATTTTTACACAGGTTTTTTTTGCAGGTGCAAGAAGATGGATTGAAGTGAGATGGAAGCACCATGGAGGCTCTAATACGCTTAGTCCAATCCTTCAGATCTATATTGTATTTTTTGTGGTATTTCATTTCCTCTTTTATACTTGTTCTAAGTATCCTTCCGAGATAAGGGGAGAATTTCCTCTTATAATTTCTGGTTTGTTCTCAATTGCCTAGGGTTTTAAGATCCAAACCTCTTGTTTTTTTTCCTCTCTTAACAAATTTATCTCTCTTGATTTGCATATATATATTATATGCAAAAGAGATTTAAACAATGTGCAAAGGTTTCGGAAAAAAGTGAATGTGTGCATGATGTGTGTGTATCAGAGGTGTGTAGAGTGGCATGGATGTTGGATTTGTGTGAGGAGAGTTGGGGGTGTGTATGTGGCCATACGACCACACCACATAATATACATTATGATAAGTAGATACTATAGGGGGGCAGGCCATTCCACCCCCCAGCTAATTATATTTGGCATTAACTAACATTTATTTGTGTCAGCATGAAAACCAAAGGGAAATGAGAGCTATACAGCATTTTGTTATAAAAAAACACACATTTTATTCAAAGTTATTGCGTGGTATGCGTGTTGTACATGTACCATATGCTATATAGAATTATGTAGGTGTATATATAAATGCATTTCCTACTAAATACATTTTTAACCAGAGGTTAAATGAGTGCCCTATACAAGTAAATCAACTGATTAGATTTAACCGTTGTCCAAGGGGTTATATATAAGGACCCCCAATATAACTCAAACAATTCCTTCAATTGTGGTAATTAAACGACCAAATCCTAAAGTCTATAACCGGTAAAGATTTTGTTGAAAATTTTCTTACTTTGATTGAATAAAACATTTTTCTCGCAAACATGTGGGTACTTAAATACGGATCTGACTATAGGAAAGGCAAGTTTTTTTTTATTCTGATAATAACAAAAATTTAGAATCTTATCTAACTTTTAAAATCAAAGAGTTAAATTTACTTTTAAATCTACAACTAACAAGGAGTCGGGCAAAAAGGAATTCCAATACACCCTAGATTTTCCATTAAACTCAAATAAATCTCAATGGTTTGATATTCAACTCATATGCGTAAATAACAGGTAGCAAACCTAGAGATCATGGCAGTATGCAATTCAACAAAGGGATGGTTCAATGGAATGTCACAAGATTAAATTATTTGCTCCAAATAGGATAAATGGTTGAAATTAACATTTACAAAGGAATTGGTAATAGGTCTTTGAACTGCAAAACTATCTTTTTAAGAAAGAGAAAAAAAAGGTGCAAAGCCAAAATGTCCAAATATGAATTTTTACACCTCCTTACCCAATATATATCTGGGTGTGAGAAATTAATCAGGCGCAAAAGGGACTAATTTGTAAAATTCCCTTCTTGAACCACCCAAATGCATAAATCAGGTACTAAGGAAAATTCAGGGGGTATTTCATTTTAATAATTAACATCAGGCCTATTATAAAGTAGAATAACTAGTATTGGGAAATCCCGAAGCTTGAATTAAGGGTAGTCTTTATTATTTTGAACGATTTTGATGCACTTTCTTCTAGAGTGAATTCTCCCCGGCACAAGATTTTCACAATCATTCCTATAATTGTGTAATATTTCAAATCTTAAATTGGCAATGAGGTTTATTAGGAACCATTACTAAGCTCAAGGTTGGAAAATCGTTTTATATATACATTGAAATTCTTTATACAGTCCTTTTACACAGTCTAAACATACATCAGGCATACATTCATACATACTTAAATCATAAGTAAATTTGGTGGGATACATGTTTTGGTTTCTTAAATTGATAAATTGTTCATCTAGAAACATGTAATATTTGAGGATTTCGGAGGTTGCATGCATTTCAGACTCTAAAAAAGGAAGATCAGAATTCGCAATTTCTTTTCCCAATTACACCCCGACTTTCAGATGGCCATAAACTTTTGAAGGATGGGAGCTCAAATTTGAGAAAAGAAAGGAATTTTTGGAAATCTCTCAGAGTTCTACACTAATAATAAATACAACTCCGCCATTTAAGGAAGTAGTCAAAGGTAAAATATCAGTCAACATGGAATTCCTAAAACAAACATATCTTCCAATAGTACTTCATCATTTTTGCAAAATCATAGTCATTGGAAAGATGATTGCAGAGGCCATAGTATGGGATCATCTTTCAGATTTCGGGGGTTCTGGACCTCCAAAAATGGAAGAGAATGTGGTAGATTCCAGGCCATTAATGAAGGATGGTGAGAAGTATGGGGCATCATGGAGTCTGCATGGGTTTAGACATAGGAGATGCAATCAAAATCAATTTCTTCAAGAACAAGGAAACCATTAATGAAGAGGGATTTTGAATATCACAAGGCACTCATTACAGGATTAAACAATGATTGGAGGATTTTGAATTTTGGGTTTCTATTTTCTCTCTCCTCTCTTCAAATTTTCTTCTATAAATTGTAATAAAGGGTGGGTTATTCTTCAACTTGGGTTTGGATAATTTTCCTTTACACCCTCCCTTCTTCTCTTATCTACAAGTGATATTTGTTGAGTTTAAACCTCCCATTTGTCAAATTGTAAAAGGAAAATTTAACCTCTTGGCCATTGTAATGCACTTTATCAAATTACATTGGAGCAATACATGTATGCGGATGATTTTTAACCCTCTCTTGTATTCATTGCATTCCATCAAACCTCTCAAGTATGTTTGGTTATCTGTGCATGGTTATTGTATCATATGATTAATAGTCTGTGTTTAATAGTTAGTGGATTCTCATCAGTAGATTGATTTGTAGTGTATTTTCACTTCTTAATATTTTGTGGTTTCTATTTCTATGCAAAGTAGGTATTCAACATTCCTTTTGGTGCATCACCTCAATGTTAATTAGTTTAGGTTTATTTCTTGCAATTTTCTTAACCCTGTCTCCTTGGCATGTTAGAGTAGATTTTTGAGTAGATCATCTACAATTTGGATGTGTGCATCAGAATAGAGGAATAAGAACCAGCCTTCATCTAGAGAGCTTTCCCGATTGCAAATTCTCCACACTTTGGGAAAAGCTCCATGTTATGAAATCACACTGACATGATTTTCTCAATTTCGAATTGCAAATAGTCAAACGGGTGTTGTGATTGCACATCAACACAGAACTTTGACTCTTGCAAAATTTTGTATGGCTGTATCTCAATCCTAGCTATAAATCTCTACTTGATATATATATATCCATTATGAGATGCATAGTAAAGGAAATTGGAATGAAACTTTTTAGTTAATTCAAAGGAACCTTTCAAAATTTATCCTCAGAAGTAAAACTAGGTTTACTTCCTGAATAGTATTCCCAATGGTGTAGCATTTTTTAGGCTTCTAGTTAACCCATTAATGCCCCTTTTTATTTCCTCTCTTGACTTTCCTTTATAATAATCTCAACTAAATTTTTCCTTACTAACATAGCATTAAGAATTTTAGGTTTAAAAGAAAATTATTTTCCAAGGCTACTCAAATCGTTTACTTGAAAATCCTTTGTATTTTCTTTTCATTTCCCAATAGATTACAAAAATAAGGTAAACCCTCTTTCATTAACAAGAGGTCTCCATGGACAATAAATTTTTTCACATAGCATATTTTACAACTAAGGAATAACTGTAAACCATAGTATGCTTAAACTTCACCCCATTATAATTGATAAACACAATAATCCAAATTTTATGTAGCTTGCCATCTTGATCCAAATCTAACTTCCCTAGATGTAGCTTCTTTTTTAAAATATGTAATATAAATTTCTTGCTTCTACTAACAAGAATACAAAACTATACTCAATGTATAATCATTCCACCAAATGTGGAATTACTAGTTTAGCTCAAGATTACAAGATCTTCTTCTCAAGAGAGAAGATAAAATGATAAGATTTACTTCATGCATCACAAAACAATACAAAATCATATTAAAATGCAAGAGGACAAGCCTCCCCAAAATGGGGAACAACATGCCAAATTTTCCAAATTTTTATTCCATGTTCCAAACATATTTTCTAAATCTTTCAATCCATATCTAAAGTCTTAAAATCACAAGAGAAAGAGGCCCGATTTTCCACCCAACCAAATGGCATCATCACATGTCATATCCACCAATGGAGGACATGTTAGCCTCCCTCCAATCCCATGGGAGAGAGAGAATGCAAGCCTTAAAATTTCACAAGGGAACACAAAGGGTGACAAAACACACACATAATTTCAATGCAAAACAACAAAAAGAACACCAACTTTCATCTTGAGGATAACTCCATGTTTTCCTCTTAAGGGGAAGAGTGGCAAAGAGCCCATAATAAGCCATTTTGTGAACCAACCATATGAACAATAAAATTAATATTCATAATCATTCAAATATCCCACCTTATCACTCCGTCTCAAAATCCAAGCCTCCTCCTTGTAAGTGATTTTCAAACCATTTTCAAACATGAGATTTTTTTCACAAGGATGGAAGATGAGGTATGAAACCATATGAACAATCATCTTCCACATTAAGCCATATGAGGGGAGGAAATAAAATAAAGACCATCATGGCTTGTTCCTTCAAGCCATATGGTGTAAGATGGGTCGTTCCTTCCTCTTCCCCTACAATTCTAAAATCCACCTCAAATGTCTTGATGGATGGAGAAATTGCAATGCAACAAGTTCACAATACACCCACAATAACATGCAAGCATACAATATTCAAACAACCATTTTTCTTGAAGCAAACATACTTAACAAGCAAAAACAAGAGTATGAAGGCCTACCTCAAAACTTCATGCTATCTTGAATGCCTCCAAGTTAGAAAATCCATAGTTACTTAAAGCTCCAATCTCCTAGCTCCAAACTTTCTACTAACACTCATAATAAAGAATGACAAGAAAAAGTTCCTAATCCCTCTCCACGAGGAGGTATAAAAAGAAAACAAACTCCAAATCCTCAAAAATGAGCAGCGGTGACATGTGTCACCCATCTCATTATCCAAAAAAGTATTCTTGTGGAAATCCCAGTGAAAAGGATAAAACATGTTTCTACTACTTTATTTTTGGTCCCCAAATTTCCTAAAGTGCAAACTAAGCCAACACTTCAACTTTTGAGAAAGATCACAAATCAAAATTGTACTTACAAGATGGTGACAAGAGAGGGATACCCAAATGGGAGGGAAAATCTCATTTGACCTTGGAAAGAGACCCCCCTACCCATAGGTAGTGTCTAAGGGGTCTCTTTCATGTAAGGGAGACCCCTAATATGAAAAGAAGCCCTCAAAATGCCACTTTTAGCCCAAATTTGAGATTGGAAAAGTGGTTCAAAGGATGGAGGTGGTGGGGCCCACAAAAATAATGATTAGGTCGTCCTAAACCACTAACCATAAGATTACTATTCATAATAACCTGTGACTAATGCAAGTGGGGACCATTAGGTCCTTAAACAAGTCTTAGTACAAGGCTTAATAAATTTGAGAAAATAACATCGGTAAATTAGGAATCACCAATGGTGTCCCGCCAATGAATACACCACATACACACAAGGTTTCACAAAGATCATGCATGGCTAAAGGACTCGGTCCAATCACCCGCTTGTGCAACTTGAGGTGTAACTCTGAAACCCACGTTCTCCTGCTATGACTTGTAATCTGCACCTCAATTCACACATTAAACATAATGTGGTCGATAAATAATAAATCAGAGAAATAATCCAATATATTGACAACCAAATCAATCATGGATATTCATTCCAACTATACAACAATCAATAATTAGTTTCACTTATTTATTGACAATCCAAACTTGTGTGGGAAATAACCAACATCCAAATGAGATAACTATCCAAAATCGTGTACATGATGTTTCTATAGTACTTCAAAACATATACTTTATTTAAGTTGATTCCATGGATAACATCCAAATTAGACATTGTACATAATAAATGGTCACAATATGAAATAAATTTGTCATTAATCCATGGGGATATATCTAATTCAATCTCAAGTTGTACCTTTCTAAATCCATGATTGCTCGGGTACAAGTAAATGAGTAAGATGTATCACAAAATTCAATTGTACTTTTATGTTGCTCCTCAAATATGCAAAAATTTCATAAGAGTAATTTACTGTCAAAACCAACATGCATGCTGTCTAATAGTAGTATGATCAATGTCCCATCTTCTTTAGGGAAACTTGCAGTGATTGATCCAAATGGCTGTCTAAAGCAATGATCTACAACCTGGTCAAGGAAATGAGTCAGCTGGAAATGTAACATTTTAATGTGAAGGGATAAGTCTTCTAGATTGCAATCATACAAAGTTGTTATTTTCCTGTGTATTTACTCCTCAACCTAGGCATGAAACCTTTAAACTAAGTCAACCTATAAAACACATGAGACTCATTTTTTTAGTATACTCTATAAGCACCATCAGAATGAGTTTGGGCAACAATTTAAAAATAATTGTTAATACAAGTATCTTTTCAAACTTAGTTCCGGATTAAATTATCTAGCACCTTAGAAATTAGGGATGGAGATGCCCTTTTCAAAATGTTAGAGTTAATCAGACATTTTTCAACCATATAAGCTAAATAAAAGGACTGTGTAATACTTATACTGTTACACAACTTGTACAGTCATAATCGCAATAAAAAAAATTTAGAGATAACACTAGAATTACAAGAGATTATCCTAATAAACATCTGATAAAAGGATAAAAATATCATACACTAATGTCTCTATATTGTTGTTTTTATCGATTAGAATTAACAAGGAGGTCTTTAGTTGATCGGTAACATCATGGTTGTTTAACACCAAGTTCTGATTTATCAATATAAAGGTAGGTTGAGATAAACCTGAGCAAAAAAGATTTTTTTTTATTTTATATAGCTCTCATTTTTATGCATAATTTATTTGGATAGTTTATCCTTCCCATTAGGACCGTTCCTTCATTATCATCCATCAATAATTTCTTGTACCCCATACAGTATAGCAATAGAGAATTATAAAATGTCTTTAATTCAATCACTCAGAAAGGATGACTGGCTACACTTCTATTGGTTGCAAATTTGCATACAAGTGAGTAACATGTAACCATATCTCCTAAAAAAATTACACACTTTCATCCATATTATGTGCCTTCATCAGAAGAATGGGTTGAACAATACCAACAAATATCAAGAGTGCTCAAAATATTGCTCTAGTTATTTTTTAATTGCAAAATGTACTATAGCACTTTTGCAATATATGTATGCATGAAATTTTCAGAGTTACCATATAATAATATCTATAAATATGTGAATCAATAATGAATCTTACAAGTAAGTTTTTATTTTAATGAGCATGCAAGTTCTAAAATATAAATGGGATTTTCAAAATAAGGGAAATAACCAAATTAGAATTAAGTAGCCCCCTGAAATTGCTAATGCCCCGAGGGAACTGCTTAGTTTTGAAAGGCTTAATATTGGTAGATGATACAAATGATATAAAAGTCACATTGTGTAGCATATACAGATGCCGTCTAAGTAGGTTAATGAATGAAAAATTTAATAGATATGGAAATAATTTGATTGTAAAATCACCTTTATGGGATGTTTTAGGTACCTATAAAGCTTATACTACAAGGGAGGGTCCAAGATTTTGAACAGACATGTGACCCACTCTAACATATAGGTGACTCAGAGTAGACATGTTCTTCACCATTAAGGACTCAGGTGTATGATAAACATAAAATGGAATTCCTCCTACTTGTAATGGGTTCCACTAATTTGAAACACAATTATGCTTAGGTGCAAATGTATACCAAGAAAACCTAGTTCAACAAAGAATATAGAGTGTAATGGAATTTATCTACAATGAAACAAAAAAGAATGCTTAAGAACCTGTCTGAATGATTGTTTATCGTGCATTACATTATGCATCTGAAACATAGTTAAAATATCAGATCTCCATGTAGAAAATTCATTGATACCAACAAGCCTTAAGTAATCAATAAAATGAAGCACCTGCTTGTAAGTGGTCCCATGATAAGCAACAATTTTCTCAATATTTCTTGAGTAGAAGAATCAATTTGATCACTAAAAAAACATAGTGTCAAATCTCTCTATGTGGATAATGTCTATTTATGGCAATTACATCTACTAGTGATTGATTCCATTACCATTTTAACACAATTCTTGCCCAAAACCTAGTCCTCGTTGAAAATATATGCAAGAAGTAAAATCAAAATGAATTTTGGGGTAATTTGTGATTAGTTCCACTACCATTTTTAGCAAAATCTTGCTCAAAATATTTTAAGTAGAAAACTACAGTCCTCAAAAAAATACAGAGATAGTCATAATTATGTCTATATAAGTAGAAACAAGATGAAATTTATTCAACTTATGATTGACATCATAACAATCATTTTAACTCAAATTTGATCAGAACTGAGTACTCAAAAGAATATAGTAGCACCCAATCTCTCTACCAAAAGGCACATAAACAATTCATACATATAATTGCTTAAGCATAATTTGAATTGGTTATTGCATTACATATTGAAATACGTTATAGGAAATACTTTGATATGGAAAAACATTCCTCTCTATAATAAGTTATATTTGTATCTATAATCGAGTATTGCATGAAGTATATGAAATACTATGTCTTGAGCACAGAAACATTTCTCTATATACTAGTTAAGCATAATTTGAATTGGGTGTTACATTTTAACATCTTTTAAATACTTACCCATAGGAAGAGCTATTTTAAATCATTTTTTATCTAAATAGAATCAGGTTTCACACATAAGTTGAGAAATAATAAACTAATAAAAAGCATTTTTTATAGCTCAGTTCACTTCAAGATGAATTCAAGTGGAAGTGTTTGTTATATCTTCCAGTGAAAAATCCCCTTCCTCGATAGTTCTCTTCCAATGAATTAGATTGGAATCAGGTGAAAATGGTACAATTCGAGCAATGACCTAAATATTGTTGTCCTAGATATGAATGCACTCATATAGACGATTTCCTAAATGAAATCTAAGGAAGTTTCCAAACTTGTCCTCACATCTGTCATACCTTGATGATAGTCTTTCAGACTTTGAAATTGGACCTCAATGTTTTTAGGACTTGATAAATCTCTCCAATACATATTGTGAATATTATCTAGTATATAGATTGTAATTAATCTATCTAAGAATTGAATATTTTAGTTGATATCCTAAATTTTTATGTAATAATTTGAATATACATCTTATTGTGCATATACCCTGGCATCGAGGATTAAAGGGCTCAAGATAAGGAATTTTTATCCCCACACTTTTTTATTTATTATGGATGTTAATGCTATCTTTCCATTTATTGATGAATTCCTTAACCTAGCTTGAAGAAGCAAGAACCCATGCCATATTGATCCTATTTAAACAATAGACCATAGTTTCTCTAATAATACCCCTGAACTCAATGTATACAATGGAAAAGACAACTTCTTCCCTGGATTTCCTAATGATTCATTGCAACTTGGATCTCATGCTCTTAATGATCCATTGAAACCTTGGGTAGAATAAATTATTGTTGTTGGGCTTTACATCCCATAAGGGTCACAAAAATCCATCATGAAATGTGTCACCTCATGATAAACTCACGTATGAATTCATAGGTTATGCATACAAGATATTTCTAAACCAAAATGATCTCCTACTTGAGTTAGGGGAAATCAAAGACACAAGAGATACCTTTGAGCTAAGGATGCAAAAAGTGAAATTCTTTTACTAATGCAGAACCCCAATTATGTGGACATTATTCTGTAGTATGAAGAATTATTGAATATAAATGGATCGAGTAACCTATTGGTATTAGACCTCCATATACCTCAACAATATGACTAGAAGTTGAATTATGGAACAACATATACTTTTTAATGAGTACTTCATGATAATAGGATAAATTGTCAATATTTGTAACATACAAGTGGAAATTTCTAGTGGTGAAACATTTGTAATTAGGTTAATATAGGAAAATTCACATTATGCATGTTGGATATTTCATGTTGTACATCAATACTTATATTTAATAGTGTGCAAATTGAACTTCAAATTGTGTTAATGTTAATTCCCATGGCTAATTGTTCTAACAATTGAATGGATTGGGGATGCATAATTGATGGTAGTGCACATTTTATAACATGTATTGAATTGCTAAAGGTTTCATTAATATGGACTCAATGGTGAAATAATGCTACTAAGTAAATAAATCCCACATATATGGGTAAGTACACATAAGTTGGTGGACAATTCCAACATAAAAACCTGAAATTTAGGAACCATGATCATGGTTTATAAACCGTGATTCTTGAATTTGGTTTAGCAATTGTTGAACCTAAAACTGTGATCGTGGTTTAGAACCATGAGCGTGGTTATAAACCGCAATCTTGGAACTCTGAGACAAAAAAAGTAGTCCCACGACTCCTCATTTTCCCCCATTTTTCATTTCAAACCACGATTTCTCCTAGACATTTTTTACTCGAGCTTTGAATACCACCTCAAAATTGCTCATCAGACTTCTGGATCATGATAGATTTCAACTATGCTGCCAAGACGAGGAGGTAAGCCCCGATTTTGATCAATTTTTTGCATTTTAGGTTTTTTTTTGTGATTTTCATGGGTTTTTTGAAACATTTGTTTATGTATACAATTTTCGGTAAGCTTGTAATCCTGTAAACCGTCAAAATATTCCTCAAAACCCTCCAAAAATTGTCAAAACCCTCCAAACATTCCTCAAAACCCTCCTCCAAACATAGATCCGCCTCCTGTGGCTCCTTCTGTCCCCACTGAACCAACAGGAACACAAGATAATATCATTGGAAGAATCTGAGAAAATAAAATTGTCATTGAGAACCTTATTTAAGACTATAAGACAAAATCATGCCCACAAATCCGTCCCGCATGACTTTAGCCAACACATTGCAAACATTGATTGGCGAAGTCAACTCCATAACCAACCAAATACATAGATGGAATACCTTTAGAGGTGATTATAGGTGGTGGTATGTGGATAAATTATCCCATGCGGTCGTAAAAGACAAAAAAATTGGAAAAGACCTCATTTGTGCATTATTTATTGACCCGAGAACCAATGCCCCCCGCAGCTACTTGCAAACGGTTCCCAATCCATTGGTGCCACGATGACCGAATCAAAAACAATTTTTGGGACCGATGGTGGATGGTTTTTGATTATCCACCATGCAACAACAATGAGGTTCCTCTTCTATTTTTTGAAGAAATTATATTATGAGTTAGCACTTAATGAGGTCCAAATTATTTTGACTTTTCTAATTTTTTTGGTCGAGGAGGTGGATCTACACAGAGTATACCTAGTGCATGCATAGGTCAACCAAGGATCCCCCATTCCCCAAAACCCCCACTACATTTAGTTATCCCTCCCACAGTGAAGGAGGTTGTGGAGATTGACACACTGCATGCATTGAGGGAGCTCACTGACACTCTGACCTAGATAGTGAGCAGATTGCATCTGGTGATGTTGGTAGAGGTGCCAGTTCTAGCGCACCACACCACTGTGGATCATGTGGTGCTGTATGCACTGTGGGCGAGACATCATTTATTGGATCACATGATTTATTTTCTATAGATGAGATGATGGGGGATGTTTTTAGAACTAGTGCCACATAGGATATTGGTCTTTCACAGGTAAATGTCAAATAAATATAAATATATATATATATATATATACAATAGTTTAATTCATGTTTGAGATTTTAATATATATGTATTTGATTGTACGTCATGTACATACATGTAAAAAAGTAATTTTTTATTTTATTTTAAATAGCAAGAGTTGGTGAAGGAAACATCCGGCATCGACATGCTAGCTACTGCAGCTGGGCATGTTTCAAATGTAAGTTTCAAGTTGTACAAACTTACATTTTTAATTTCATTTGATTGCACTAGATTATTATTATAATGTTTCACGTGTATGTTGTACATATTAATATATGTTTGTCTTTTATACACAGGAGCCTGGCAGGTCATCATCTGCTCTGAGAACTGAGGCTACTGGCATGCCTCACATGAGTTTTATGCAGGTTAGTTTCTCTTTACACTTTGTTTCTAATTATGGAAGTTCACGTGGATTACATGCTTTGGCCTCTGTTATGTGGTGCAGTCATGTAGATTTTAATATTGATTTGTACATGTTTTTTTATAGCTTATGACTGCTAGAGAGACTCCTCCATATATGCAGACTGTGGAGGCTGCTATAGATACTGCCATAACATCTGCAGATCCACTAACTGAGGTACAATTTTTCAAATTTGTTAAATTTTGGAGGTTCATTATTTCTTATTACTTAAATCTACAATATCAAATTTTGTATGTATGTGAAATATTTAATTTGAAAATTAATTATTTGTATGTAGCTTACCCCTCGTGAGTCTACTGTTGTCCATGTGATGCGTCAACAAAAATTGATAGGGATCATGACATTGCGGTAAGATTTCACATGCATTTTAACTAAATTGTACAAGTTTCTAAATTTTGAATGTATTTTAAAATTTTGGGTGTTAAAAACTTGTTGTTTATGAATGTGCAGGTTAGGTTGCAGGCCTGCTTAGAGACGCCTAGGACCACATGGATGAAATCCATAGTGGCATCTCCCTCCACTACATCCCCAGGTCGTGGACATGCTACTTCTAGCAGGGCGAAGAGAGGGAAGATGTTTCATGAGTAGATTCATAGTCCACCTTGATGTACATAGATATATATATGGGCTATCTGGTCCTAGTGAACATGTTTCTTCATATAGACCATTGTATATATATAGCCTTATGTACGACCACATGTGGTCCTATATACATTATGACACACTTAGTTCGAGATGTACACATGTTATGAAATTATATTTTTAGAGACGTGCGTCCAACACACTTAGTTCGAGATGTACACATGTTATTAACTTATATTTTCTGCATCCAACACACTTAGTTTGATACATTATGTGTCCATGTGTTGGTTTTCATAACGATATTAATTCTATGTTTGATTCGATTTCATTGCACATGATATCATTCTATGTATATTTCATAACCATTTATTAGTTCTATATGTATGTTTGATTTAAAATTAAAAAACTATGGTGTAACATATATACATATAACGTTACTATGGTGCAACATTGCATGGTATAATTGTTAATAAATTAAGGGAAGCATGTGTATTCCTCCATCAACATGGGAAACTTATCATTTTCCTCTTAAGTCATGAAAAATATTTCATACCTTGAATCTTGAAATACGATGTCTTCCCTTGGGTCATTTGGTTTTTCAATTGTGTATTTAATTTAATTTATCAGAAGGATATTATTCATTTTACCATTGATGAGTATGGTGGTGTATGACCAATCCATTTTTATATCCCCACCAATATCGTGATAGAAACTTTGTCTCAACAATATACCATACGTAGCTAGCATGTCTTCCAAAAGTATTTCCATCTTGATTTTCTTGTCAGGGAAGTTTGAAAATTCTACTTGAGAATCTTTCACCTGGGCAAAAAGAGGTAATTATTTTGTTTTCATGTAGTAGCAATGGCCAATAACAGGGCTGAGAGTAATACCAAAAGAGTTAGCAAATTTTATAAGCATGAACTTGTCAGAGGCGCCGGAGTCAATAATGCAATTATTCAATTTATACCCATTGACCAACAAGGAAAGATAGAAAGGTTCTTATTTCCTAGAAGAGGAGGATTTTAAGGAAAGAAGGTTCTAGGAATGGGAAGTGATTCTTTAGTGTTAGTAGGATTCTTGGAACATATATTTTTACTACTTCCTTTGATAAACTAGACGGGTTTATCAAAATGCTTGGGGTGTTTTTTTATGTACTCATATTCAGATATTTGAATTTTATCTTTCTTAAAATGGTCACTGATGTAAAAATATGAGGAAGTGGTAGGCACATTAGGAAATGTGGAATCCTTGACATGAGTAGGATTTTCATTCTTAGGAATAATAGAAATAGAAATCGATTTGACAAGAGGAGGTGCAAGAGACTTACACAAAGAGGTAGATGGAGTCTTGGCTAAAGTAGTATTAGGATTCTTCTTGGATGACCCCATAGAAGTAGGAAATGATGTTCCTCTTTTTTTTTGTTTTTTTTTTTCTATCGATTCACCATTTGAGGATTAAAGTGTTTTGCTTGGGAAGTAGAAGAAGATGCTTATTAATTTTTTTATGAGTGGGTGAACACTAAACAAGAGTAACTATTCATATCATCTATGGATTATTCAGGATCTTTATTGGGTGAGTATTCACAATAACCAATAATTGCATAACCATCTTCTTCTTCTCTTTCAATTTATGATTCAACAATTTCTTTTCCTTCATCTTCATAGGTTCCACATATTTCATTAACCGGTGGAGATTCTAAGGAAAGTGTTTTAACCAGTATCGATTACAGGTTTTGTACCCCTAGATATAAGATATATATATATATATATAGGTCGAGGCCTTATTGTGGTACCATGCAAGAAGAGATGTCATTGCTTCTGGGCTACTTCGTTCGGGCATAGTCCCTTAAGATCTTTGAGACCAAAAAATCGTTCAACTTCAACGGGTGACTACGCGGACTCTGTGGCACCTAAGGACATCTCGTTCAATCCTACACCCTGGTGTAGGGACCCTCTGCAATATCATGTCTCAGTTTTTTCCTTCTCCAATCGGTGCTCTCACTACCCTAATGTTTGCAAACATGCCAAATAGTGTAGTTTGAGACAATGTAAGGATGTCAAACGGTATATTTTACAAATAGTGGGTCGTGGCACCGAACCAAATACGCCGACACATCTAGGTGGCCAGGTAAACGCTAAACGAGGAATTTTTTTTGTGCGCAACAACGTTGTTGCTTCCGGGCTACTTCATTCGGACATAGTCCTTTAAGAGCCCTGCGACCAAAAAATCATTCAACTTCGATGGGTGACTACACACACTCTGTGGCACCTAGAGATGTCTCGTCTGATCCTACAACTTGGCGTAGGGACCCTCTACAATAGATTGTCTCAGTTTTTCCTTCTCCAATTAGTGCTCTTGCTACCCTATTGTTTGCAAACGCGCCAATTAGTGTAGTTTGAGATAGTGTAAGGCTGTCTAACAGTATATTTTGCAAACGGTGGGTCATGGCAATAAACTGGTTGTGTCGACATGTCCGGGTGGCTAGGTGAATGATAGAGGAGGTGTTGTTTCAGTGCGTGACAATGTCGTTTCTTCTGGGCTACTTTGTTTGGGCGTAGTCCCTTAAGAGCCATGATACCAAAAAATCGTTCAACTTCGATGACTATGCAGATTCCATGACACCTAAGGACATCTTGTTTGATCCTAAACCTTGGTGTAGGGACCCTATGCAATAGCTTGCCTCATTTTTTTCCTTTTCTAATCGGTGCTTTCGCTGCCCTATTGTTTACAAACGCGCCAAATAGTGCAGTTTGAGACAATGTAAGGATGTCTAACGGTATATTTTGCAAACAGTGGGTCGTGGCACCAAACTCGACTACGCCGAAACATTTGGGTGGCTAGGTGAATGCTAGAGGAGGCGTATTTTTGGTGTGCGACAACATTTTTACTTCTGAGCTACCACGTTCAGGCGTAGTCCCTTACGAGCCCTGAGACCAAAAAATCATTCAACTTCGACGGGTGACTACGTGGACTCCATGGCACCTAAGGACGTCTCATTTGATCCTACACCTCGGTGTAGGGACCCTCTACAATATCCTATCCCAGTTTTTTCCTTCTCCAATTAGTGCTCTTGCTGCCCTATTGTTTGCAAACACGCCAGTTTGAGACAATGTAAGGCTGTCAAATGGTATATTTTGCAAACGGTGGGTCATGGCATCAAATCAAATACGCCGACATGTCTGGGTGCCCAGGTGAATGTTAGAGGAGGCATCTTTTTGGTGTGTGAAAATGTCATTGCTTCCATAGACTACCTTGTTTGGGTGTAGTCCCTTAAGAGCCATGAGGCTAACAAATTGTTCAACTTCGACGGGTGACTACGCGCATTCCGTGGCACCTAGAGACGTCTCATCTGATCCTACAAGAAGGTGGCGAGCAATCCTACCTTGGTAGCTACTCCACCTCCCCCTAAGAAACCCTTATCTCCTCAACCTTTCGCTTATGTTCCTGCCAAGCCGGGTCATGATACCCCTGTCATGAAAAGTTAAATCACTCCAGTTCAATAGATAGATGGGAAGTCAACTGTTTTGTCATCTTCAAAACGTCACTCTCACAGTCCCTCTCAAGACTCTATGGGGAACATTGGACCGAATGAGCCTAAGTGCCGTCCTAACCTGACAGAGCCACTTTCTTAAGATCAGTCTAGTTTTCTGTCAAATCATTTTGGTATTTTAAATTCAGATGATATGCTGCAGGATGGACAGGGGGAAGGACATTCCATGTCTATCTTTTCATGAATTGTCTCTCCTAGAATGTGAGAGGTCTAACAGAATCCTCTCAAAAATATTATGTGAAGCACGATTGTCACATTATTGGTAATATTGATATTTTTTGTTTATAAGAGGTTAAGATTACTGGTTTTTTGCTTTAGACTTCCTTATCATGTATTGCTCTAAATTTTCTACATTTTTATTCCTCTCATTTGGAAGGAAAATGTGGTGTTTCTATTTCTATATCACCTAGATTTTCTGTCATGATCTCTACCACGAGGTATGATCCTAACAACATGGCGGGTTGGGTGATTTTTAATGATAATGGCTTTTCTTTTGGTATTGTTAATATTTATGCCTCTAATAATGGCCTGGAAAGGACGATGTTATGACGATGGTTAGGGGATAATTTGCCTTTTTCTTATTGGTTATTTTGTGGTGACTTTAATATGGTGGAACACCCCGATGAGAAATTTGTTAGTGTAGAAGGTGATTAACATGATGAGATCCCTCTCCACTACTAGCTCGAGCTTTTGGTGTGACGAAAAATTGTAACATGGTATCAGAGTAGTTGAGCGCGCTCGACCTGGAGTAGTACTGGTATGGGTGACCTCCCGAGAAATCCTAGTGTCGTTGCCTCCTAATGTTGTTGGACCTAATTTGGTGAATACATGGCGAGCTCATGGCTCTTGTGGTTACATTTGGCTCCATCATGTGGGGGTGTGTTGGCGTAGCAGCTGGTTAACATGATGAGATCCCTCTCCATTACCAGTTCGAGATTCTGGTGTGACGAAAAGTTGTGCAACTCTGATACCAGGTAGTTAAGAACACTTGACCTTGAGTAGTACTGGGATGGGTGACCTCCCGGGAAGTCCCGGTGTCATTGCCTCATAATGTCGTTGGGCCTAATTTGGTGAATACATGGTGGGGCCCAGTTTAATGGTTGCATCTGGCTCCATCATGTGGGGGTGTGTTGGCGTAGCAGCTGGTTAACATGATGAGATCCCTCTCCATCACCAGTTCGAGCTTCTGGTGTGATGACAAGTTGTGCAACACTGATACCAGGAATTAAGCGCGCTCGACCTGGAGTAGTACTAGTATGGGTGACCTCCTAGGAAGTCCAAGTGTCGTTACCTCCTAATGTCGTTGGGCCTGGGATGGGTGACCTCCTGGGAAGTCCTGGTGTCATTGCCTCATAATGTCGTTGGGCCTAATTTGGTGAATACATGGTGGGCCCAGGTCTCACATGGTTGCATCTGGCTCCATCATGTGGGGGTCTGTTGGTGTAGCAGCTAGTTAACATGATGAGATCCCTCTCCATCACCAGTTCGAGCTTTTGGTGTGATGACAAGTTGTGCAACATTGATACCAGGAAATTAAGAGTGCTCGACCTGGAATAGTACTGAGATGGGTGACCTCCTAGGAAGTCCAAGTGTCATTACCTCCTAATGTCGTAGGGCCTAATTTGGTGAATACATGGTGAGCTCAAGGCTCATGTGGTTTCATCTAGCTCCATCATGTGGGGGTGTGTTGGCGTAGTAGTTGGTCAACACGATGAGATCCCTCTCTACTACTAGTTCAAATTTTTGGTGTGACGAAAAATCGTAACAAAATTAGGTCTTTTTTTGATGAGATGGTGCGTTGGAGAGCGTGAAGCTTGTTTTTATTTCAAAATAAGGTGGGGAAAAAGGCTCCGGGAATTTACTTCTCAAATTTGGTTTACTTGGTTCAATTTTCAAGAATACTCGATGCGTGTGCTTAAACGGCTTGATCGTGTCATGCTTTCTCAGCACCCAGGTTTTACGCTGGTTTCTAACAGTCAATCTCCTATCACCACATGGCTTGATATTCTTCTGTTAGATCACAGTTTGATATCTTTCATGCTTACTTAGGACGGGGCCTCTATTAAAACTCCTAACACACAATTTTATATGAATGTATCCTTGTTGCATCATCTGGGGGTTCTGGTGTTCATTTCCTAGATCTAGAATATGGTGCTGCATCCTCTTTATGTTACCAATTGGATTTCTTGGCGGAATGGAATTTTTTAACACACTACCAAGTTTCTTCACCACTTTGGAAAATATGTGGCATGAGTCCTCAAGCATGTGACGAGGCCCTCTAACATGAGAACCAATGCACAACTTGATTACTCAAGCTCCAATCATTTGACACCATTGTTCAAGGCCGAGATGCTAAGCTTCAACATCAACTCAAGGTTATTGAAAAACATAGAGCCAAAGGAGCCAAGATCCGAGCTCGCTTGCAGTGGTTGAAGACTTGTGATAGGGCCTCAAAATGGTTCTTCAAAATTCTCAGAGCTTAGAATGTCAAGGAAAAAATCAAATCTATCCAGCTTTCCCATGATTGTGTCACTTCCATGTCAGAAATTTCTTCTACCTTTGTTGACCATGTTATACTCTTGTCTTTCAAGTGCATGAGGCTTCTGTTGAAAGCACTATCGCTCTACGTAAATGTATTGAAGTGGTTCCCTATAATCTTAGCCTGTAGGATCATTGTGATGCTTCCCTTTCTCTAGAGGAGATTCATAATGCCCTTCTTTGTCTTGTGGATGACAAATCTCTAGGTTTGGATGGGTTTCCTTGTGAATTTTACAAGGCAACATGACACATTGTTGGGCTCGATCTCTTACAGGTTTATCAGGAAGCCTTGCAATCATGATCTCTTGGGAACTGTATTAATAAAGGTAATATCAAATTCATCCTCAAGGTTGGTAATCCAGAGCTCATTACCAAATAGCGGCCCATAACGCTTCTTAATGTTTCTTATAAGATTTTGGAGAAGGATCTTTCTCTTCAGGTGGCTTCATTGGTACCCAAAATTTTTCAACCTTAACAATATGGTTTTGTCAAAGGCCGTTTCATTTTAGATTATATTATTTCCATTTGAGAAGGGCTGGAGTGGGCTCATGCTTCTCTTTAGAAGGTGGTTTTTCTCAAAATCTATTTGGATAAAGCTTATGACCGTATAGAATGGCATTTCATTCTTGCCATGCTTAAAGCCTTGGGGTTCGACAAATTATTCCTCAATGCGGTTAGCACTCTATTCGCTGATGCCTCATCTTGTCTCACCATTAATGGACACCAGGCTCTTTTCATTGGGTTATTTCAATCGATAAGGAAAGGTTTTCCTTTGGCTCTGACTCTTTTTGTCCTGCAAGCGGATGATTTCGGCTACCTCCTTTCCAATAGAGCTTCTACAAGGAGATTAAGAGGCATTTATCTTCCTAATCATCAATCTCAACTCATCAATGACCACTTTGCGGATGACTCTTTTCTCACTCCAGCTGAATCAGAACAAAATGTGTAGGATGCGCTTGCTTTCTTGGATATTTTATGTAAAGTGTTTGACTCTAAAGTTCAATTTTCCAAATCATTGGGTTTTTGGTAAAGTCCCTTGCCTATTCCTGATTGGTTAGCAACTTATCCCTGGCACTAGATTCAATGAGGAGAACGATTCAAATGTCTAGGAATTCCCTTTGCCTTTGACATTGAGTCCTTCACCTTTTGGAAATTTGTGGTCGACCGGGTTGAGTAGAAAGTGAAAAAATGGATCTCTCGTCCATTATCTTTGCTTGGGAAGTTCCAGGTTTACACTAAAATTATTGCTAACATTCAAGTCTATTACAAAGCTTACTGGTGTCCCTGTCATGCCTCCTTTGAAAAGTTGGCTATGTTCTTATGGGATTTTCTTTGGTCTAGCTCTAAGTAGGGTGGTTTTCATCGTGTTTCTTGGTAGGTTTGCACTCTTCCCAGGGATCAATGTGGCATGAGTGTTGTTGATGTCTATAGGCAGAGTATCTATCTATGCGCTAAGTGGGTTGTTCATTGTATCTAGGGAAACCAATCTTGGCAAGTTTTGTTATGAAGTTGTTTCTCTTCAGAAGCACCATATGGTAAAAAATGTTGGAAAAACATTAGATTTCATACTCTGCTAATTACTAAAGGTCTAGTTAAAATACCTAGCACCTTTGTGGTCAAAAGCATCTGGAAAGCATTTGAGATGGTCAAAGACTTCATGCGGTGGGTTGGTGATGGATTCCGAGCAGGTCTCTCTTTCAATGAACACAATCTATGGTGGTCACCTATTTTCTCTACTAATAATAGGCCACTTGCTGAACAACCCAACATCAAAGTAACGTGGTTAGCTCGCAAAGGCATATCTACCATCCAGGACCTAGTTTCATCCCAAGATTGACTTCCTTGACCTGCGCCGAAATAGAAATTCAACCAGGCTAATTTTGATCTACCTTCAATTTTGTCTATTCAGTCTTTTTTGCCTAATGTTATGCCACACAAGCTGGGTCTTCAGCTGCCCAAGGCTTGGTGGAAGGACTGGCATTGGAACGTGGTCATTCCTCTGTTACAGTGTAATTATGGAGTTATCTAGTCCTTGTTATCTCCTGTATCACCAACTTTAGACAAGGTCAATACTATATGGTCATTACATTATTCTCATGTCACCTGGTTAAAGCGTCTCCATCAGACATGGAACCCCCTTTTTGATCCAAAGATCAATTTATTTCTTTGTGGTTTAATCTATCAGGGCCTCCCTTTAGGGGAACGATTATGTCATATTGACATTCCTAATCTGGTCTGTAGTTGTTGTGGTCACCTAGAGTCCAAACATGTGTTTTGGTTTTGCCCTCATGCACAACATGCTTGACATTGGATTCACTCCATTGTTCATCCTTTTTACCCTGAGGTTTTTCATTGGAAAGTTGTTTTGTTTGGTGACCCATGCTACTTGGCCTTCCTACATTATTTCCCTTTGGCATTTCTTTCATTATGTTATTTTATTTCAGCTCTGGAAAGCTAGGAATACTGCCTTATTTCAGCATTGTACTCTTTCTGCTAAACTAACCATTAAAAAAATGGTGGCTATCTTGTCTTCTGTTCACATGCAGATTCAGGCACAAGCGTAGAAGTTGGCGCTGGAGTTTGCTCATCTCTAGCAGCTGTTGGATCACTAGGGAAATGCTCTTTGTACTATGAGCCGGGTTCCTTTAGATGATGATGATCGATGGCCCCCACCACCCTAGCCACCTCATAGACGTTGCAGTTGATCCCGCAGTCACTCTAAAAGTGCCCGACCATCTCTGCCGTTGGCTCACCCATGACCCTCTTCCTCTGGCCCTGGATGGAGCCCGTTGGTGCGTGGCAAGGCAGTGGCTGACTCTTCTAATTGGGGTTCTCCACGTGACGGGGATTCACAGTTTGGTGGATTGCCACCCCCCAGGTGGGGAATTATGGTTCCAATCAGCATTCAAATACATGACCAGGATGACTGACTACTCAATCCACCTTCAAATGAGCCACACTCCCTTGTCTTTCTTCCACTGTGAGATGATCCACCTCCTCCTTTGGGTGCTATGACTCCTTGTGCCTAATCCTTTGTTCTTTTGATGTAATTTTTGGGGCTATCTCTTTGCTTGTTGGCCGTTGTTTATAGCCCTTAGGGGCTTATTTTTGTTCACCCTCGTGGCTTGTCTTCTATCTGTCCATGTGGATTTTGTTCTTTTTTTGAGACTGTGAACACTTCCGGTCGCCCCCTTACTATGTAGCACTTTTTATTATTTTGTCTATAATTTAATATAAAGGTGGTTCCAATAGTAAAATAATATAATAAATTCACAAGTTCACCAAAAATATAAATATTTATTGAAGTTATTTCTATTATTCTCTTTATTACAAAATGTTTGGATAATGTATATTGTGGTAAAAAATACAACTGATGAACTTACTAAAAACAACTAAAACTGACACAAACTACTATAACAAACCCAATCTTCTCTTTTCATTAAGAAATTTTGGATAGTACATTACAACCCATGAGTTTATAAAATGTAAAGAGTCACAATGTGTATAAATATAAAGCTACATTTTCTATCTTCATTTTTTACAATCAAATACTGAAGAAGCCTAATTCTTCCAATGTAGACCATTTTATTAGGGTTCTAATATAGAAAATGTGAATGGAGTGCAAAGTCTAAAACTTTAGCATCAAATTATGATTTAATGCATTTGAGAAGAAATAATAGTTTAGTAAAATTTATTTATTGATAAGTATAAAAAATTTTTAACATAAAAATGAAGCATATATTCAGGTGCATTTAATGGAGAGAGGCATAATACTTGTACAATGAATAGATGAAGTAAAAACTCTCCTCAACATAGGAATCACATTACAAAGAAATCCGATACTATAAAATCTAAATGTAGATACACATACAAAACCAAAATTGAAACAAATAAAGATGATCCTCACCTTATAATGTCGTATAATCAACCCTCCTCTACATCATTATCTTCACGTCTCATATTTGATCATGAACAGACAACAACATTGAATCTGCACAAGCCATTTCCACGGTTAGAGAATGTATTTACAAGGACACACCAGTCAAAATTGTTAATCTAGGTAGAGAGATCTTAGAAAATCCAAATAATACATTACCTTAGGTTATCCTTGATGCGAAGTATTATTCCTAGATTAGTATAAATACATATCAAACCTCACTCATTTACTCACTTGGTAACACTTGGAAAATAAATTGGCATATATCTAACACTTATCAAGCAAGTTGCCCTATTCCTCCTTATTGCAAGAACATAGACTAGGAGCATCCCTTAAGTAGGCATGAAGTACTCTAAACCAAGTCAAGATCGTTTGAAGCCAAGTTAAAGAAAACATTGGAAGGTATGAAAGAACCAAATCATAGTTGCATAAATATAGTAAAAAAGAGAACAATTATACTTCTATATAAGTGGGAGAAATACATTTGGGTTTGAAATCCACACGAGGAAACGTAGGTGGTGTTGGAATGCCACAACCCAAAAATAAATTAACCCTATTCCCCCCATTAGATGCCAATACAAATTCTTGTTCATGAAATCTAGGGGTTATTATTATGATTACATTGACACATATGTGAGTGATTGAAAGTGAAAAAGAGAAAAATACATTGACATGAAGATATAAAAACCAAAATAGAATCCTCAAAAGCACTAGAAAATTCTGTGTAACATGGATAGGAACCTTTGGTTGATTTTTTCCATTCTGGTCGATTTTATGTAGGAGCATGTAGGGATCTAGTTTTAGAGATG
This sequence comes from Taxus chinensis, assembly GCA_019776745.2. Classification (NCBI taxonomy): domain Eukaryota; kingdom Viridiplantae; phylum Streptophyta; class Pinopsida; order Cupressales; family Taxaceae; genus Taxus; species Taxus chinensis. Next base: position 763,469,286 of record CM034150.1, on the reverse strand, counting down.
AACCACCTACATCAATATTCTTTATTTTTTTCCCCCCAATTTCAAGCCCAAAATAGTCATTGAAGTATAAAATAATCTAAGTGCACTGTTCTCTTGTGATTTTTAATATATTTAACACGTTCCTAATTTATAAAATATCATAATTATTTATTGGATGTTCATACATGTATATTGAATGTTAATAATATGAATATAAACCATTTCTATATTTCATTCCTAAATTAGGGTTTTAAATATAATGCTAAACCCGCTTAAATTTCAGAGTTAAATCAAAATGGATGAAGAAATTATTGAACAAAGAAACAAAAATTTATTAATAAATGAATGTCTCACATGATGTGATGATAGAAGTGTTGAAGCAAGAGTTTATTTATCTAAATAATTAGTGACCTCTAAAATACTACAAGGTGGGATGATCTATACTCAAATATTGTTGTGTATAATGGGAGTGAGTATTGGTGAAAAAATCAAGATATCTACATTATTGTTATGAATCCACTACTCTAACATTGAAGAATAGAAAAATGGTGGTGATGGTATAAGTTTCTCACCATAAGGACATGGTCATGCTATTAGGATGTAAAACGTACACAAGACAATCACAAAGAAATGCCATCAGAAAATAAACATACACCAATCCTCATATGTGTTCCAGAATATAAATTTCCTTATAATATACCCATGCACAAGAAAGGAATCAAATCTCATGATGATTTTATTAGAACAAAAAACATAAGTGCACACCAAGGTGTGTAAATGAAGAAAAATAATCTCCTCCATAAAATGCAGTAAGGCACACAAATGAGGTCTTAGAATGTCTTGAATGAAAATGGCACTATCGAATTTGGAAGATGAAATTAATTGAAAAGAATGTAAGAAGGAAAAAAAACTCACACCAATTATCTTCACAACTTGTAAAAATATACTACTTAAACAAAAAAGTCAAAAGAGAAAAAGGAGTTGTGTCGTGTTAAAAATGAGACAAAATTTTCCTCAAGATGGTCTCAATAAAAAGACCATGTTAGGTACTTTATACAAAGAGAGGAAACATAACATGCATTTTTGAAACATAACTATATAAATGCAAATATTGCAAAAAATAATGTAAATTTTAAAAAAATATTGTTTGAAATGAAGTTGGGATGGAGTTGAAATGACTTTCAAAATATGAGTCTCAAGGCCACAAAACTACAAGAAATTATATTGTGGGGATCTATGTGTGTTTTAGATTAGGCCCCACACTTTGGTCTACAAGAATTTGTTATCAGCTAATTTTGACTGTGCTAAATTAATAAAAATGGAAATTTCGAAATTTTTCAAAAGTGTTACTTTGCGTGATTTATCGCTCTCATCGCGATCGTCTCATTTTTGTGATCATTTCGGGTCTTCGTTTCGTCCATTTTGGGTGAGAACTCCTCCCGCCAGGTCTTAAACTACATTAAATATTAATTAATTAATTACTTTTTGCTTGATAAAATCAATTTTTAATAACTTTGGGGTTTTTAATTAAATAAATATTAATTAAAATTCATTCGATAAGATTTATTTTAATTTCCAGGGGAAAAATAAGCTTCCGCTTTCCATTGCCAAGGATGCCAAATTGGCTTCCCGGACCCGGATTTCCCCTTTCTTGGACAAATTATTTTAATTCCTCGCTTGTGGGATTTTTTCCACCAATTGCTGAATCAATGAATTAGTAAACGAGCAAAAAATCTCCCAATTTCTACATGGGGAAATAAAATGGGGATTGCCAACCCGCCTTTCCATTTCCGCTGGCAAATAGTTGTTTATTTCCCCACTTTCCCCTGGCAATTAATGCCACTACCTGGGAAAGAGGGAAATTGTTTTAATGGTACGAATAAGAAATGGTTGTGAGGAAGCTTCCTAAATCCTCATAAAAATCCTTCCGTCAAACTCATTGGAAGAAGTCATGCGAAGCTTTCCAATTTCTTCTTATTTCTTTTGAAGGAAAGTCTAAGAGTAATATTTTATCACATCCCTCAACAAATCACCACAATACCCAAGATAGAGAAGAATTTTCACATTAAAAAAAAGAAAATCAACGCACCAGTAGGAAAAAGACCAAAATGGAAGGAGGAGCTTTGGCACTTTCCAGTCAGAGAAAAACAACAGTAATCTCCACGCAGGCATGAAGCAAAACAACAACATTCATTAGGAGGCCACACATTCACCAAAGGAAGGCCAAAACAGGGTTCAAGGCACAACCAAAAGATCAAAAGTAATAATTTTTAATGCCTAAGATCTCAACACATTGAGGAAGTTAAAATAAAAATAAAAATCAAACAACAAACAACAATCCAAAAAAAGTCTCCACACATGTGCTTGGACTCTCCATGCATTTGCAAAAGGATTAAGGAAGCAATTTCCACGCCTTTTTCCAAGAAAACACATCACGCCAAGAGAAAGAGCAGGCTGTCCATGCTCGAGGAGAAGTAATCCATTAAAATTTGTTTGTGGTTGTTTTTTTTTGCAACAAAATCCCACGCTGCTTAAGGGGGAGATCCATCACGCAGGTCAATGAAGGAACAATACAATTTTGGACTTGTGTGAGTGTGCAAGATAGTGTTGCTCGTGGGTTTTGTCATGAATTGGCACAGATGTGCCAAATTTTTGGCACGAGTTTCAACCCGGAACCAATTATTCAAATCCATACCTCACCGCCTGACCAAGTAGACAAAGCTTTGAAAACTGTTTGTAAAGAAGCAAATGCAAAACTGAAAGGAAAAGAATTGGAACTAATTGTTGTCATTTTGCCTGATAACAACGACTCTTTGTATGGAGACTTGAAGAGAATATGTGAAACCGATCTTGGATTAGTTTCTCAATGTTGCCTAAAAATACACGCGCTTTGGGATGAGAACAAATTTTCAGCTGATGGACTGCATTCTTTAACCAACAACCTTTGTTACACATATGTAAGATGCACACGCTCTCTATCTATAGTTCCTCAAGCATACTATGCTCATATAGCTGCTTTTCGAGCCCGGTTTTATTTGGAGCTTGATACACCGGATAGCGGTTTCTTGTGTAGTGGTCTTCCTGGAGGTCGTGCGACTCCTAGTGGCTCAGGTTCTCGGAGCACTTGTGTACCAGTTGGAGCAACCATTCATCCATTGCCATCTCTCACGGGAAAATGTTAAGAAAGTGATGTTCTATTGTTGAATATAAATTTTCATAAAATTTCCTTATACCAAGATATTATACGTGGATGATTTAAAATTTGAAAAGTTTATAGCATTCAATTTCTGGATTGTGTAAACAGTTGCATGACAATACTTATGTGCATATCATGATTTATCTAGATGCGTGCAGCTGGAATGGAATGTTATGCCTTTAAAACATGATATTTCATTTCTTGACATGGAAATCTATGTTCTTTTGCATGTGGTGGCAAATAGATCATTCATGTTGTGAGCATGATTCGTGAAACTTTGCAGTGATAGCTTTACTGATATTGTAACTTGACAAACCCATATCTTTGTTCTAGTAGAATGTGATGTTGTGGCATGGTGCATTGATGTAGCAGGACTTCAAATGATGTAACACGACTTCAAATGATGTAAATTAATAAAATTTTTAAGATTGATCTTGCACATAGTCATTGCGACCAGATAATATTTAAAAAATATTAATTTTTTCCACGGTTTGTATGTAGCGAAGTAATTTAAATTTGGAGCTCGATATCTTGAAGTCAGATAATCATCAGGAAGAAAGGTTTGGTTAGTTGAATTCTCCTCATCTTCGTATATTCATTTGCCAAATTTGAAATGCACAGAACCTCATTTGATATTTTTCATGATCCCAAGAAAAACCTAGTTTACTCGATTTTGTCGCGTGCACAATTTCAGCTTGCCCAAAGACCTACTTTGATAATCCATATCTCAAGCCCACATGACCATCAAGAGAAATGGTTTGGTCCGTTGAATTATTTCCAACTTCATGTACTTATTTATAAAAATTCAAATGTAAAACACTTCTTTTGATATTCTTCACAGAGTCGAATAAAATGCAGTTTGCATGATTTCACTGCGCGCACAGTTTTCAGCCTATCAAGGTGACTCATTTTGAGAGTTGATATTTTGAACTCAGGTGATCTTATAGAGAAACATATGCTCTCTTGCCAAGTTTTAGATGCCTAGGGTAACGTATGGTATTTTTCTCAGGTTAAAACTAAACGATATTTTCACAGTTTTACACTTGCATTTTCCTAGCAGTTTCAGAAGAGTCAACTTTGACGTTTAATATTTGATTGAAGAATTTTATTGGAAAAAACCCATCTGACACAAAATTTTGGTATCTTAATATACTTCCTCATCCAGTGAGAGTTTCTTAGAACAAGATTTTTTATTTTTCTCAGGGCAGTTTCTGAGGCGATTTGTGCCGTTTTGTAAGACGGAAGTAATACCTGAAATACCTTTTCTTTCACAATCATGTCATCTTAAAAAAAAAAATGTTGCAGTATGGATTCCAAGGCATTCTACTCACCTCGATGCTCCATTCAGAGTATGAGAACATCACCGATACCAACTTGGGACACATCGACGTAAGTCAGTTCTGCGATCACATATCAACTAAAGGCGAGCCACAATTTTCTTGATGTTTGTTTTGAATTGCATAGATGCACCACAAAACCTGTATAGTGTGGTGATTCAAATCCAAAGACCCTGAATTGGAAGCAACCTCTGACTTCCTCATTATGAGGTATAAGTCGTAGCTATTGGCATAGGTCTCTTCGAAGTCAAAAACCATTGTTATCGACAGAGATCAATAATGGGAGAATCTTGTCTACATTAATTGTTTTCACTTGATCATTGTACGGATTTATTTATCAAAAAACCAAGACTAATGATAAGTACACTTGTGCAGATCATCAAGTAAGGCCACATCACTCAAGCGTGTCCCTGTCAGCTCTTAGTTAGTAGTGGGCACAATACTTCATCGATGAGTCTTAAAATCGGAGCATTCTTGAATTGGACGATCGTGAACGGAGAAGAATTCCAACACTTCGGGATGGTGACAAAGAAAAAGGACATAATTCCATGAAGTGAATTGAAATTTTTGCTCTTGGAAGATCTTCTCAATGATGAAAGATCAAAAGTTCGATTCTGACGATCCAAGGTGTCGTAATGACTACAGTCTCGCGACAAATAAACAATTCACCATGGAAGGCTATTCAAAGCATGTGGATAATTGTGTGTAATTGTGAATGTGAATAGGAATGAATACGAACTTGCTCACACTAGGATGTTGCTCAAATGAAGGGGTGGATGAATTGCCAAAGTTTTAAGATCGACTCTCTTGTCATCTGGAGGATTGTGAAACACAATTAATGAGTTCATTCCTGTACGATCAGGATAGGTAGACTCTTGGCCCAATGGATAAGGAACTGATCATAGGTATTTTGATCTAGGTGGCGCATTGTTGAGTAGGATGTCTGTGTGCGTGTCCAATTAATTTAAGTGGGGTCCACATTTACCCATATCTTTTATTTATGTATTTTTTCCTTAAATGACTTTTTAACTTAAGTGGTTTCTATTTTTAGTCACTTTGTAAAAGTTGGCTGAAAAATTCAAAGTTACTTAAGTGCCTTATTTAATGATCATGTAAACCCTAACTACTTTGTAACCAACTTTTGGGTTATAAAAGAAAGTCATGGGTTCATTTGTAAAGGTGACTTTGAGAGAGGAGAAGAAAATAATTTTGTGTGCAATCTTTGTTTCAAGAAGAAACCTTGTGTTCTTTGTAAAGACATTTTGGAGTTAATTGTTAGTGCAGAATCATAGTGCCCCTGAATGTTTGCAACCAGATGGGTTGAGACTTTCAGTGTGATTGCACAACATGGAACATATCTCAAGGTGTGAGACCTTGCAAGTTGAGAGAGCTCTCCGGATTGAGGCCGGTTCCTATCCCTCTATTCAGGTGTACACAAATAAATCATAGAGGATCTATTCTAAGTCTATTCTATCTATCAAGGAGACAAGGTTATAGAGATGCAAGAAAATTAACTTAAGCTAACGAGGTGATACACCAAAGGAATGTTGGACACTCATTTTGCAGTTTAACACAGACCACATGAATGTAATACAAACAACATGCACAGATAACCAAACCGCAATAAGAGATCAGAAAGACAACAATGAATACATGAGAGGGTCGAGAATCATCCACATACATATATTTTATTACTCAAGAGTTGATACAGTATATTACAGTGGCCAAGAAGCAAAACTTGCATTACAACCCGAGGAGAAGTTAGGAAAGCTCCACAAATCCTTCTATGAACAAAATAAGAAGAGAGAGCGCAAAACAGAAATGTCCAACCTTTTACAATGAGCCCCGAACCTTCCTTTATAGATTCAACACAGAGGGAAGAAGGAGAGAGAAGTGGGAAAACTAGTTCGAAGCTCAACCACTATCATCAATGCCTCCTACAAATCTGACCCAAATTTGTCATGTCTGTATCAATTACTTGTTTGGCGCCTTGAAGAAGGAGGAACGACGGATCAGATTAAATCCGATCTGATTTTTGGGGAAAATAGATTTTGTGTTAATGGCATGAAGATGTTTCTTCTTTTTTCCCCACCTAACCTCTCCAAAATTAAAGTTTCAAATCTCCATGGCGTAGACGAGGCCAAGATCTTTCCAACGGTGCCAGATTTGTCATATTTTGAGCATTGAGTCAAAAGATATGCCCATTTAAAATTTGAATCAGGTTCGTATAAAAATGGCGGCAATCAGTTGTCAAAACGGGTCTTTGGAAATTAGACACGTGGAGGGTTGATGCATGTCTGGGGACTACTTTTGGATTCTAATTTTGAAGTTGCGCTGGGCTAACATGTGGCTTCTTCCATGACATGCTCATTTTCCTCATGTTTTGGCTAAGTCTTTTTTGCTCGGAAGGGTCATACATTTGACAGGTGACACGTTGAGGCCTAGTGCTTGTTTGGAAACCTTCCCCAAATTATACTCTTGAATTAGCGCCTTGTTAACACTTGGCCCCCTCCATCTACTTTGACTATTCAACCCCGACCCTACCCCTTCATTAGACTTGGGACACGTGGTAGGTCCACGCTCATTTGGAAACCCGCTTAGGATTTTACTTTTGAAGGAGCATCGAGTTGAAAAGTAGAAGCCTTCCGCTCCTTTGAGACTATGCTTTGGACCGCGCCTTTGAATGTGCACCGTTTGGACACTTGGAAACTTCTGCTACACTCTTGTAATTAACCAATTTAGGATTGCTTTTGGATTTTGACCTATGTTGACCATTGGCCACGTGGAGGGCTGGCGCAAGTTTGAGTCCCCACCTTGGGCTCCCATCTTGAAATTGCGCTGAGTCGAAACTTGGCACCCTCCTCCGAGTCGAAGAATTTTCAACAGCTGGTGCAAATTTTGGGGTTCTAGACGTGTGGAAGCCTGGCGCTTGTTTGAGTCTCCCCTTTTGGTTTCAATCTTTGGAGGTGTGCCGTTTAGACACTTGGTAGCATCCGCTGACTCTCTATACTTACCCAATTTTTGGGGCTCGTTCTAAATCATTTCAGAGTCTGACGACTTCGAGCCTTCATTGTTTCTTCTCCTTTGAGCCTTTGGTTCTTGAACACTGTTTTCTCCTTTTCTAACCTTTCTATTCAATTTTAGAGCCTTCATGTAATCTGTTTCCTGGATTTGAAGCATGGGTTTGTTTTACGGAGCTGTTCCTTGAATTTCTTCTTGTATGGGGTCATTATATCTTTCGCAGGCCTTGCCACTCCATTGCAGAGTCCATATGTTGCATGATTGTAGGATTTGAATGTGATTTCTTTAGTTTCTTCTGTGTGGGGTTGTGGCTGACCAATTTTACCCAGGGAAAAAATTAGGATAGCAATTTGGCGACTCGCAGGGGTGTCTGCCTGCTAGATGAAGAGATCAGTTGCCTTATTATATCTATTGGGCATGGAGTCATGATTGGTGACCCGAAGTTGATACTATTCTTCTGAAAACTGACCTTGATATGGACTCCTCGATTTCCCACTTTTTACTTTTGCTTGACCCTGAGCCTGCCTGCCTGTACACACTCTCAATTTTCATAAGAAATATTTAAACAAGGCTTCTAAGAGTAGAATTTTTTTTGACCTTGGGATTTCATCTATCCTTGAATGGACTGTTTCGAAGACGACTTTAGTTGCTTTGCATTTATTTTATTTTGAAATTTTCAATTGTTACAGGAAACTATGGGTCTTCTGCCATGAATACTAAAAGAGATAACAAGTTCACTTGGAGGCACGTTGGACTGTGTAATGATGCAACCTGGAGCAACAAAGAACCTATGCCACAACACTTAGGGAAACAAAAACTACACTACAACAAAACAATGTGCATACGCACTTAGGGAAATTAAAATCCTATGCTAATATTTACAGGAGTGGAAACTTCTCATTCAGTAGCAATGTTTGAGATGGATCCCGTTCATTGGGATCCGTAATTATTCGCTATCCATTTTAGCCACCTGGAAGGCATTGCTGCTTTTGAACTTTGTGATCATGTAAGGGCCACTCCAAATGACATCAAATTTGGAGTGATTTCCTGGCTTTTCCTGATCTACATCTCACTTTAGAAATAAGTGTCCTTCTTGAAAGGTCCTCGTTCCTGCCTTCTTGTCAAAACTCTTTTTATCAATGCTTGAACCTTTTCCATACTTGCATTGGATGCTCTCTTGCCTCTCCTACCTCCATCATCTCTGTATACCTGATTGCCATAGGTTCAAACTCAACTAACTCCAACTGTTTCATGAGTTCCAAAGCAGGCAACTCCAATGAGATGGGCAATACTACCTCTTTTCCATATACAAGCTTGTATGGCGAGCTACTTGTGGACCTCTTGGATGTGATCCTATCAGCCCATAGAGTTGATTTGAGCCTTGTATTCCAAGTCCTCTGATTTTCATCAAGAGCCCTTCTAATAATCCTTAATAGGTTCTTATTTGTGGACTCTACTTGGCCATTGCCTTGGGGGTAATAATTTGATGAGGTGCTGAGATACACACCATTTTTGACTGCCCATTCCATGATCCTTTTACCAAGGAATGCCAATGCATTATCTGATATAATAGTGGCAGGGACTCCAAATATGGTGGCTATTCCTTCTTAAAAATCCAAGATGTTGGATTCGCTTGCTTTTTTAAGTGGCACTGCTTCAGTCCACTTGGTGAAATAGCCTATTGCGGTAAGTATCCACTTGTGGCCTTGGCTTGAATTTGGGTTAATCACCCCAATGAAGTCTAGTCCGCATTGCATGAATGGATGATTCACTGAAATGGGATGAAGGGGTAGGGCTGCTAGCTTCTCCTTTCCTATGAAGAATGCACATTTTTTATACTTCTTGACCCATGAGTAGCAGTCCCTGAACACTGTAGGCCAATAATAACCAGGTCTCATGATCTTGAGAGCTGTTACTCGGGGGGAAAAGTGACCTCCTACTTCTCCATCATGAAATTCATGCAACATTATCTCAATTTTTCCTATCTCAATGCATATCAATAGAATACCATTGATATCCTTCTTAAAATAGACACCACCAACAAGCACATATGGGATAGCTTGTAGTATGAAGTTTTTGTTTTACACCCTCTCTTCTTCTTTTGTTCACAAAAGGATTTATGGAGCTTCTAACCTCTCCTCGGGTTGTAATGTAAGTTTTTATTCTTGGCCTCTGTAATATACTGTATCGAATCCTGAGTAATAAAATATATGTCTGTGGATGATTCTCGACCCTCTCATGTATTCGTTGTTGTCTTTCCAATCTCTTATTACAATCTGGTTATCTGTGCATGTTTTTTGTATTACATTCCCGTGGTCTGTGTTAAACTACAAAATGAGTGTCCAACATTCCTTTGGTGTATCACCTCATTAGCTTAGGTTTATTTTCTTGCATATCTCTAACCCTGTCTCCTTGGTAGATAGAATAGAATTAGAATAGATCCTTTGTAATTTGTTTGTGTACACCTGAATAGAGGGATAAGAACCGGCCTCAATCCAAAGATCTCTTTCAACTCGTAAGGTCCCACACCTTGAGAGATGCTCTATGTTGTGTAATCACACTAAGAGTTTCAACCCATCTAGTTGCAGACATTCAGGGGTGCTGTGATTTTGCACTAACATTAATGAAATACAACTTTTTTGTCTCATTCATTGTCTCTTGTAAGATTTGATGTTCTTATGTTCATTAGATGTTAGATGTTTAAATCTTGCATGAAAATATTGTGTTTGATCTTATTATCAACGTTATTAAGTTGTTCTTGTTCACATTGATCAAGCTCTACTATTTACTTTCTCATGTGTGTTCCCTTTACTCATTCTCGTTTAACTGATGCAAACTCCATTTTATTTGCATTAGTTATTTATTGTTCTTCTCCATACAATATTAGGCTCTGCTTTTTCCTAATTCTTGCATGTTCCTTCCATTCATTCCTTACCATTTCATTCCTTCATTTCATTCCATCTCCCTCATTCACTTTTTTTTATATTGATGTTCCAAAACACCTCCCACATACAATTTTGAATGTACAAGTGTAAATACAGTTTTGGTTTTCAATAAAGACAACTTTACCTTCATTGAGGAGGGAGTTCATTCCCACACTGTTGCATGTCATTTGCATGCGTGCAAATCCATATGCTAATAATTTTTGGTGACTATATTCGGGATTTAGGAATCGTTAACCAATGCTTGGTTAAATCTTTATGATTATCCCCACCTCACGAGATCCATTTCTTCACCCGAACCTTGTGCCCGATGAAGATTTTCAAGGAGAAATTGTTGCCAACCTTTGAACAGTACCTTGGGAAAACCTTGAAATTTTGCAACAATTTGTGGCTGTTGATAGAGCCATTGACAAAAAAAATACATTGAATACCTTAGAAGAAGAGCACCCACACTTGTGGCCAGAAGACCTCCTAGACACGTGTTGATCGTTGTTCATTGATGTGGCCCTCTTCCACCAAGGTAATAATTTGTATGACTATTACAGGTAACCCACCTATCTTGCAACCAAATATTATTTTTGTGGATACTCAAGAAGATATATCATCATATCTAAGGCAATCTATTTGGGAAAATCACATGAGCAACTATCATTTTCATCTTGCCACATCAGTACTAGATAACAAAGAAGATCAAGCCGCGAGAGTTTCTAGAGTTATTCAGGTGCAAATAGCTCAAGAAAGAGAGTGAAGAGAAAAGGCTAGAGCCAATCAGAACATGTCAGTGATCCCTTCACAGTAAAAAATTCAAACTGGCAGGAAAGAGGTTTACGTAGGGAGAAAAATCTAAAGGTCGATCTGATCCCATTTTTGATTTCCAAGGAAAGTTTGGTTTCAAGTTATCTCCTCCAAAGAAGAACACACCTTGTAGATCTGTAAGCCTTGCATCAAGTCCTGAAAGAGCAAGCAAGAAAGGAATCACTACAAGTCACGCACTTGTCCTTGCTCACGTCATTTTGCCTTCGCATACGAACTTTCCCAAGATGGCAGTTAACGTACCATGGGGAAATGCCATAGGCCCATTGGTCTTACCAGCTCGACATGACCTCCCACTAGGATCGAGGAATATTCTTCTCAAGTTTGATGGAGATGGGAAGACATCTCTAGATGACCACATTTCTGATTTCTTTTCTACATGTGCAGTTTTTTCAGTAGAATATGAGGATGTTGCTATTCGTCTATTTGTTGAAACATTGCATGATGTTACCACAGATTGGTTTCATCATTTCACAAATGGATACATTACAAACTGGAATGATATGAAAACTAAGTTTGAAAATCCATTCAAGACAACAGAAGATGAACATGTTATTCTTGTCCAACTATCTCAAGTGAAGAAAGAGCCAACAGAACCCATGAGGAATTTTGTGGCTAAGTTCAACAAAATGGTGAACAAAGTTCCTGCTGGGATTCGTCCAAACCCTGACGGACAAAAATGTTTCTTTATTAACGCACAACAACCAAAAGTGTGCTATCAGCTAAGAAGGGATAGAGTGGCTACTTTGGAAATTTCTCAATCCTTGGCCATAGAAATTGAGAATGACTTAATCATGGCAAGAAAATTCAAGAAAAATTCCCACAAGGGAAAAGGTCAAGAAACCGCCAATGCTTCAGAAGCTATACTCACTAAGTTGCTAATGATTTTCTATCTTTGAAAAAGCAAGTTGCTCAAAGTAGTAAACCTACTCCTTACAAAGACATCCCAAGAAAAGGCTACGTTCCCAATAAAGCCAAGATTGTAGGTTCTCCGACAAGATTACTATTGAAGTAGCTCCCAAAACAAACTTAAAGTGTGATGTTGTTGAAGAAAGCGATGATGAATTTGAAGTCGTTGAGGTTGACGACAAAGAGCTAGATTCCAGAACATCTAAACCTGAAGTTGAAGAGCCTGAAATAAAAATTAATAATCATTTATTTTAGTACTGTTCATGAGAAGAAGACGAATACGAAGAAATTATAGAATATATGAATAGTCAATCCTTCGTCGTCTTTGCATGCTCTCAGAAAAAGGAGTAGAACACCACTAATGCGGAAGATAAAAAGAGCTCCAAGGAAGTTCCTAAAGAATCTAAGACTAAGGAAAATTCTAAAGAATCCAAGACAAATGAGACAACTAAAGAGTCCAAGGTGACTGAGGTTTCCAAGGTCAAAACTATCTTAAAGAAAGGAGGGCCTTTGTCAAGCTAATCTATTGATAAATCAACTATGAAGAAAGTTTCTTCTTCCACATCAATATCAACCAAGCCGGAAGCAAAGGTAAAAAGTGTGCCATCATCAAGTTCGAAAGAAATAGTATCTGAGACATCAAGTACGGTTACTTTTCCCAAATTTGATATCATTTATCATATCAATAAAACAAAAATTTCCATGTCATAGGTAGAGTACTTGAAGTCCAATAAGGATCAACACGAGAAATTGGTCTAATTTATCAAAGGAGACTCCACTGTTCATTCCTCCAAAGGAATTATGAAAACTCCCAAAGATGGAAAGAATCAAAATATTGTGGTGGACACTACACCTTCAAATGAAAAAATTGAACCTTTCTTTGTGTCCTTTCTGATCAACGAATGAAAATTAAGTAATTGCATTATAGATTCTGGAGCCTCAGATAATGTGATGCCTGTGAAAGTAGATCATGCTCTTGGGTTGAATTGTATGAGAACATTGAGATCTTGTTACTCCATGGAGACAAGAAAAGTTCCTTTGATTTGGAAGATTAAAAACGCTCAGATGGCTTTAGCCCAATTTCCCCAAAAGTGAGTTAAGGTAACCATTCTAGTTGTTGACATTCCTTCTTCATATGGTATGTTGTTGAGCAAGAAATTTTGTAGAGATCTAGGTGGCGAGATTCAAATGGACTTCTCTCATGCTATGATCCATATCCGTGGAGAAATGAAGAAGCTAATGCCAGAAACTTAGGCAAAATTCACAGTGATGAAAACTAATGATCCTCGTGCACAAGTCTTGTTTCAAAACTCAAATATGGACAATTATATGATGACTACAAAGGTTAATGCATCTGAGGTCACTTGACAAGACTCTAATGTGATATGAAATATTGAGTTCGATGGAAGTTGTTGCTCAACAAGTTCCGGTGTAGGAGTGGTGCTCATATCTCTGAATGGTAAAATATTTCCTTTTTCTTACAAAATCCAATTTTCAAATACTAACAACACTACAGAATATGAGACATTAATCCTTGGCCTCAAAGTTATAGAAGAGAAAGGGATAAAAAAATTGAAAGTCTTTGGAGATGCGGATTTGATCGTGAAACAAGTTAAAAATCAGTTCCAAGTAAAGAATAATCATTTGAGACACTACAGAAATAAAGTGTGGGACACAATATAAGCCTTTGATGATTTTTCCATAAAATCCATCCCGTGTGAAAAGAATGACAAAGAAAATTCTCTAGTAGTTCTAGCTTCATTGATGATTCCTCATTCAGAGTTTGATCAAGACAAATACACCATTGAAATGGTTTTTAGGCCAAGTGTTCCTGACAATGCAGAAAATTGGCAAGTATTCAATGATGATCAAAAAATTATTGCCTTCTTAGAGAAAAGGGATAATTTTAAACAATTTTACTTTGAAGGAAGTGATTCGACATTTCGCGAATCAACGACCTCACCCATTCAAGAAGGAGTTAAGAACAAATATCTTGGTGATGGCATCATTCAACTCAAAGGAAATAAAATTCCAAAAGGATTGGTTTCACTTGAATAAATTTTTGATAAACATGACAGGTTTATCAAAGAGAGAGCAGGTAGGACCTACAAATTCTATTGACTATGAGCAAGTTAACATTGGTACCAAGGATAAACCTCACCTGGTCAACATCGGTAAGTGTTGTTCACCTGAGGAGCACAAGAAATTCATAATCCTCCTTACCAAATATTTTGACGTCTTGGCTTACCCATATGAAGACTTGAAGTCTTCCCAACCTAGGGAAATGAAGCATGCCATACCCTTGAACATGGTGCTGTTCCATTCAGGTAGAAGCAAAGACAGTATAATCCCAAGATTGCAGGGACAATATTCCATGAGGTTCAAGAGCACTATCTTACATTATATCAAGGCTTATGATCCCTCATTCCACTAATCATACACCTTCGTTAGTCAAAAATCATTTATATCTCTCATATCGATCATTATAGATAAATGATTGAGATTTCTACCCCACTAGAAAAAACCTTCCACTAAAGATAGGTTTGACTAGTCAATCCTGTCCTTACTGGTTGATCATGTACTTGGTCTTATAAAAGTCAAATTTTCAAATGGGCATCTTCTTATGAGTTAGTATTTCCTCTCCATGTTATATTTATTGTGAAAAATTACCTTTATATTCATATAAATACAAATCAAACCCACTCATTTACTCGCTTGGCATGTTAGATCCTTACATTTGGTCTCCACTATCAAAACATTAAGAAAGCTCCATGTTATTCCCTATAGTAAGAACTTACACTAGGATTTTAACCTTCATGAAATCTTGAAGCAGTACAAACTAGGTAAGAGAAAGTATTATTAAGCCTAAGAAATTCAAATCCAAGTCAAAACAAACATTATCAAGTGCCAAAGAGCCAAATTCTAGTTATATAAATTTAAATTGCATTAATAATTGTACTTGTAATAGGTGGATAACTACGTGGGTTTAAAGCTTCTTTGAAATAGTGCTACATAAGGGTTGTATGGGTGCCCAACCCAAACTGCTAACCCACTTTTACAAGTATTTCAAGAAAGCCAGGGTTTCAAGAGAGAAGGATTAATTTTGATGAATTATACACATTTATTAAATACCCAAATACACACAAAGTAGAAAATTTAACATTTGTAAGTGGTCATATAGTCACAGATATAATTTTCTAAGGAAGACAAGTCCATACAACTTTGAATAGGTTGCGTTAGTTGATCACATCCTACAATTCAATTTTTTCTAGAGGAAGATACATGCCTAGTTTCATAGATGAAGTAAATACATGTGAGATTTATATCTCTCTCCTCCACACTCACACCCATATCAACCTAAAAAAACATAGAAAAGATAAGTGAATTATCATCTTGTCAACTTACTATATTTAGAAAATACCCTAATTAATCAAACCTCTCAATAATTCATTGTATGTTTAGATATTTGTTTAAATATTTGATTTAATAATCTAAATATACATGTTTTATACATTCCAATCCTATTATTAGAATATTAGGGTTTTATTGTCTTTTCTAGTTTATAAGGTGAAATCATTTGGTGAATTTGTTTATTTCTCAAACTATACCTTTTTTTGTGTTAAAAGACATTCTTTTGGTTTCCCCTTGCACAATTGTTTTTCTTTATTCTTTCAAATCCTAGGCCCCTTAGGGATTCCTACCTTCAAGATTTTAATTTTGGCTCTATTATCTATGTTTTCTATCTTATTAGAAGTATACCTTGCATTATTCTTTATAGATATATCATGGTTAGATAAATTCACAATAGATAATTAGTCAAAATCCCCACCTAGGCATCATGTTATAGATCCTTCATCTACCCATGCTCATGTCAATAACAATTATACTCTTCCTTGAGGTTGTGATGGCTACCATTCCTCTCACTAGGTCCATGCTATCACTCAACCAAAAGTAGGGATGGTTCTTATTGATGATTCATGTTTACATATTCAATCTACAAACTCTTTGGGTAGTGACATATCTTATACAACTATCCTGGAATCTATTCAATCATTAAAAATGACTTCAAAAAGAAAATTCAATCTATGAGTTTAGAATTCAAATTTCTTAAAGATGAGGTTGAATATCTAAGGATTTCAGAACATGCACATGCCAACCATATCTCTACACATAATTTTGGGCCTAAAAAGGGTTCATCTCAAGTATGGGTCAAGAATAAATATTAATATATTCCTAATATACCTAGGAGGTATAATTTTTCTTCAAAGTAAACATTTAGACCTATGTGCCCTCTTAAATCTACACTTTATTGCACTTATAATATACTTGTGGGTCATCATACTAGAAATGTGTCAAGATTTACATCATATCATATAAGGAATTCTTGATAATGGACATTTTAAATTGGATACATCTACTACAAAATCAATAAGTTCTATCTCACCTTCTACAATTGAGAAAACACATTTAATTGAGGAGTCATATTTGAAGATACAAGAGGAAATAGAAAGATTGCATGACAAAAAAGATTCAAATGAAATGTTAAAAAAGGAAAAATTAGAACAATAGAAAATTGTACAAGTTACACCATAAGCATTTATAAAAATAAAAAAATAAAATGAACCATTAGTAAAAGAAAAGTTGTATGATAAAACTTATGACGAGAATTTTTTTTTTTCAAGAAAGGGTTTCTCAAGAAGGAAGAACAAAAGAAAGATCTACCTAAAAAAGTATACCAAATTTATATATGCATAACTCATTTCCAAGTGAATGGTTTATGGATATAAAACTTCACAAAAAACTAAATATGACATCCAAGCAACTTACAAGCATACACTTGAGTAGGAACCATTCCACATTGCTACATAGAAAGTACAACCAATAGTTTCAAATGATTCCAATACATTCTTGTTGTTTGGATTGTTTGTTCATAATTTATCATTATAGTGCATACAATACAAAATAACCTTTGAATATCAATATATAGGTGAATATTTAGTCTTTAAAAATATTAAAAAATACAAAAATTCATAATATTTAAACACCAGGATCCGAAGATGACTTGATAACTAGTTTCTACTTTACATATATAATGTTATTTATCATTTACTTTGGTAGATAACCTACTCTATT
This sequence comes from Taxus chinensis, assembly GCA_019776745.2. Taxonomy (NCBI): domain Eukaryota; kingdom Viridiplantae; phylum Streptophyta; class Pinopsida; order Cupressales; family Taxaceae; genus Taxus; species Taxus chinensis. The sequence continues at coordinate 763,451,956 of CM034150.1, read as the reverse complement.
TTATTTTATAGAATCACATATATTTCATGTGGTATATCAACAGGATGTGGAAAATACATGATCATTATGGATTTTAGATGCCGCCCTTTCCCTTTACCCAATCAACTTGTGTTACCAGGGGAATATTTCTATACAAAGAACACTATGTAGAAGGTCATATATTTCTATACTATCTCGTAGTTTCCTTCTATTTCTCACACATGTATTTCTCATTTTTATGAATTACATTATGATATTCTTGTACCATATTTTGTAACACATATGGCTTGTGTGGGCTAGCTTCTTTTGTTCTATGCAACTACTATTTACTTGCTTGCATAATGGATTATTTATTACTTGTATTTTTTGTGTGTACTTTAGCCTTTGCATGAATTCATGAAGCTCTTGTGTCAATTTCTTATAGCCTTTATTGTGAGGGATTTGGACCTTGTTTATTCATTTGAAATATTTTTTTTTCCCTTTTATGTGGCCACTTTGGCCTTCCATATGACATTGCATGTGCCATGTGTGTGTGTGTGTGTGTGTGTGTGTGTGTGTATACATACATACATACATACATATATGTACATATATGTACATATATATACATATATGTATACATATATATATGTATACATATATGTATACATACATATATGTATACATATATATATCTATATATATACATACACACACACACACACATACATATATATACATATACATATATATATATATATATATATGTGTGTGTGTGTGTGTGTGTGTGTGTGTGTGTGTGTGTGTGTGTGTGTGTGTGTGTGTGTGTGTGTGTGTGTGTGTGTGTGTGTCTATATATATGTATACATACATATATGTATACATATATATATCTATATATATACATACACACACACACACACACACACACACACACACACACACGCATACATATATATACATATATATATACATATATATATATATATATATATATATATATATATATATATATATATATATATATATATTATATATATATATATATATATATATATATATATATATATATATATATGTATATATATGTATGTATGTATGTATGTATATGTATGTGTGTGTGTGTGTGTGTGTGTGTGTGTGTGTGTGTGTGTGTGTGTATGTGTGTGTGTGTGTGTGTGTGTGTGTGTGTGTGTGTGTGTGACCAATAGACAAATTTCAGGTTTGGAAAGGATCTTCTGGTTGATTATGTTATCTATTGACCAATTTTATCTAGTCATGAGGGTTTACTTAGTAAAAGTATGGTATAGCACGTTCGTCCGAAGAGTATTAAAAAATACCCTTAATGTTAGTTTTTACCTTCAATTATTCAATTGATAATACCCCTCATGTTATATTTTTTTTAGATGGATAAACGATTTTGACCGGAGCTTTGAACTAGGGATCTTGGGTCCTCTCCCATACAAAAAGTGAAATAAATACAAACGAACAAACAGAGAAACCATAACAGAAATGAGAAATAAATTCCATGGTGACCAGAGAACCAAAAAGCAAAAGAACTATAGACTATATATAACTATAATACTACACATAACTATAAGAGAGCTAGTTTGAAACCTCAATAACTTCCTCCTTCACTTGGATGCCATTGATATCAACAGGAACCTGGACTTTATCCCTTAGTCTGGCACTGGAGCGGACCCCTCCTGTTATATTGTTAGAATGAAAACACCCCCTATTTTTTCCATTTACCTTAAACTTACCTATTTTTCCATTACAATTTTATTTACCCCTTTTTATTTCTATCATAATATATCAAATAGAAAATATTTTTATTTCTACCCTAATATATCAAATAGAATATATATCATGTTTTCCACTCAATTATTATTTTTATAATATGTCTTTTCTCTAGAAAGATATTTTGAAACCATTCAAGACATATTATCAATTACATTAATGTTAAACTTTATTCATTTATCAATAGTTCTTCAAATAATTAAGATGGAGAAATAATATCACATGTGTTGAAAAGTATACCCAATCCTAGTTTTCTACAATATTATTATTTCTTGGTTAAGAATCTCCTAATTTAGATTTCCCTATTCAAAAAGAGATTCTAATTTAATTTCATGAAAACACTCCTTTTGCAATTTCAAGGTATTTAGTTTAAAAAACTAGGGGTCAAATATTTTTGTTTAATGTTAAAATTACCCTCACCTCTCCTTTGGTCCACATCTCTAACCTACCCCCAATACCTGATTCAAAATATTAGTAAATTAAACCCTTTAACCCCCTAATGTTTACCGGTATATTAACTTTGATTTTATCAATTTTAATTACCTCAATATGATTGAACCTACTAGGATATTGCCTAGCTAATGAACCCCCCTGTGTATCTAGTATAGTACGGATTATTTAATTTAATTTAAAAAATATAAAATACATAATGGTTTAGATTGTGAATCACGAGAAATGGTACACAATTCAATACAATATACTAAATTTTTACACAAATGCATGGGACATGATATTGATTCCACAGTTCAATTTCAACTTACATATGTAGTTTGCAAATTTTCTATGACACACTTTTCTATTTCAAATTTCAAAATTAGCAATTATGGGAGCATTAATATTTTGGTTCCCTTTCGATAATTATAAATTTATTATAAGTATGGTGGGAGCATGAGTATACTTCATTCCATTTTCATTATGAAAACTTGGAATCTAGATTTGTTTGCAGCGGCGTGGTTCAGTTGAAATCATTGATGTACATTGGGTCTGGTGACACCCATCAACATTATCATTATTCCTAATGGACCCATAGTGGTTCACCCTTTTTTGAGTGGTAAATAGTGTATTGATCCTAAAAAATCATGAGTGTTGGGTATATTGCACCCCAACCTCATTTTCTAGCATTTGGTTTCTATAAATTAGGGATTGATCACCACACAATTCTCCATGTTGTTAAAAAATATTCTCCTTTTCCACGTTACTTGTCCAAGGGGTGAAATATTCTCCAAATGATTAATCTAGAAGCCTCAATAATCATAGGGAAACATTGGTTTCTACACACATTTTTGTACTCCTTCTTTGCTCTCACTTATTGCTCAATTTAAAATTTTAGAGTTAAATGATTTTCATAAGATGGACATTGACTACACTCTTATTTTGCAGGTTCCACTTTGGAAACCTCTCAAGTATTTAGGTGAATAAAAAGTGTGTATAGACACTAAAACATGTATTTACTTTAACTATAAAATTTTATTTGTTACATTAAAAGGGGGAGGGAATCTAGACACCCAAATTTGGCAATTTGTCTTTCGATAATGTTGTTTTTGGAATACATGAAGCACTATCCTACACTATCTTAAGGCTTGCAATCCCTCATTCCACTTCCCAATCACCTACATGAACACATACCAGTAAAAACCACTTATATATCATGTGTATACCATTCCAAATCATCAACTGATATTTTTACCCAATTGGAAACACCATCCAATAGGGATATGATTAACTAGTTAATATGATCCCTTTTAGTTGACCATTTCCTTGGTCTTCTAACAATCAATTTTTCAAATGAGCATCTTCTTATGAGTTAGTATTTTCCCTTTAAGTTTTCTTTATTGTGAAACATTACCTTTGGAGTCATATAAATAAAAATCAAACACACTCATTTAATCACTTGACATTTTGGATCCTTTCATTTTGTCTCCACTATCAAAACATCACAAGCTCCCTTATTCTTCCCTATTACAAGATCATACACTAGAAGCACCCTCATGCGAGTTTGAAGCACTCCAAACCAAGTCAAGCTAAAGTATTATAAAGCCTAAAGAATTAAAAGATTAATCAAAACAAGAATTATCAAGTGTCAAAGAGATAAATTCTAGCTTCATTCATCTAGATTGCATTCACAATTGCACTTCCAATAAGTGGAAAATTATCTGGGATTTTAGTTTCTTTGGAGTAGTGTCATGCATGTGGTGTAAGGGTGCCTCAACCCAAACTAGTGACCCATTTTTATAGGAATTTCAAGAGAGTTAATATTTCAGAGAAGAGGACTAATTTTAGTGACTTTCATGCATCTTTTGGATCCTAGATCATGCACACAGAATAAAAAAATAGTTGCAAGTGGTCATATAATGAAAAATTCCTTTTTTATGAGCATGAAAATCTATGAAACTTTGCGTAGGCTGTGCTGGTTGATCCTATCTTACAATTTGATTTTGTCTAGAGGCAAATATAAGACCAATTTTAGATGTGAAGCATATACAAGATATTTCTAGCATATTCCTCTATTTTCACACCCAAATTGACTGAGAAACAAACATAAAATGTAAGTACATTATCCTCTTAAAATTTTTCTATATTTATCATGGGCCCTAATTAATCCAACTTCTCAATCATTTAATATATGTTCAAATATGTGTGTAAATATGTGTGTAAATATTTGATTTAATATTACAAATATACATAGCTTCTAAAGTCCAATCCTATTACTAGACTATTAGGATTCTATCATATTTTCTAATTTTAGGGTGTAATCAGTTTGACTAAAAAAATATAAAACACTAATTTTTTTTAATTTACTAAAATAAAAATACCCCAACTAAATAAGGATAATAATTTTTTTGATTAAAAAAATGAAATAAAATTTTAAAATACTTATTTAAAAAAATTGAAATAAAAATAACCCAAAATCTAAAAACATGTAATGGATTATAAATATACTCCACACTATTAAAAATTTATAAAATAAGGTGAAGATATTCACAAGAGAGTGGATGTCCTCAACACTTTCTCTTCCTGATTCACATTTTTGGGTGGTGAACACAACAACAAAGATTTGATATCATGTGAGAGTGATGAATATTTTGGAAACTTAGGAATATAGAGCCTTTCTCTAACTCCAAGATGATGCTCTTACATACAAGCACATATAAATATTTTCAAAATAATTTTGACAAAATAAAGTTGCTTCTTATATCAAATTTCTAAAAGAGGATTTTACATAAACTCACATGAATCTCACATTATGAGCTCTCATATATTTCTCCCCATTTAACTAAATGAGAGAGGAAATGCCCTTTATTTATAGGAATTGTAAGGATTCATAAATATATGTGTTTATCATACCTTATTAAATAATATGGTTAGCTAATTTACACACATAGTCAAATGGTACATATGGAGTAGGTGTGCTCAAAATTTGAAGTTACACATTCCAAATGTTACTTTATTTTCTAAAAGAGAAAATAAAATACCTAGGAAATACTATTAGCAAAGTAAACTCAAGCATCAATGGGTGATTATATAATTATACCAATACGTTGGATTGGACCCTTTTGTGCCAATCAAGCCTCAATACACTTTTAATTGTTGCAATACGTGTGTTGATATTGTATTGGTATGGCCATTCAACCCATAATACACCTTAATTTTCCATATCATGTGTATCTATAGGGATTAATTGCACTTATTCGGATTAATGAACCCCTAATACATGCCTTATTGTCACAATACATGTATTAGGGATGGACTGATATAAATGTGACGTATTGATCCCTAATACGCATTAATTTTTTGCATTATATGGTGTATTAGGGTTATATTGGCCCTATTCGCATCGATAAAATCCTAATACACATTTAATTATTGTAATATGTGTGTTAGTGATATATTGGTGAAAATGATTCCAATCAAGCCCTAATACACCTGGATTTGTCACAATGTGTGTATTTATAGGGCTCGATTTCCTTTGTTCAAACTAATTTAGCCGTAATACATATACAATTTTTGCGATCTATGTGTATTAGGGATGGGTTGGTGAAAATATGACATATCCAGCTATAATACACATTAAATTGTCAAATTATGTTGTGTATTAGGGTTGATTGGCCTTGTTTGTGCTAATCGACCACTGATACACACTTAATCATAGCAAAAGTGTGTTAGGGATGTATTGGCACAAACGTGACCAATTGAGACTCAGTACACCTTAATTTGTCATATGATGTGTATTTATAGGCCTCAATTAGATCTACTTACACCAATTGATCCCAAATACACATTTAATTGTTGTAATAAGTGTTTTAAAGGCATGTATTGGTGTAAATAGGGCCAATTGAGCACTAATACAACTTTATTTTTCACATCATGTATATTTATTGAGATCGATTGGCCTCATTTGCATCAATCAAGCCACAATACACATTTAATTGTTTCAATAAGTGTGTTAGGGATTTATTGGTGTAAACATGGCCAATTGAGCCATAATATGCCTTAATTTGTCACAATATGTGTATTTGTCTATGAGTGGTGCAAGATAGACTTCCATTTTTTTTCACTTTATTCTTCCCTAAAACAATAAGTGAAAGTCTAAGGTGATCCTTTCATATTTTCAACCATGGAGGAGTATTATAACTAACGAAAATTTCAAGCCATATTGAATAGCTTGTCACCATGTTATCAAAGGGGTTCACTCCATCCAAAGCTATCCCAAGCTTCATACTAGATGGTTTTCTATAAAAGTTTTTAGGCCACATATTCTTAACACATTTAATTTCTTTGTAGTCATTTAATACTCATAATACACCATTTTATTTTCTCCTATTTTCATGATGACATCTCATTAACATCGTCATGTCTTTGCATCAATTATATAGTTCAATGCACCTATAATAGGAAAATGCCACAATATCTTTTGTGAAATTATGAGCCCATTCACACCTTTACGATAATATGCCTAACCACAAAAATGGAACTCCTTTGTGTGCTCATCTATATAACATAAAATCATTTATACAAACATCAAACTTCTTGTAGCTAATCCCTATGGAGGAAGCATTTTTTGTACATCTTTATATGTCATTGGAATCACGTTGCCTTATGTAAGTAATTGATTTTTTGATAATTTTATCAAAGTTTAATTAAAATATATGTTAAAAATAAAACTTTGATAGATACCTATAAGCTATGTGTAAAATTACACTCATGACAAAACATAATTTGTTATAATAGACTAAAATTAATCAATAAGTTTGTGTGATTATTGTACCTCAACAATGTGGTAATACTTGTCTCTATCCAACCATATTTTACTTTCAAGTCCAACAGTCTTAAAGTAGCATGTAATAAAGATGACCTACATGTAGGTTTTCATACAAGACATGACTAAACAATGCATAAGAACTAAGATTGTACCCATATCATATTGAATTAAATTAATAAAACTAAGAAATCTGTTATTACGTAAACTACTTGACAATGATTTTGAAGGCTTTTTGACCAACACTTGAAACTAATTACTTTTTCGGGTATTATGATTCAAAATGTGTTGTGATTCCATATCATATTATAAGTATTTTCCTTGACAAACAACCTTACCCATGTTATAAATCATATTGTTTGCAACTAGTTGGAGTTATTCATATTGGCATAACATAATAACATCCACTAAATAATTTTTCTTATACATAGTGTACTCTAGTTTTTTTATTATTGGCAAGTAGTTTTTTGAAAGGAACTTAACCCTTGTATAAGAGGCTCACAAACCAGATATTACAAATGCCTCAAATCAAAAGATGATCTACATTAGGATATTATAAAAAATCCCGACACCAGAATAAAAATATGCTAAGAAAATAACCGAAGCCAAAAGCCAATAACAAAATCACAACAAAGAAACAATGTTGTAACAAGAATTAATCAGCCCCTAGAGGGCAACAAAACCGTAATGTTTTTTTTCTTGTTATGAACTGTGATCCTCTCATCAAGAACTTTCTAGAAAGGAATAATAACTTCTAGATCTGTGATTGGCTGAAACACATTGTTTGTACAAGGAGAACTAGTAAGAATATTCTCCTTAGCCGCTACATGCTCTTTTGAATTTTCTGTCCTCAGAGAGTCACTCCCAGAAACCTCCTTGTTTGTATGGTCTGTGATATCTCTCAAGGGGGTTTTAGGGACCGATTCTGATCTAGCCTCCTCCTCAACGTCAAAATCTCTAGTATGTCCTTAGATTCAAAAACCAGATGTTTTGGGAGAGAGTTTCTCCACCAATTCTTAACATTTTGTAGTGTATATTCTTGTAAACATGAATGTCAAACCTACCACACAATATATTTTCTATAGCATTTAATGGAAATATTGCATATAATGTAAAAACAAGTGCATATTTATAAGATTTTATTTCCATTTGCATTATAATAAAATATTAATAAAGTCTACTTTGGTTGATGTTAACTAAGAAAAGTGATTTTTTCATTTTTCTAAGACTTGTTTTGTATAGAATGTACGGTTACCATGTTTTGTAGTAGCATGTGAGTAAACTAGCCTAACAAATTAAAGTGGATGTACAATGAATAGTTTTATATACCTCTGAATAATTTTAGTACACCAAATCATATCCTTTGCAAAAGAGGAAATTTTGTTCCATTGATAATGTTTAGCACATGAAACACCACTTTCAATGAAGCTATTATTCGCATAGGTGTTACTTTTGTATAAACCCATTCTATAGATGGAAAAATGATAATTACATGATGTTTATTTTGAAGTTTCTTGGAAAACACCTACAACTAATTACTCATATGTATACTACAAATGGTGTATCCATAGGTTTCTCTAAATATTCACCTTGAAAAATAGCCTTACACGTGCCAGAAATCATATGGTCTGTAACCTAGTTGAAGTCATTTATCTTCGCATAACATAAAAATGTTCACTAAATAATTTATCTTATACCTAACATACTTTGGTTAAAATGTGGCTTTACTTAACATTGTAAATGTTATATTATTGTAAATATGAATGTCAAACCTACCACTCAGAATAGTTTCCATGGAATTCAATGGCAACATTGTATAGAATGTATAAGAAAGTGCATCATTATAAGCTTTTCCTACTATTCACATTACAATTAATTATCAATATAGTTTGTCTTGGTTGATGCCAACTAAGAAATGTGATTTTTTCATTTTCCCTATACTTGTTTTATATGAAATGTAATATTACTACCTTTTTTAGTAGTGTGAGACTATAATGACTTAACAATTTTAAGTGGGTGTTCATCAACTAGTTTTATGTACCTCCGAACATTAAGTACATTGAATTATGTCCTTTTCCAAAAAGGCTAAAGGATTTTGGATTGATAATGTTTAGCACAGGTAAAACACCATAATTTAATGAATCTATTATGCCCATAGGCATTTATTTTGAATAAACCCATTATATAAATGGAATAAAAATATTAATTTTGACCATATAAACCTTATTTTGCATAGTTTCACACTATTACAATAAAAAATTATTCAAAGGAATTTAATGTCATGCAAAACCACAAGAAAGTGAGGTAACTGTATGCTGGAAAAGCGACAAGCGAGCGTGGGAATCTACAAGTGACTCTTCCGCGTACCCGACCTCCCGAGGTCGTGCCGAGACAGCCGGTGGGGATGGAAATATAGGTAGTATACGGATAGACTAGTTAGGAAATCTAATATCTTCGACACGCACTAATGGAATCTGCGAATCTAAGGCAAAGAAGGCCCTTCTAACCTGGACCGGTGTGATAGATCGATCAGCCAGGATGACTACTCGAAGGCTCCAATCAATATCGAGCTATGGCGTGATTCGGTCTATGGGTTGCGGAATACGTGGGAAATGACCTGGGATGGTTTCGTGTATTTCTCCAGATAGGGTCATATGGTGAATATAATCAACTCTATGGACGATTTTCTGGCCTAGTCCAGAATTCTCTAGCTTTGTTAGCTGTTGTGTCCAGTAGGGATAAATGTTGGATGATGATAGGTGGAATTGGAGTAGACTGAAATACTAGTGTGCGTAGGCCAGTGTCTATATCTGACCCTCTTATGGATATGTTAGGCTGCGGGATTTGTGGATCACAACCGTAGACTCGTGGTTGTTGTGGTCCTGTTATGGTCATACGCAGAATCAAGTCCTGATCCCTAGTATCCAATAATCATACGCCTTCTCAGCTTCTATGTTTAGAATCAACAGCTGTGCGATCTTCTCGGAATACCTCACAGGTGTTCTTGCAACTTGGATTCTTAAGCTGGTATCTATGTCTACGAGGGTGTCTCCAGCGTCTGGCTGTGGAACTAAAGGATCACACCTGAATGTTTGTTCTCTTTCAAACCCTTCTACAGTCATGTGGATGTTTTCTAGGGTAATCTGTAGTTTGGCTGATTTGACCAAAATGTATGTGCTTGGTCGTCTTCTATGTTTAATCCTCTTAACTGAGACCTGACCTGTTGGAAATCTGTTGTTGTTTGGAAGACTTGTATCCTAAGATTCTGGTCAATGTCAGTTATTGCCGCTATGAGATTGGGCTGAGGCACGATTGGCTCGAAAATATATTCCTCTGGGCTCCCTAGGTCCCGTAATTGTCATGCAAAAAGCAGTAATAAAACAAACTATAATAAAATAAAATCTAAGTATACTTCTAGCATATATAACTTCTTTTTGTATTTTCTGACGATTTATAAGAAAGCAGCTATTTAAGATATTTAGAATTGACAACTAAACTAATAATTTAAAACAAACAAAATAGCCGAGTGTAGCTGTTTGTCTGTGCAATTTTGTAAATCTATTCTAAACAACGAAACAGCTAATCTATTTGCAAGATTCTCGATCCTACCTCAGAAGTGAGGAATGAATCATAGTTTCTCAGAAACTATCAATCCCCACAGCTTCCCTGGCAATATCGAGAATAAAATTAACTGAAATAAAGTGATTAACTACTCTATTTGATAAGATTCTAACTAGAACTTTGAAAGCTAGAACCTGGATTTCGCAGAACAGTGGCGAATCCGATGGTGTGTGTGGTCTTGTCCCCTCAGTATGATCTCCTCGTTCTTTGTGCTCACGTGGATCCAGAAAAGCATGTAATGCTAGCATCAACAGGAATAGATATTTGGATCAATGGACAACCTTCAGAATGCAGACAAAATAGAATGCGGATAGGAGAGGGATAACGCAAGAGTACAGAGCTTGGCTTATGCAATTCCTAGCGGGGTCTACTGCGAATCGTGCAACAAAATGCGTCCAGAACCTGAGACTATCCTGTATGAAGAGCAAAACCTGCAACTTTAATGGATTGCCTAAGCTATTCTACTCTAATGGATTAGATAAAACAGCAACACTGTTTACACAAGTTGGATATGTGGCTTACCAACAGCTGAATAAAAGTAACCAGGCAAATAGTGAATTAAACAAGAACTAAGCATAATGAAAGTAAATCTACAACATAAGAGAAATTCAGAGGCAAGCTTCTAACTGGATTGGATGAAATGACAGCACTGCCTGCACAAGATGGGTCTGTGGCTTACCAACAGCTGAGCAATTTTAACAAAAGATGCAAGTGAATTCAAGCTATGGCTTCTAAACAAGCTAACTAACTAAAAAACTAAAATGAGGGAATGAGAGCAAAGATCAAACTTCTAAGCCAAGCTTTAGACCAAAAACTCCAGACCAAAGGTAATGTTTGCACTTGCACAAGTTGGATATGTGGCTTACCAGTTGCAACACAATACTAACCAAACATGAAATAAAGCTATACTACCAATCCTAAGCAAACTAAAAGACTGAACTACTGAAAATGGTGAGGTTGGAACAAGTAAAATGAGAGGCCATTTGCTTCAGCACCAGCCATGCATTTATAGGAATTCAATCACCCCAAAATCAAAACCAAACTGAACTCCTAAAACAATAAACAAAGGAAAAACACTATTCCAGGGGACCAAAAACATAAATGCATGCTCAAGTCGGCAAGAAAAGCTGGTGAAACGTTGAACTTTGCGTGCGTTTTGTCAAAAGAACGTTCTGGAAAACGCGTAAAGGACCGCCGCCCTGCTCAGGGCGGCGGTTACAGGACTATGCGTGTGTTTCGTCGCCGCCCTGTTCAGGGCGGCAGTAAAGGACTGCCACCCCTGGGGCGGCAATTTCGTCACTGAAGATCAAAAGGGCCAAGAAAAGAGGGAAAAAGGGGGAAAAAAAGGACACGGGGGCTAAGCGGGGCATGCGGGATGTTAACGCATATCCGTAAAGCTTTTCTGGATCCCGAACACCTTGCGAAGAGACCTGTATCATCATTGGGGCACTTATTACACCGTTCCGCAGTACAGTACCTTACAATTTTGGGTACGTACATATTGCCCCCTCGGAGAAGCGTTTTAGCCATGAAGAGGCGTAAAACGGTGGGTCCGAGTATTGCCGTCCCGAAATGGGAAGTTAGAAGTTATACCTTACACGTCCGTGTGTCGAAATGACGCCATCCAAAATTCCCGCTACCTGCAAAATGAAAAGAGAACTCAAGTGCAGATAGATACAATAATTTGGAAAATAAATGCTAAAATAACAGGGAAAGAGAACGTACCATTTGTGTGGGGATAGGAACTTACCTCCGTCGGCGCTCCAAACCTGTGAAAAAGGCATTTAAAACGAATCAGGGCGCTATATATATGAAAGTGGGCCCATTTTCCTATTCATTTGTGCGAGTTGATTTGATCGATTTTGAGCTCTGGGACCCACGGTGACGGTTTCTCGCGCGAATAGAGTCAAAACGTCTGGAGTGAGATAGCGATCATGCCCCCATGTGCGGAATGCCACCCCGTAAGATCACAGGTTAGTTTTCTTCAATTTTGCATTTTTCCCCCTTTAAATTTGAAATGGCAAATTCTTTGCAATGGGGGGGGGGTATTTTTGAAAATGTTAGGTTCAAAAGGTCCACCTAGGGGGGGCGCCTACTGGGTAGGCTTTGTTTTTAGTTAAAATGGTCTTTTTTTGCTTGTTTTGGGTCTTTTTAGGTTTAAAAACCCGTGCGGGTTTTCGGACCGCGACCGCCGCCCTGGCCAGGGCGGCGGTTACACGACCGCCGCCCTGATCAGGGCGGCGGGTTACGGACCGGCCCTAAAGTTACAAAACCGCCCCCTGCTCAGGGCGGCGGTTTTGCACAGAATGCAAAAGAACTTGTTTTGGAGACTTATGTTTGTATTTTATCACTTCTATATGTTTTTATGACTCTCTCGACATTGATTAGATACTAACTTGCTCTGTTTTGTGTGTTTTTGGGTGTATGCAGGCGAGGGAGGAGTACATCAGATGGAGCCGAGAGAGAGAGTGTGATTGGTTGCCCGGGGTACTGGATGCCCTCTCACCAGATGAGGAGGACACTTTGCAGAGGGCCAGCATACTGCGTATATCGCGTGTGCCTCATGTCGCACCTCGAGTCACATCCTTTGTGACTTGTTTTCTTATTGGGACGCAGATCGGAACACTTTCTGACTGCCAGGGGTCCGCGGTGAGTGGACTATTACTCTAGAGGATGTCTACCGTATTTTGGGGGTCCCGATCATCGGGAGGAGACTCACACTGGAGACAGCTGGGTCCAGAGCACAGATTGCACAGTGGGCAGGTTACATGGGGGATGCAGCTATCTCCACGGGGCCGAAGAAGGGAGTGAGAGTCAGATCCATTCCTTCTTTGCCCATCCCCGTATTTCGACAGGCTATTATGGGGATCCTTGCCTCGAGACTGATCAGGGACAAGGGAGGGGATACATTGTTATACTGCTGGGCCCCCATCATTGCACAGATAGAGGGGCATGGTCGGATATACGCCTGGGGTGTAGATATTTTGGGGACCGCCTACCATGACTTATACAGGGTGGTCCATTTACAGGGACAGTCTTTGAGCCACCCTACTCTAGTTATGAGTTGGGTGTATGAGCGCTTCATTCCCTATGGCAGAGGTGTGGAGGTGGCAGATCCCGGGGCTGTGAGGGCAGCCAGATGGTCAGACATGTCGGTGCTTAGAGCACCTCACCAGCCAGTAGCCTAACTCACTACAGTAGATATGGAGGCCACACCGTACCAGCTCATGGCCGGCATTTGGGGAGAGGAGACTCTCACATTGATCTCTTGCTCCACCACAGGGCAGCTTATTGACCGTGTGGGACGGGTGGAGGTACATCCTTTCGGCAGGGTTCCTCAGCAGTTCGGCCTCCCATATGTGGGCATGCTTCCTCCAGTGGCACCAGTCTACAGATCAGTCCGGGAGGCTAGAGGGGGGCCTAGAGGCCGTGGTTGGACAGTGGTCACTCCTGGTATTCCTATTGCAGCCAGGGGGATTGTTCGGGCCAGAGGGAGAGCTGGTGCGCCTCGGGCACCCTTACTTCGGATTACTGCGGGTCCTGCTCATAGCAGTGATGACCCTATAGATATTGACTCCGATTCTGAGGAGTCCACAGAGGGAGGATCAGAGGAGCAGACGGATGATAGTGATCCTGAGTGGCATGACACTCAGGATATCATGCAGGCGGAGAGGGAGGAGCAGAGTGCAGAGAGAGAGACTCTAGTTTCTGAGGAGCCACTCTCCTCAGGGCCATGGTGGAGAGGATGAGTCAGTTGCGGGGCGTCATGTTGCCCCCACTACAGGAGCAGCCCCTCAGTCGGCAGCGGCATCTGCAGCGGGTGCTGGCCCTAGTGACCCATCTTGGAGGCCCGGTGATCCGAGTAAGTTATCCTTTCTTCTTTTCAATGCTTATTTGTTTTAGGACTTGGTTTTAATTGCTATTACTCCTTATATTTGTATCTTGTATATTTTAGCCTCTTGCCTAGTTTCTAATTCGTTTTTCTTCTTTGTTTGCAGAGACTGTTGACGAGTGGCGGGATCTAATCCGCAGGGTATGCACTAACTCCCTGATGATCCCGATGGATAGGACCCGTGCGGAGCTATCCGTAGATGCCGGGGAGCCTTCAGCAGCGGGCAGGCATACCGACGTCTTTGCTCCCGTTTGGCATGTGGCCAAGATGGTGTCGACTCTCCGTACAGAGTTGGCAGGCTATAGGACAACCGAGCATCTTATGAGGAGCCATTCTCATGGCGAGACCGCGGCTGCCCCTCGAGACCCCGAGCCTTCCGTTCATTCAGAGCGCCGGCGTAGCCGGAGTCCTAGGCGAGGGCGCGCACCTTCAGCGGGATCGCACAGGGGTTGAGAGGCCACTTGGCCCTTGTATATTTGTATTATAGATTCTTTTGTATATCACGGGCTCTTTGAGCATTTTGACCATGCCTAGTGCATGATGGCATTGTATATAAACGTTGATCATTTATATATATTGATTTGTTCTGGATCAAAATTTGTCACTCATGTTTGTCCTTTCTATTTCCATTTGCTTTGTGTATACTACGATGTATGTTTATATGCTTTCTAGAATGTATGCAATGGTGAACAAATGATGTAATTGTTTAATCTTCTTTTTGTATTTCATGATGCTGATACATGGTAATGTAGATATACTGTAATCTTTGAATCTTAGCTTCTGTGAGCAATTTGGATACCTCATGTTTGTTTTGGCAAAGTGATGAAAACAACCAGTATGATGAACAGATTAACTTGCCCCGCTCCTAACTCCACGCAACCAGTAAGATGCGAGGGCTCATCACCAAGAGCCAAGAAGGGCGCAAGTTATGAAAAATGGTGAAATGATAGTGATGAAAGACAGACGAAGTTTTGGTGGAACCAAATTGAAAACTACAAGCTTACTCTACCTGAATGACTTCATAGTTTTGGGTGCAACTTGCTTTGCGGTTTATCCAGACTTAGACCCGTAGATGGCCACATAGTAGACAAAATCTGGGTTTTTAGGATTTTTAACTCTCTTGGAATTTTGAACATCTGATTCATTCGTTTTTGACTCAAAGTTTGAATAATTGCTTGTTTATGACCTTTTAACGTTTGCATTGTCTAGAGGACCCCCTACACTTTGCCCCATGCTACTAGTAAGAAGCGTGGGTTTATCACCGTGGGCAAGGCATAGGCGAGTAAGGGCATTTCCATCCTTTCCCAACCCTACGTCACTAGTAAGAGACGCAAGCTCATCACCGAAGGTTGGTGGGGCAAGGAAATGTGTAAAATTAAAATTTTCTGTTTAATCACTTTTTGACTTGTCTTTTTGAGTAAAATGTCAGTATATGCTTATTTCCAAAGAGATGTGTATATGGGATAGATGTGACACCATGAAGCTTCTAGAACAGACCATAGGCAATGACACTTATTCTAAGAAGAAACCAAGGCGAGAAAAGACTTGCAGATCTTGGTATGGTTACCGTTAAGACTTTGTCATGTTTGATTTATTTGATAAAAGATTCTAAAGTGATTGATGATATCATGAAAATGGAGAGATATGATTAGAAAGTTTATGCCAACAACATCATGAGTTTGTAATGAATTGCTTTGAGAATAGATTCCTTGATCACAATTTGTGTAAGAACAAGTGGACAAAATGATCCTAATCTATATGAAAATGCAATGTAGATAGTTATATAAGCATTAGTTGCTTATGCGTAGAAACGTTTGAGGTGGAGGGAATTGACTGTTTCGCCAAACTCCTCACCTTCTAGCGTGCATAAGAGGTATGCTCCATTTCCGTAGTCCTTCATGACTCGGTATGGGCCCAACCATTTGGGCCGGAATTTCCTTCCTTCGCCGGTTTTCTTGTCGATCTGGCTGTCTAGCCTTAGAACTAGATCACCTTCGTATATGTCACGTTCATAGACTTTCTTGTTATACTGCCGGCACATCCGGTCGGCATAGACTCTATGTCGCTGTTCAGCATCTAACCTGGTTTCATCTAGGCTTTCTAGTTGGGAAAGACGTGCTTCTTTGTAAGTGTCTTCATCCAGAATCCCTTGTAGTGAAATGCGGAGACTGGGTATTTCAACCTCAAGTGGGAGAACTGCTTCTGACCCAAATACCAGCGAGAAAGGAGTTGCTCCTGTTGGTGTTCTTATTGAGGTTCGGTGGGCCCATAAGGCCGGATATAAC
Source organism: Taxus chinensis (assembly GCA_019776745.2). Classification (NCBI taxonomy): domain Eukaryota; kingdom Viridiplantae; phylum Streptophyta; class Pinopsida; order Cupressales; family Taxaceae; genus Taxus; species Taxus chinensis. Next base: position 763,435,143 of record CM034150.1, on the reverse strand, counting down.
TTTAAATGCCAATCTCGTTTGTTTTCTTTTACTGTTTTAAGGAGAATGGCTTTCAGTGTTTTGTTTGTTGCTTCAGCCTGCCCATTGGCTTGGGGATAATACAAGGAAGCCGTATGATGGCTTATTTTAAATTTACTGCATAGTTCACGAACTTCTTCATTCTTGAAAGAAGTTCCATTATCTGAAATAATGATTTGCGGGATACCGTACCTGCAAATGATTTGGTTCAAAATGAACTTAGCGATTACAGAACCAGGTACAGTGGTAAGAGGCATGGCCTCTACCCATTTGGTGAAATATTCAGTGGCCGTGATTATAAAATTATGGCCGTCTGTGGACGAGGGAGAGAACTTCCCTATCAAGTCCAGGCCCCATGTGGAAAAGGGCCACGGAGTAGCGATTGGTTGCAGAGCTTGTGCCGGCATGTGGATCTCATGAGAGAACTCTTGACATTTATGACACCTGCATACAAACTCTATCGCGTCATGTTCTAGGGTGGGCCAAAAATAGCCCATTCGATGTATTTTTTGAGCAGTGGCGTGGCCGCCGAAGTGGCCTCCACATACTCCGCTGTGAGATTCATAGAGAATCCTCTTGGATTCTTCTGTGTCGACACACCTTAAGAGCATTCCATCGAATGCCTTTCGATAGAGAACTTGCTCTATAATAACGTACTTAGCTACGATAATGCGTAACCGCCTTCTTTGTTGTGGTGTAGCTCCTTCTGGATACCTATGGTCCATGATATAGCTAATGATATCAACGTACCAAGGGCACTCAGAGATTGCAGGTCGGGTTTCGACGTAGTATACGCAATCATCTGGAAAATCCAAATCTACTAGATCTGCCTCCATCTAATGGGTTATCAGCTAACCAATCCGCAATGATTTGTCCTTTAACTGACTTTTGATTTACAAAAGTTAATTCGAACTCTCCCATTAAGGTTATAAAACATCCAGCTTTTTTGGACAAGGACCCTTGTGTGAGAAAAGTTTGTAAATGGTCTGTCTTTACCATGACCCTTGTCTCTTGATTTAGCATATAGTGTCTTACGCGTTTGGTTGCGAAGACTATGGCGAGACATTCTCGTTCTGCTTGTGTATAGCGCGTTTCATAGTCGAGCAATGTTCGGCTAATGAAATAAATAGCACGTTCTCTTTTGTCATCGTCTTCTTGGGCTAGCATACAAGCTAACGAGACATTGGTAGCCCGTGAGTACAAAATTAAAGGGCGATCTAGCTTAGGTGGCATTAGCGTAGGTGGTGATAGCAAGAAACGCTTAACTGCGTCAAAAGATTCATCGCAATCTTTGGTCCAACTAATGCTATAGTCTTTTTTGAGTAGGTTGTTAATTGGATGAATAGCGAAGCTCAAGTCTGGGATGAATCTTCGGATTGCACCCAGCTTTCCGAGAAATGACCTGATTCCTGATTCGTCCGAAGGTGGAACCATTTCGAGGACAGCCCGAATTTTGGTTGGGTCAACATCTATTCCTCGTGATGATATGATGTAACCTAGGAGCTTTCCTCCTGTTACACCAAAGACGCATTTCTCTGGATTTAGCGTGACTCCGTATTCTATTAGGCGTGAAAGAATGATGCGGAGTATTTCAGGGTGGTCACTGCGCTTCTTGGCCTTAGCCAACAAGTCATCCACGTAAGATTCCACGATTTTATGAATTAGATCGTGAAATATATAAGTCATGGCCCGCTGGTACGTAGCACCGGCGTTCTTAAGACCGAATGGCATAACAGCGTAGCAATAGGTTCCCCAAGGAGTTATAAACGTGGTTTTAGCTTGATCTTGCTCGGATATTCTGATTTGGTTGTATCCTGAGAATCCATCCATGAGAGACAAAAGCTCAAAACCAGCTGTTGCATCAACAATAACATCTATGGATGGTAATGGGAAGTCGTCTTTAGGACATGCTTTGTTAATGTCCCGAAAATCTATGCAGATGCGTATCCTTCCATTCTTTTTGAGAACGGGAACGATGTTAGATACCCATTGGGAGTAGTCAACTGGCTTGATGAATCCTACCTGAAGGAGTTTTATTACCTCCTCTTTTACCATGAGGGCTACTTTGGGTTTCATGGGTCTTGATTTTTGTTTAATTGGCTTTGCATCTGATTTAGTGACGAGGTTGTGCACCGCAATGTGGGGTGCGACTCCCGTCATTTCCTTGTAATTAAATGCAAACGCCTTCTGATGTTCTTTGAGGACCTGAGTATGTATTTCCACTTCTTCTGGTGTTAACGAAGATCCTAGTTTTAAAATTCTCGGCTCATCTTCCGTTCCGATGTTGACATCGATTGTTTCTTCGATCAAAGAGGCGTTACCCTCTTCGAACTCAGGCGGTGCTGGAGGTAAATCTAAATCATCCCCGTTTTCCACCGTGTATATGCTAGGTTCCATTTGTGAGGGAAGACTCATCATGGGATTTCCGAAGTAGGAGGACGAATGTGGAATTAAGGACAAATCTAGCATAGGATAGGAAAGATGCAATGCCGCATAGGCGTTTAAGTATTCCAAAGTGGCCATATCATTATGAACATGGTCTGGGGCGGTAGATTCACTTTCATTTGAAAGGGGATTTGTCATTGTTTTTATCAATGGCTCGTCACGAATGGACACTGTGAAGTGAGTATCTTCTAGTTCATTGCTTGGAGTAAAACGTGATGCCGAAGTTGCTATTGAGTCGGCGAGAAGATTTTTCTCTCGTGGGATTGCTTCAATAGATATGAAGTCGAATGCTTTGCTCAAATCTAAAACAACGTTTTTGTAAAGTTGCAAGTGTTCGGCTTTAGTTTCATATATTTCAAAAACTTGGTTTGCTACTAATTGTGAGTCTCCTAAAACTCTGATATTATCAACACCAATTCTTTTGGCTAAAGTGAGACCAAGGAGGAGGGCTTCGTACTCAGCGCCGTTGTTTGTGCATTCAAAGTTTAACTTAAAGCGAACGGGAGGACTTTCTCCTCGGGCGAAGTAAGAATTATACCTGCCCCCACTCCATAGCGACATTTAGCTCCATCGAAATGGAGAGTCCAATACTTAGCTGGGAATATAGAGGTTGGGGGGTTCATTGCGTTTGCGCATTCTACTTCGACCATGCAAAGATCTTCTGCTGGAAGAGAGCCAACCCCTAAGGAATATCCTATGCCTGCCGAATCAAATGGTAAGAACATTGGTAAGTCTTGTTCTATTAATTCAACGATTTTTGCAGTAGTCCCTAATGATACTGTTTCTTTAACTTTACCTTCAGGGGTTGGGGTTATTTTGGCTATGCCGATGGTTTCAAGATCCGTCGTGGGTACCAACTTTTCCTTTGGCTTTGAGTCAGTAGGTTTGTTAAGTTGGTTTGTTGGAAGTTCAAATTCCGAGTGTACACCTGGTCTTTTCTTTAAATCAGCTAAGTGTACATCAAACGGCTTTGGATCACCTTTGGCTACAAATACCTTTCCTAGATGCAAGAATCTTACTTCTTGAAATAACGTAGAAGGGATTGCCTTCATGCGGTGTATCCATGGTCAGCCGAGGATCATATTATAGTTAGTTTCCCGATCTATAATATAAAACTCAGTCAGGATTGTTTTGGGTCCTAAGGTGACCGGTAGTATTATAGTTCCTATTGAAGTGGCTTTAAGGCTATCATAGCCTCTTAATGTATTTCGAGTGGTGGAACAGTTTGTTTCACCATATCCCAATTTTTGGAGGAAAGAGAAGGGGACTATGTTAACCGCAGCCCCATCGTCAACCATTGCCCGTTTTACGTAATTATTGTAAACCCATACTTGCAAGTGTAAGGCTGGATCGCCTCGGCGAGCGATCTCAGCATCTGTAGGCATTTTACTTATTTCGAATATGAATTCGACATCTCTATCTGCTTGTCCCGGAGGATGAACATCAAAGTCTATATGATTTACCTGTGTTTCAGGTGGTGGAGTGATATTAATTAAATGACCTAAGCCTAACGCCTCTAAAAGAGCAGCCCTGTGGGCAGGGGAGTTCTTTAGCAAGTCAAGGAACGAAATATGCGAAAAGGTTTTTGTTAGATCATTAATTAAATCGTAAGCACCCACAGGTTTTACTACGGTTTGCTGGATGTTATCTGTTTCCGGCAAGTGGCTTGGACTTGGTTGAGAAAAATATTCTCGTGTCCTTGTTATAGCTTCAATGGGTAATTCCGAGTCTAACTCTACCAATCCAACTACCTTAGGTCGTGGTTGACTTCCTAGTTGCGGCGCAACTAATGGATTTAGCGAAGTCGAGGCCTCATGATCGTTATTTCCTGGCATTGGACCCTTATTTGTTCCAGTTGAATTTAGTCTGTTATTATCGTGATTTGGAAGTGGATCGTTAAAGATCTTGAGAGGAGCATTCTGAGGGGAAACTGCCCCTGCGAAGGTACTTGCCGTTGGTGACGTAGGATCTGCTAAGAACATATCCATAAAAAATTGTTTTTGTTCATTTGACAAGCGTTGCATGAATTTGTTATAGTCACGACACGTTCTAGTGTCATGACCCCGAATTTTGTGGAAGCCACAATAAGAATTGGGATTGTAATTTGTGTTTTGTTGATTTGGTTTGTATTGTGGCCTAAAATTTTGATCAAACTATTGCCTATTAGGACTAAAGTTTTGCATTTGTCTGGTTTCTGACTTTGGTTTTGATAACCAAATGGAGTTTTGGCTTGGTCCTTGCATGGGATTTCGCCGTTGTTGTTGTTGTTGTGCGGATGGTTAAAATCCACTGCGTTGATTGTTGGGGTAAAGTTGTTGTTTCTTTGGTTGTTTGTTTGTGACGGAGTATTAACAACATTTACCCTCTTGGGCTGGTCGGTTACCCCATCTGTTGTTACACCCCGATTTTTGTTAAGGATTTTGGGTCCTTGATTGACATTTGTGGGGTAGGTTGTAGTATTTTGGTTAGAGGTGATCAACCTCCCGTTTGCTCCATACGTCTTACGACCACTATCTATTGCTGCCTGATCTATTCGCAAAGCGCTCTCGAGTACTTCGTCATAAGTTCTTAGTGGGAACTTCTGGACTTCTTCCTTCACTTCTCTACTAAGAGAATGAAGGAATAAATCACATAGTTCCATCTGATCCATATTTGGAGCGCTTGCCGAGGAATAAAGGACTGTACGCCATCTTTGGATGAAATGGGCGACAGATTCGTTATGTTCTTGCTTGATGTGTAAGAACTCCCTGATTCCTGTCCTTAATAGTTTGTTCATGTCGAAGGCTTTGATGAACTCAGACACAAGTTGTTTGAATGAATGTATGGAAGCCTCAGGTATTCTGTAATACCAATCGAGAGCAATGCCTTCCAGTGTTTTGGGGAATATTTTAGCAACAACCCCATCCCATGGGAGTAATTCCCGAATGGCCATGTAGCGTAAGCTTTGATATGCGCGTTCGGATCTCCCTCACCTTTATATTTGGGCAAATCGGGAAGAGGCCTTGGAAGCATAACGCTTCGTATGGTGAAATCTAAGGGCTCTTTCAAATATTCTGAATAAGTCCCTATCGCATATGTTTCAACCATTGATGGTGTCTGTTGAGGAGGCGGTGGCGGAACGGGTTGTTGATATGGCGTAACGTACGCGTTGGCAGGGGCATAAGGCAACCCTTGTATTTGGGCAAACGTGCCGGGAGATGAGTACATATCCCCTTGTGGTGATTTTGAGTACATGTTTAAGTACGAAGGGGTACTATCTAGAAATGGATTGCTCTGTACTAGACCTGGAGGAACAGTGCTAGCGATAGTGGGTCTAGTTGGCATTTGTTGTGAATACTGAGGAGTCATGCCTAACGTGCCTACTCCTGTGAGGAGATCTACTTGGCTAGGATGGTGCGGAGGATTAGAACTCCCTGTTTGTATGAATTTCGAATTTTGACTTGCCTGGGCAAGTTCTAATCCTCTAACCTTTTCTATTAGAGTTGAAATGACTTCGTTTGGTGAAGTCACGATATTCTGCCTTGGTGGCGTTTGTTGTATACTATGGTTTTGTGGAGGTATGTGATATCCTGTTATGAACTGATCATTATCTTGCCAAGCATCTCTGAGAGTATTTTCTATACGTGATGGCATAGAGGTATTTTCTTGAGGAGGGAACTCGGGCTGTATTTGCAAACCTCCTATAGGTGGGTACATACCTTGAGAGCGTTGTTCATTTCGAGAATAACGTGTTGAGTACTCGTCATCTAGAAGTAAGTATGGGTCTGATTGTCTACTAACGTTTGGTCTTAGTAGCACCTGAGGAGATGAAACAGATTCTCCAGTGAATGTCATATTATTTGAGCCTGAAGGCTCTGTTTGTGTTTGAGCGAGTTGTTCCAACCCCTCTGCTTGGAAGGACGAGCTATATCTAGTCCTTGGAGTTTGCGTTGACAACTGACTAGTTGAATAGTTGTCGCCCCACATTGAGAGTGAGGGTGATGACTGTATATTCTGTTGGGCGTAGTATGCCTCAAGACCCAGGAGGGGTCTGTCGTATGCATCAAATCCCGACATATTCGGGGGGTATATGAATACCCGCAGAATAATGGGAATGAACGAAGGTGATTTTATGAAAACGCAGAAAGTGAAACAGTTGTTTGTTTCACGTCGGGTTCACCAATTTTGTTGGTGAAGCTGATGTGAAGGCTAATGTGATACCAATAGAAGGTGAAGCAGTTGTTTGTTTCACGTCGGGTTCACCAATTTTGTTGGTGAAGCTGATGTGAAGTCTTAATGAAGTTCAAAAGGTGAAACAGTTGTTTGTTTCACGTTGGGTTCACCAATTTTGTACGCTAGGAAAAGTGACAAACGAGCGTGGGAATCTACAAGTGACTCTTCCGCGTACCCGACCTCCCGAGGTCGTGCCGAGACAGCCGGTGGGGATGGAATATAGGTAGTATACGGACAGACTAGTTAGGCAATCTAATGTCTTCGACACGCACTAATGGAATCTGTGAATCTAAGGCAAAGAAGGCCCTTCTAACCTGGACCGGTGTGATAGATCGATCAGCAAGGATGACTGCTCGAAGGCTCCAATCAATATCGAGCTCTGGCGTGATTCGATCTATGGGTTGTGGAATGCGTGGGAAATGACCTGGGATGGTTTCGTGTATTTCTCCCAGGGTCATATGGTGATATAAATATGGTCAACTCTATGGACGATTTTCTGGCCTAGTCCAGAATTCTCTAGCTTTGTTAGCTGTTGTATCCAGCAGGGATAGTTGTTGGATGATGATAGGTGGAATTGGAGTAGACTGAAATACTAGTGTGCGTAGGCCAGTGTCTATATCTGACCCTCTTATGGATATGTTAGGCTGCGGGATTTGTGGATCACAACCGTAGACTCGTGGTTGTTGTGGGCCTGTTATGGTCATACGTAGAATCAAGTCCTGATCCCTAGTATCCAATAATCATACGCCTTCTCAGCTTCTATGTTTAGAATCAACAGTTGTGCGATCTTCTCGGAATACCTCACAGGTGTTCTTGCAACTTGGATTCTTAAGCTGGTATCTATGTCTACGAGGGTGTCTCCAGCGTCTGGCTGTGGAACTAAAGGATCACACCCGAATGTTTGTTCTCTTTCGAACCCTTCTACAGTCATGTGGATGTTTTCTAGGGTAATCTGTAGTTTGGCTGATTTGACCAAAACGTATGTGCTTGGTCGTCTTCTATGTTTAATCCTCTTAACTGAGATCTGACCTGTTGGAAATCTGTTGTTGTTTGGAAGACTTGTATCCTAAGATTCTGGTCAATGTCAGTTATTGCCGCTATGAGATTGGGCTGAGGCACGATTGGCTCGAAAATATATTCCCTGGGCTCCCTAGGTCCCGTAATTGTCATGCAAAAGCAGTAATAAAACAAACTATAATAAAATAAAATCTAAGTATACTTCTAGCATATATAACTTCTTTTTGTATTTTCTGACGATTTATAAGAAAGCAGCTATTTAAGATATTTAGAATTGACAACTAAACTAATAATTTAAAACAAACAAAATAGCTGAGTGTAGCTGTTTGTCTGTGTAATTTTGTAAATCTATTCTAAACAACGAAATAGCTAATCTATTTGCAAGATTCTCGATCCTACCTCAGAAGTGAGGAATGAATCATAGTTTCTCAGAAACTATCAATCCCCACAGCTTCCTTGGCAATATCGAGAATAAAATTAACTGAAATAAAGCGATTAACTACTCTATTTGATAAGATTCTAACTAGAACTTTGAAAGCTAGAACCTGGATTTCGCAGAACAGTGGCGAATCCAATGGTGTGTGTGGTCTTGTCCCCTCAGTATGATCTCCTCGTTCTTTGTGCTCACGTGGATCAAGAAAAGCATGTAATGCTAGCATCAACAGGAATAGATATTTGGATCAATGGACAACCTTCAGAATGCAGATAGAATAGAATGCGGATAGGAGAGGGATAGCGCAAGAGTACAAAGCTTGGCTTATGCAATTCCTAGCAGGGTCTACTGCGAATCGTGCAACAAAATGCGTCCAGAACCTGAGACTATCCTGTATGAAGAACAAAACCTGCAACTTTAATGGCTGCCTAAGCTATTTTTCTCTAATGGATTAGATAAAACAGTAACACTGTTTACACAAGTTGGATATGTGGCTTACCAACTGAATAAAGCTAGTCAATGCAAACTAAGCATGTAATGAATTTAAACTAAAGAATTAAAGCAAACTAACAGACCACAGCACCGAAAGTGAGGAGATTGGAGTGAAAAATGGTGGCCCCAAGTGATGTTTGCACTTGCACAAGATGGATATGTGGCTTACAGATGCAACACAATGCTAACCAAAAACGCAAAGAGCTATACTATCAAACCTAAGCAAACTAAAAGACTGAACTACTGAAAATGGTGAGGTTGGAACAAGAAAATGAGAGGCCATTTGCTTCAGCACCAGCCATGCATTTATAGGAATTCAATCACCCCAAAATCAAAATCAAACTGAACTCCTAAACAATAAACAAAGGAAAAACACTATTCCAGGGGACTAAAAACATAAATGCATGCTCAAGTCGGCAGGAAAAGCTGGTGAAACGTTGAACTTTGCGTGCGTTTTGTCAAAAGAACGTTCTGGAAAACGCGTAAAGGACCGCCGCCCTGTTCAGGGCGGCGGTTTCGTCACTGAAGATCAAAAGGGCCAAGAAAAGAGGGAAAAAGGGGAAAACAAAGGACACGGGGGCTAAGCGGGGCATGCGGGATGTTAACGCATATTCGTAAAGCTTTTCTGGATCCCGAACACCTTGCGAAGAGACCTGTATCATCATTGGGGCACTTATTACACCGTTCCGCAGTACAGTACCTTACAATTTTGGGTACGTACAGTAACTCCTATAATACTATATATTTTTTGTACAATGGAGATACTAATAGGGGAGGGAAGAATTAAAGAACATTAATGCATGTAAAGTAAATGGCAATGACCCTTAGTATACCAACAAATCTAATATGTCAATATAGAAAAATTCTAGAATTATGTATTTTTTCTCAAAGAAACCATTTGCAAAGTGGTGGGTTTTTTAAATTGACTAATTCATGTTTTTGATGCAAAAAATACTGTGAATTTTCATGAAAAACAAACTATAATGTTAAGTGCGTCAAAAATAAAAGCTGCTGCTATTTTAAGGCATTTTTAATAAAGGCCAAAGCAATTTTTGTTAGAAAAAAAGTAATGCAAACTAGCATGACACGGCCATTAAAAACATGTTTATTACACTTAAAGTGATGCTAAAATCTCAAAATCTATTAGTGTTCACACTACTCTAAAGTAACATTAATTTTCTTTCAAAGGACATTCTCCCCTCATCGAAAGATGGTATGTTGCCCTTACCACTCTTGAGAAACAATGTTTTTAACTGAACAATTTGAGGATATATAGACAAAATTTTCTCTTTCAATCACTTATTACATCTACTCTTCTATATAGGGCTCAAACTTGTGCCCTTACCTTAGGAAAGTTGATCAAAGTTGATATGAAAGAGTGCTGACCTCTATGTTATGCAATTGTTTCCCTGCTAAATTATTAGTCCATAAAGACATCACTTTCGCTAAATTTGGTACAACCCCTATCATTACTACTATTCTATTTCAAGTGGTAACTATGATACAAAGGATTATATGAATGATTAACTTTTTAGATGATTTCCTCAAATACCCATATGATGCACTCAAATCATCTATATAAATGGCAAAATGTCGGATTTACTACGACTTGTACACCAAGGATTCCAGTTTGCTAGGCCTTGTAGGTATTGAATTAAACGTATTTCCCCCACATAATTTTTCAATTGATGCACCATATCCATCTTGAAGGGAGATAAATAGGAGCATCTGAGATGAGATCTATAGAGCCTAACTATGGTCTTAATGGTTAGAACTTTGGGTACCACTTTCTTCAAAGATTCAACACTACTACAATTCATATCTCTAGTTTGGGGATGAGTTCATCCAACCTTCATGTTACACTGAGCTTCAATTACCTTATAATTGGAAACTTCCATTGAAACAATTAAGGGATTGTTCATACCACCTTCACAAAGACACTAACCACCATATTCCTCGAGAACACCATATTTGTGAAATGTGTTCCATAGTTCCTGAAACTAAAGACTATTTCATATGCTCTCCTTACCATGAAATAGGGAGTGGTTCTTTTACCTCTTCAAATAATCATACAACTCTTACAAAATCAAATATGCTTGGATCTTTTCTTTCAAAAGATGTTTCATATTCGTCAATGTCTTACTAAAGACTTTTCTCCTGTAATGCTTTGCAACTTGACCTGATTACTTCTTTTATTCATCACATTTCTACTTCAAGATTAAGTAGGAAGCAACCTCGTGATAAGCTTATTGATATGAGGAGATATGCGAGACATCGAAAGATATTATTTGTTTTCATATATATCTATTTGGGTGCATGTCCTTTAAAATTTTTATTCTCTTTTGAGTTGGATTTTTTCTTACCCTCCTTATTCCTTATGTTACATTGTATTTTTCCAATCTCAAAAACCACTTTTGATTTTTTCAAAGAATTACTATCATTATTTCATGTTATCATCTTTCATTCCAATTTAGAACATGTAAAGTTGATTCTTATGTTAATTTTCCATAAATTTATTTATGAATTTAGTTTAAATAATAAAATTTCCCCCTATTTAAATTATATAATAGCCTGCATTTTTTAGTAGAAATATACATGAACTAACTTGGTTGAACTATTTTCACAGTATAATTGAGTAATTCCATTAAAATTATGACACTATAAAATCCTGGTCCGACAAGGCACATGGTATGTCCGCAACTCCTTGCTGCTCTTGTCTCCATGGACCAAAGACTTTGTGGGTTTTGAGTATGCCACACTTAAAGTGCCAGTCTGGGTAGAATTTCCTGACCTTTATTGTTGACGGCTGCCCTTTTGGCCTTATTAATATATACTCCTCTAATGATGCGGCCGAAAGGGCCAATCTTTTAAATCCTAACTTTGTGATTAATAATTATTTTTATTAAATTTTTAGGAGACACGGAATTTATAGATTGATTAATTAATTTCTTTATTACATGTGACCAATATCCATGTTCCTTTATGGTTTGATGAATGATGCAAGGATAGTAAAGGGTTCTAGAGATAATTCTCAACCACTTCATGAATATTGCTAGAATTGTTAGGATACATGTGTATATGTTTATAATGTAATCATGAAATCATATTTAAATACATGCAAACTTGTTAAGAATATTAAGCCTTTCTAGTGTAAATTTGTAAATTTCTAATTTTTTGGAATAATAAATCTAAAATAATAAATGCACATTTTAATTTTTCTTTTTTGAATTTGGTGTTTAACTCATTATTGACATTTATTTGACTTTCACAATTTATATTTACATATTCACCAACACTAACTCAATCATATAAATTTTAAGAGAGCTTTCTTTATATATTATTAGGGGAGTCGTGATATATTTATATTGAAGGCTTCCTTTAGTTAAAGAATAATATTTAAGGGGCATTCAATCCATTAAAATTATCTAGAGAACAATCTTGTACTTATCTTTTTGGCTCTCTATATTAAATATTTAGAGGAACTTGTATCACTTATCAATCATAATTATTTAACCATATAAAATATGACGTGTGAATAAAACTAATTAAATTATAATAATAATAAAAAGAAGAGTACTATGAACTCTACAACAAGAAAATCTTAAATACTTATAACATGCATGATAACAAGAATAGTTTAAAAATGAGATGAAGGATAAACCATTAACAGAAAATAATAATATTAAGATTATGGAGACCGCACCAAATTCAGACTAATACGGTACAGAGGGAGAACATTTCAGTGGCAAAATAACATGAAATTCTTTTTCTAGATACTACAAGAGTTAAATGATCCAATTTCTTGGCTGTTTTTTTCGACTGGTTTCTTCCTTCCATAAACCGTAAAAGGAAGCGGAAAGATAGATAAATACTCCACAAATAATTTTAAGGTATTTCAGAATCTTTTTCCTTTCTTTAGTTGCTTCCTCTTTCAATCTCAAAGCCTCATCTAACTGTTTGGCAATCTTTCCTTTTTCCCAGTAAGCTTCATTCTTTTGGTTAGCAAGTTCATTTCTTTCCCTCAGAATCCTTTCCTTTTCCTTTGTTACTTCCTCTTTCAATCTCAAAGCCTCATCTAACTGTTTGACAGTCTTTTCATTTTCTAAGTAAGCTTCTTCTATTTGACAAAGGGCATGATTTCTTTGTTTCACCAGTTGATTTTTTTTTTCCCGTTTGGAGTTACGTACTGACCTCTTGTATTGGTTGAGTGTGTTCTCAATATTTGCTTTTGCAGTTTCAGCAGCCTTTCTTTTTTCCCTTTCAAATGCGAGCTCTGAAATGCTCACACCTCTTTGCTCAACTGCTTCTTCTTTCAATCTCAAAGCTTCACCTAATTGCTTGGTGATATTTTCCTTTTCCCTCCAAGCTTCTACCCTTTGATAGATCGCTTCATTTCTTTGCCTTTTAAATTCATCTCTTTCCCTTTTAAATTCATCTATTTCCTCTATTATTTTATCAGCAACTGTCTTCAAGTGATTAAATGAAGACTGCAAATTTGCTTTTGCAGTTTCAGCTGCCTCTCTGTTTTTCCTGTCAGTTTCAAAATCCAAAATAGCCGCTTTAAGGATCTCTGGAAGAGCTTCCAAAGAATTTTTCGGCAACATAATTGGCTCGGTCATTAATTCCCTAGCACCAGAATGCATTTGGTCATTAACGGAAGATCCATAAAAGGAGAGGTTAGTGTATAAGCAAAGTATGCAACATTGAAATCCTACAAATCATAGGAATAAAGAGAGAGCTTGTTGAAGTGATAATTTTACCTTAGATTGAACATGTAAGTCCTACACTCTCCCAAATTGAAAGTCTCTCCAATCTTAGGTCCAGCTCCTCTTCTATTAGTGTAGCCAGGATAATCTGCCTTGTTAAATTCAACTGATTCTTTAAAAAACAATCCACATTCTTCTGCTTCTTCCACCACTTTCCACTGACTATAAGGGTCTTTTACTTTGTGGGTAACATGGATTTCTCCTGTTCTGCTAAGCAAGGTCTTTGCATTCTTGAAGAACACCATAACCAAACGACGATGTTTCCTGCCCAACAAATGAAGTTTAACAATTATAAAATTTCTACTTTCAGATGTGCTGTGTTACAATCGGTAGTTATTTATTTTTATTTTTTAATGAAATGGGTTGTAGTTTAATGGTGGGCACTGGTGATGAGGGTAAAAGTGCATTGTCACACCATACACTGTGGTACAAATCCCACTTGATATCAAGAAAGAATATGGTTGAGTGTCTAAGGTAAATTTAGAGGAATGGATAGCCTTCAATCTTTGGCACTAAACTTGCTACCCTAATAATACCAATAATGTCTCAGGTGAATTTGGAGGTAAACCTGTTACATAAAGAATACCTCGCAGTTCTGGGCACTAAACCTGTTACCTAAGTAATAAGAAACTCACTTGATAATGTCTCAGGTGAATTTGTAAGAATGAATACCCCTCAGTTTTTGGCACTAAACTTGTTCCCTAAATGATATCCTACAGTTCTTGGCACTAAACGTGTTATCTAAGTAATAAAAAAATTATTTGATAATGTTTCAAGTGAATTTGGAGGAATGAATACCCCTCAGTTCTTGACACTAAAACTGTTACCTAAATAACATCACACAGTCCTTAACAGTAAACCTATTATCTAAGTAATAAAAAACTTACCTGATTATATCCATCTCCTTTTCATTCCCATAGAATCCTGCATGAGGGAAGTTGAAGACAATTCTATCGAACAATCTCTCTCTTATAATCTCATGCTTACACATTTTCATTGCATCGACGCCATGTAATGCCATTGCTCCGAACCTCTCCAAAAGCTGAAGATTTTTTTGGCCATTCTCATATGAACTTATCACCTTCTCTGCATTGAGGAATTAACAAACACATATAAGTGGGATTATTAAGAATGCAACAATACTGGAAGAGATAGAAACAATAGAAAACTTGGCGGAAAGATTTTAGACCTCTGCTGTCAAGAGAAGTGGGAACCATGTTTTCTGCAGACCCAAATGCATTGGCCAATGCTAAAGAAAATGAGAAGTCCCCTTCTCCCACTAATAATATTTGGTGGAAGTTGGAATAGTGTTTTATCTTCTTCTCTAAAGCTGGCTGTCTCACTGGATCTTTGAAAGCCATATTGTCTGAATCATGTACAGGGGAATCCATTTATGAATATAAGGAAGATCCCACAAAGGTCCAAGCGACTAAGCCTCAATCAAAATTGATTTTGAAAATTGTGTCAAGAAAAAATCCTGCAACAAGTAAATCAACCTCAAGAGGGTATTTAAGACATCTGCAAGAGAATACAAAACCCACAATACTCAAGTAAACTCTAACATGTGAATCATGAGACCTTATTGATCTTTTGAGTTTCTAACTATATTCCATTATCCAACATGCCCTGCAATCATAAGCTGCTGAAACAAAACAATATACATCTTTCATGTAAAAAAAAGTCCATGACATAGAATGCACACAATTTTAGGCCTACGCTTGGTAATTGAGGATCCCTCAATACTTCAATGAAAAACTCGATGGATATAATTTATTCCCTGAGAAAAGCCCCTCAGATTTGGAAAGCAGCCATAAAAGGCCGAGAAAAAACTGGACTAAATATGAAATGCCCCTCAACCAAGTATAAACTCCCTTTCATTAACTTAATGTTGAAGAAATGTTTTCTTTCCGATTAATTTTTCAGAAACGGGGGGGAATAAAATCGGAAGAGAAAATGACAGCCATCAATTTATAGTTTTTGTTCTCCATAATGAAATATTCCTTCTCTTTACTTTAGTTAATCTTGTCACTGACCATGTTTTAATACCATTGTGATTGAGGTTGATCATAAAGTAACGAAGCATTCATGATTCCAGCCAAAAAAATAAAGGAAAGAGAAAAAAATAATTATGTGGACTCCACTTTATTTTAAGGATTTATTCGGTTATAAAAACTCCAAAGGTGTTAAGGATTGAATGGGCTGTGCTAAAAAGTAGCTATTGATTTAACAAGGTTTCTATTTTAATAGATCTACCATTATTATTACTTCTTTGCAGCAATGGACTGCCGTCTACGCTCGTTCTCTCCATCTTTTCCCTTCAAAATAACTCCAATTATGTTTTTTTTTTTTTGGTAATCAATGGCTTGCTTAAAGCTTCATTTTTTTTAATCAATTTTGGGAAACCACAGTGACTGAGGGTTTTGCCATTAATGGCCAAATCTGTAGGGTTTTGGTAGATTCATGGGGCAAAATGTTCTTCTGCACATCGCGGAATCAAATTCGAGATAGGGTTGTAGTTTTTTGCTGTGCAAAAGTGTTGTCTTACTGAGTGTTTTTTTTGTTTTATGGGAGGTCGCCCGATCGAGTCTCGGGGTTTTGGTGTTTTGGTGGGCGCAAGGCGGTTGTTTTTACTGAACATCAATGTTACGAAGCACACTTACAAATAATATTGATGCTGAATGCAAAACGTCAATGCTATGAAGCACACTAGACATTATGAACAATATTGTTTTCTAGTCGGGATCAAGTGTTAATGACCAATGGATGTTACCATTTCCCTAACACTAGATATTAAAAGAAATATTGAGTTTGAATGCCTAACATCAATGTTATGAAGCACATACCAAAGAAAAAATAAAATAAAAAAATTGTAGGGATCACTCTTTAACTTTTTTTTGACGCAGGTATAGGCTAATGGTGATTAAGTTTTTTTGACGCAGGGATAGAGTAATGGTGACTAAGTAAAAACTTAGTAGGGAGAAAGAACCCAGAAATTTATGAAGTCATTTCCTTATTGAAATTGCACTTCTTTGAAGGAACAAGATATATTATTTTCTAAGTGAAAAGAGGCTAAACGGTTATGAGGTCTTGTACATAAATATCAAACATGAGTATGGACATATCCCACATGTATGTCCTAAACATCAGCAATTGAAGGTTTAGTCGCTCTCCTCACATTGTTTTTTACTTGTTGCACCATTTAATTTATTAAAGGGATTACAAAACTAGCAATCACAAACTCGTCGCCCATGTCCAATCTCCTCATGCCTCATCCCTTGCAATCTTTAGTTTTTTTAATTTGGCCCTAAATAAATTTATAGGGTAAATGCCTGGTAATATGATTATAATGTCACGGGTATGTAGTAGTTCCAAGATAACAAAATTTTCTCCCTTTTCCCTATTGGATAAAGGTCTTCCAACATTTGATTAAATATTGGATAGATTCGTTGTTAACTTCTTGAGTCTTTTACCAGCTATGTAATGTCTTTTTAGTTGTATCATTTTCAAGTGTTCTGTTATTTTTTCGACTCCAAAGTCATTTCGAATAACCTGATTCCAATGTTTTCTCATTATAGGATAATTCACTATTATCTAAAATGTTGTTTTCTTTGACGGAAAAATGAACCCCCTAGAATGAGATGTTCCAACAATGCTAAAAAATGTAAACAAAGCATACACTCTTGCATAACCAATTTGTGATCATCTATTCTTTTAGAAAATGGATACAAAATAGCTTTTGGTCAACAAATTAGAAAGAGTTCAACAAATTTACAATAGAAAAGCACACATTTTGTTTCAATACAAACATATATATTTTGGAGCCTAACCGTTATTTGAAGGTTGTGTATTTAAGATCCGTTTTGAATTATAACTTATGGTCAACATATATTTTCTTAACAATTTGAGATGCTTCTTGTTTGTGTTGTGCTCACATCCCCAAATCCAGGGAAACGTACACCCAATTCAATGTGCATTCTTGACAACAAGACCTGTTATGAATTAGTGTTTCAATGTGAGAAATTTCCTTCTAATGTAAAGTCCTTGTGAATGAGTAAATTAAGTTTTGTAAATCTCTCCACTTACAAAATTAATCATAGCCCTTATCAACATCAACTACAAAAATAATAACTATCCCTCTAAATCAAATAACATATACCGTTCGGTGTTCACATTGCATTATACACATGCGATTGCTAGTTTGTATAAGTTTCAAATTTAATTAAAAAAATGTGAAGTATGAAAATTTACACTATTGATTAGCGGAGAGATACCATTTGTGGTGTGGGGTCCAAATCTTGAGATAGTACTTGACAAAATGAATCACTTTTCAAAGAATGTTTCCACACCAAAAGTGACTCTTAAAATATTCCAATCTAACATATGCTAGTACTATTATTTAAACATTGTCTCCTTTGAAATTATCCAACCTCATCCTATTCATTGATATACCTTGAAATTCACAATAATATATATCCAACTGTACAAGTTTCAACTACTTTTTGCAACAAAAAAAATTCATAAATTCAACCTCTAAGCTTTAAGAGACTCATTAGTACGCACCATACTCTAACCACTCATTTAATATTATAAAAAGTTTACATGGACAATATATTTAAAACAGCCACTTCAGCCAGTCACTTCACAAGACTTTGTACACCAAACTGCAATAATAGTATGCCCCTTCATTGATAAAGGAGTTTTCAATTGCTAGTGTCCACCTGCATAAAAATCAATCACATAATGGTCAGACTCACCTTTTCTAGCATTTAAAAACTCAGTACAAAGGAAGAAATAACTTGTACAAAAGATTTAGTTGAAGTACTGATTTTTTTATATTTAGAAATAAGTCAAAAAAAACTATCCATTGGATTAAATTTCAAATCATTCTAGTCCATTCGATTTAAATTCATGTTTGGATCCATGTCTACAAAAATTAACCAATCAAATTTCAAGATCATGTTATAAAAGGTCAGTGACCTATTACAACTCCAATGGTTCCCTTAGATTTACCTTGCATATTCATAGTAGAAGTGGCGTACAACTCAAGTAAGGAGATTACGCTGAAATCAATAAATTTTCTGGTTTTATGCTATGTTGACAGTGATTTTGTTGTTTTTACAGTTCATAGATGTATTCATTTTACTAAATTTGAAATATTCTGCAAAAACTTTATTTTTCTAGATTTAATTTTCTACAAAATACTAAGTGATGCATATGTATTTCAGAGTTTAATTGAAGGTAGATATATAAGGTGAAGGAGCTATAAGAGATAAAGGTTTTGCAGAAGTAAAAGGTGAGATAAACTATTCCTTTCCGTCTGCTTCAAATCTTTAATGAAGACATTTGCATCTACGAACTGCAAAAACAAAAAAAGGTGTTCAATGATATAATCTTTTACATCTCATAATAATTCGAAAGAATATTTGTGAGAAGAAAACTTGGTAGAAAATAAAAAAAATCATTGATGTTTTATATTTCCTTTGATTCACATCATTAAGTCATTCACATCTTAATGATGAACCTCGAAGGAGACCTAAATCAGCAACAATTTTTTGTATTTTTTACAGTTCATTTCTAACAAATCATCTTGCTTTCATTTCTAACCAGTCCATTTATTTTATTTTTCTTTGATTATCCCTCTATGCACTTCAAGCTATCCAAACGTAAACATACAATATGTTAGATAATTTCTTGGCATACTTTGTATATAAATAATTTAGAAAGGAGTTGGTAACCATGAAGTAGTCTCATATTTTTCATTTCCTGTTGTGAAATAGGTCTTTAATTTCAGTCATGAGAAAGGGTGGTGTTACTAGGAGGTCGAGGAGGCCTAAAGTGAGAGGTGCACAATTATCACATAATGCAATTGATGAAGAGGATGTTCCTACACCTATTGATGTTCCTGCACATGTCTCTATTCAAAGAAATTTGGTGACAAAGAAGCTCAGTATCATCAGAGGCTAGACAAAAGAAGATATGGAAAAAGCAATAGATGATGTTGAGTTTAATGGGTTCTCAGTTAGAGCAGCATCGAAGAAGTATTCAATTCCTCCCACATCAGTACACTATTGGCTAAATGGTCTCACCCACACAAAGAGAAGGGGTCCTCCAACAATTCTAACAGAGGAAGAAGAGGAGGAAATTTTCGAATGGTGTAAAGAAATGGCTGAGATGGGTCATGGTTTGGAGCTAATACAGTTGAAGGAGAGTGTTGCTCATATTTGTGAAACAAGAAAAAACCCTTTCAAAGATGGGTTTCCTGGTAAGTCATGGTGGGCTGGTTTCAAAAAACGCCATCCCGACCTTGTGATTCGAACATCTGAGGGACTTGATAGGGATAGAGCTTTAAACTTGCGCCTTGTAATAATAACAAAATTTTATGACAATTTGTCCAAATGCTATGAGACATATGCATATGGTGCTCATAAGATTTGGAATTGTGATGAAATTGGTTAGCAAGTTGGGAGAAATTGTGGAATGCGTGTTATTGCCAAGAGGGGAAGTCGAAATGTGTCAAAGGTAATACCTAAGAGTAGGGAGTGGATCACTATATTATGTTGTGTCAATGCAGCAAGTTTGTCAATATCAGGGTTTTATTTATTCAAGGGAAAGAGAATGCTTAAGAACTGTATTAAAAATTGTGAACCAGGAGCATGCATGGCTACACATCCAAATGCATGGATGACAAAGGAGTTGTTTTTGAATTGGCTTTGTCATTTTGCATGATCTGTGCTAGGTGGTGTTTCTCCAAATAATAGACATTTATTAATATTTGATGGTCATGGCAGCCATGTGGCATTGCAGACTGTGGAGGAGGCCAATAAATTAGGCATTGATCTGATAACTCTACCATCACATAATAGTCATAAGTTGCAACCTCTTGATGTAAGTGTGTTTAGCCCTTTCGAAACATATTTTAGAGCTGAGAGAAGCAAATGGATGACAGAGAATAGATATGCAGAGGTCAAAAGGTTTGAGTTGGCTGAGCTTGCAAGTAGAGCCTTACAAAAGGCTCTAACACCATCTAACATAATTGTAGGCTTCAAAAGGACTGGTATTTGGCCATTGAATTATGATGCTCTTATAAATGACATGGCATGCAGCCAAGCATTTGACATACAAGGTGAAGAAGATGTTAATGCTGTCACAAACATCTTAAGCCTATCTCAAGGAATGAATCAACAACTAACAAATAATGATGAAGTAGTGCTTGAAACTCAAAACATGCAAAGTGTTGAATCAATAGAGGATGCAGAGGCAAGTACAATACATAGAGTGGAAATAAATGGTGATTTTGGAAATGCAAATAACATATCTAGTAACAATTTATGTTCTACAGATTTTCTAAGTAGTAATGACTTATCCTTACCAAGTCAAGTTAACCATGCAAAATTTGGTTTACAAATTACCTTCTAGCACAAAAGATCAGAGCTTGAATCTTCCTTCCTTTCCTGCAGGGATGGAACAAGGAATAATTCATTACTATGCTGATGTTGGAGAAGAGAATGATCATAATGGAGCTGAATTTGAAGAGGATTCCCAAGCACCTGAAGTAAACTCAAAACTTCTACATCAGGATCCTCAAGCACCTAACGAATCTCAAAATCAGCATGGGCATGGTAAGGTGCTTTCTCAATTTCCAAGGCTTCCAATGGAGATCATAAGCAAAAAGGGAGCAGATGGTTTAGAAAGTTCTCTTATGCTAAGTAGGCACTCACAAATTTTGACAACATCAGAATACATGGAGCTTTTGGCTGATAATGAAAGAAAGAAGGAGGAACAAGTAAAAATGAAGTTTAAAAAGAAAGAAATTGCAGAAGAAAAAAAACTTGCTAGACTTGCAGAAAAGGAAAAAAGATTACAAGAGAAGATTGAAAGAGAAAGGGAGAAGAGAGCTAGGGAGCACCAAAAAGATATTGAGAAGGCACTGAAGCAGCAAAGGAAAGAGAAAGAGAAGAGGGAGAGAGATCTTGAACACCAATTAAACAAATATGAAAAGAGGAAGTGCATTAGATCACCAATGGATCTTGAGAATCGCATGCTTTTTCAAGATCTGATAAATATTCAAGTCCCCCGTTATGCTCAAATTGGAACACCTCCATCTCTTCCTAATAACTCCTCTGCAATTCCCTCTTGGAATGTATCACCTCATATACTTCACGCAAGCTTAGATAGTCCTAGTAACTCATTTTCAATTCCACCATGGATGCAAACATCAACAGGGCAACCAAATACTTCAACAACAAGGGGACAAAATTCCTTTTCAGCAGGGCAGTTAAATCCGTTAGCAGCAAGGAAAGAAAATTCAACATCAGCAGGGAAAGAAAATCCAACCTCAACAGGGAAAACAAATTAAAAATCAATAGTATCAGATGACAATGCATTGTAGTTTTTTGTTCCATCCAAATACGATAGTATTTTTTTTATCTATAAACCATTCAACTTATGTATTGAATGGTGTTCGTATGTAGTTTTATACTTATGTTTTGTAATCCGAAATATATACACTAATATATATGTATATCCTATTTTGCCTATTTTCTCTTTTTCAATATCAATTTATTGTTGGCTGTGAACATATTTGTCCAAAATTACAAAATGCAATGACTGAACCTTCTGTATGATAGCTGTAAACATTTAAAATAAATAATATAAATGACATTGGCAAAAGATATTCAATAGAAAGGGGAACAAGAAAATTTCCATAAATATACAGTGTTCATAAACACTGAAGGTTCATTGTCCTAGTGAGGGTCTAACCCTCACCTTCCTCAACAATCACGTGTCTTTGCTAGGAGTTTGGAAATCATATCCTTGAATGCCCCTCTGATCCTGTAAATTTTTCACAGAAAATATATAAGATTGGAAATCCAGGCCCCCAAAAATATTTACAATGAACTCTAGTAATTTCAAATCCAGAACTCAAAAAATATTTACAAGAAACTCTGGGAATTTCAAACGCATGATTTAGCACCTTAAAAGGATTGTTCAGGATTACAAATGTTCGGAGATATTCCATACCAGAAGTATGTTGAACGGCGCATGCAAAGAGGCCGACCCGTTGAAGAAATCTCATGGAAGGCCAGACTGTCATTAATAATAGTGGTAATAAAATTGCTATCAGAGAGGAGCCGATTCAACTTCTTTTGCTTCTCAAGATTCCTTCATAATCCTTGTAGTTGGTCGCAGCAGCACTGACACTCACACTTATAGTTTTCCGAACTTGCATCCTCCATTTGTAAACAACCATACTACAAATAGGTGTTAGAAAATTTAAGAACTGGCAAAAACGTTGCCACTGTTAGCGGTTTGTAATGCTGTGCTGGTATCCAAGTTGTTTTGCACACGTCCTTACCCGAGTTTAGTTTGGCGGTGGATAAATTAAAAGCCAACAACATTGTTAATAATCACAAACGACGGAGTGTTTAATGCATGGCAGTATTGAGTTTAATGCAATGCGGTAGGTGAATTAATGCTAGGCGGTGGAGTGTGGGGTAGTAGATGGCCGCGTGGTCCACAAATGAGTTTTAAACATTCAATTACTAGTGCCAACTAAGATCCTTCACAATTTTTAAACGTGAAATTAAATGCTTTAAACAATGGCATATTTAAATAGTTACAAGCTCATATCACATTTACAGTGAGTACATGACCCAAACTATGCGATGATGTTTTTTTTTGGGGTCTACGTGGCATTGACATGGCATGGACGTGGCTGAACATAGCCTGCGCCACAAATGGTATCTGTCCCCTATGGAGAACAATTTTTTTTGGTGAGTACTAAAAAGTTTTTATTTTATTTTGTATCTTTCCTTTTTAATTAACTCATAATTTATAATGGCACACATTATTTACTCTCGTACAAAATTTTGAATTGCACTTTTTTTAATAATTAGAAATAATAAGATTTAGCAACACCATGGGAAGCTCTACCATAAAAGAAACCTCCTTATAACCCTATAGAGAATAAAAATGGGCCCCTCAAATTTAAAATTGCCAAAATACATATTTATCCAATTTCATCTAGAAATATTCTTTTGCCATTTGTTCTTCTTTTCACACTTGTATTAATTTTATTAAAAATAATAAATTCATATTAAAATAAATTTAAAGAAATAACATAATGTCTTTATTTTGCTCTATGGAAACGATTATTGAAAATGTACATGGCTTTTAACTCAAGTAGGTTGGTCTTTTAATTTAATTTCAAAGTCGGTGTAAAAGTCTTTAAAGACTTTAATTTCAAAACAAGTAATTAAAATTTTCTTTCTTAATATTAAATATTTTATATAAATTAATAAATATATATTGAAAAATAATGAAGATTTTCTTCAATCACTTGAAAAATATCTAATTTTTAAATTTAAAATGATCAAATTTAATTAAAATATAGAATGAATTTAAATTAGAATGAATGAATGGATTTTTAGAGTTGTAGAAATAATTCTAAAATACACTGAAGAGGTATATTTGACTTGGGTGGTAAGGCATATATTTAGAAGCAATTTTACATGATTTTTGAGATTTTTGAAGCCTTAAGAGAGGAGAAGAAAGGCCGAACAACACATTCTACGAGCAACCAACCATTATGTTAGTAAAATGGTCACTTCCATTGTGATGCCATCTCAATTAGCAAATGGATCATGATATGTCAGGGCTTATATGTTATCATGAAACAAGCCAACCAACCAATATGGGATTAATTTTTTGATTGAATGAAGATTTTTAGAATCATAGAAGCAATTTCAAGATGCTTCGAAGAGGCATATTTGACTTGTGTTGTAAGGCATGTATTTATAGGCAATTTTACATGATATTTTGGTTTTTGAAGTCACAGAGGAGGAGAGGGGAAGGTTGAGAAAACAAACATACTCATCCCGTAACAAATCAATCTTTGGTTAGAAAAGGGCCACTTTTTATTGTGGCGTCACCCTTACTGGCCTAAGGATCACGATATATTTATCGGGGTTTATAAGTTATTATAGACCAAATCAACCAACCAATGTGGGATCACTTTTTGATTGATTGCAGATTTTTTCGAGTCATAAAAAACAATTCCAAGCTGCACTAAAGAGACATATCCAACTTGGGTAGTAAGGTGTGTATTTAGAGAAAATTTTATAGGATTTTGAAGCTATATGAGAGGAAAGGGGAAGGCCTTGCAAATACTCATATTAGAACCAATGAACCATGTTTTTAGTAAGATGGATGCTTTCATTGTTGCATCTCCTCTATTGACATAAGGATAATGATTTATTGGGATTTATAAATTATCATGGACCAAGCCACCAACCAATGTGGGATTAATTTTTTAATCAAATGAGATTTTTTAGAGTTGTAGAAGCAATTCCAAGATTTATTGAAGATGCATATCTGACTCAGGTAGTAAGGTGTGTATTTAGAGGTAATTTTATAGGATATTTTTTAATTTTTAAAGCCACGAAAGAGGAGAAGGGTAGAATGACAAAAAAAAAAAACATACTCATTTCACAACCAATCAACCATTATGTTAGTAAGAGGGCCACTTCCATTGTGACATCACCCATATTGGCATAAGGATCATGATTTATTGGAGTTTATATATTATGGTAGACCAAGTCAATCAACCAATGTGGGATTAAGTTTTTGATTGAATGCATATTTATAAATTTGTAAAAGTGATTCTAAAATGCATTGAAGATACATATTTGACTTGGGTAAAAAGACATGTATTTAGAGGTAGTTTTACAAGTTTTTTTGAATTTTTGAAGTCAAAGAGGAAGAGAGGGTAAGGATGAGAAAGAAAGCATACTGATCTCACATCCAATCAACCATTATGTTAGTAAGAGGGTGATTACAGTTGGGAAAATAAATAAGTGTGGGGAAATGGGAGGAATTCCCTTATCTAATTTCTATATTAGGGTTAAAAACATGATGTATATTCATATTATTAATTAAACACTAACACTAAGGTTTTTTTAATTATTAACAAATAATTTTTTGAAAGGGACTATAACCTTGTACAAGAAGGCTCAAACGCCAAATTTAACAAATATATCATAACAAAAATAATCAAACTAAGGATAAAGCATGAAAACCCAGAAGCAGACAAATATTTGTTCAGAATAGAACAAAAAACAACTTATCAACACCAAATAATTGATAAATAGTGACCAAACTGCAGCGACACAACAACACCAAAGCAGAAAAGTAATCTGTTGTCTAACAAAGAAATATGAGGCAATAGGGAACAACCGAACAATAGAAGAGAACAAAATCATCAAGGTGGAGAAGTGTTATTATGAGAAATATATATTTTATTTTTACGCACCGTTACCCAACCTGCTGAAACCTCCTTGATTGGAAGAGTGACCTCAATAGAAGGAGGAGTATTTTCCTTATCTGCAATGAATCCAACTGGGACAACAATTTTGTTAGCCTCAGATAAATATTTTTCCTTAGCCACTTTGACTCCAGCTGGGGCAGCAGTGTTGTTAGCCTCAGATTTTTTTTTCATTTTCCTTGTTGCCAACAATAGAAATTTCAGATATAGGGGTTTCCAAAACAAAATCAGATTTAACTTCTAAATATGCATCTGAATCAAGATCCTCTTGGCTTCGAAAACTAGGTGTTCCGGAAGGGAATCCTTCCACCAGTTGTGTCTCTCATGCTGGCACTTTTTCGTCCCAAAATTAGTAGAGGTGTGGCCTAAACAGAAGCATCTCCTACACCTAAATGGCAGGCCTTCGTAATCTAAAGGTTACGACCAAGTTCTGCTTAGGAATCTAACATTGAAATTCAGGTTAATATATATATATATAGACCAAGTCAACAAACCAATGTGGGATCACTTATTGATTGATTGAGGTTTTTTTAGAGTCATAAAAGTAAATCCAAGATGCACTAAAGAGATATATCCAACTTGGGTAGTAACGCGCGCATTTAGAGAAAATTTAATAGAATTTTTGAAGCTACATGAGAGGAAAAGAGAAGACCTTGCAAGCAAACATACTCATGTCAGGAACATTGAGCCATGTTTTTAGTAAGAGGGACACTTCCATTGTAGCATCACCTCTATTGGCATAAGGATAATGATTATTTGGGGTTTATATGTTATCATGGACCAAGCCAACCAACCAATGTGGGATTGAGTTTTTGATCAAATGAGGATTTTTAGAGTTGTAGAAGAAATTCCAAGATGCATTGAAGAGGCATATTTGACTCAGGTAGTAAGGCGCGTATTTAGAGGTAATTTTATAGGATATTGTTTATTTTTTAAGCCACAAAAGATGAAAAGGGGGTAAGTGCACCAAGTTGGGGGGCCAAAAGGGGGTCTTAAGTGGACGCATTTTTCTAAAAAATACAAAACTTCAACTTGTATGAGTTTTTTGAAATAGTTACACTAAAAATTGGAAGATGTTGTGTAAACATGAATCGTAGCATTTTGAGTCTAGTTTCTAAGCTATAAAATTTTATTGAATATGGATAAGTTTAAGTGGGTCAAATAACTAAAATAACAATAAGTGCTCCTATTTTAGTTAAAAAACCTAATTAGTGCCCCCCACCATTTTGAGCACCATTTAGTAGTTTTGAAAACCCTTTGGTAGAAAGATAGCTAGGAGCATCTAGTTTGTGCTAGAATTTTTTTATAGATTTGTTTAGCAAATATTTTTTTTATGATTTTTCTAGTACAAAAATTTTATGTTTTCAAAAATAACAGAGCTCCAACCGTGCCCCCCCTAACTACCTCAAAAAATAACAAAAAATAGATTTTGTTTTGAATATGTATAGAATTATTCCTAGTTTGTGCTAGTATAATTTTTTTTCAATTTTGATGACCCAAAAAAATGATACACGATGAAAGATAGACATATTTAAACTTCAAAAAATAGCTATAAAAAGGCATAGTTAATAAATAAATAATATGGAAACCTTATATTAGTCAGAAAATTTGAAAAAATATATTTTTAGAAAGAAGAAACCCTGCTTTACGTTTTTGGTATAAATGTTTTTAAACAAATCGATTGTTTTATGTTGATTTATCATGGAAGAAGTGGCATTTTTATATTTTCCTACAAAAACACGTTGTTTGATGTGTTTGTGCAGGTCCATGCCTTAGGCTTGGGGATCCAAACCAGATCCCAAGCCTTAAGGCATGACTTGGAAAAAGTGATAACGCATACACATTCTTTAAAATATAAACATTGTATATGCTTTTGGCATACTTCTATTTACAAAAATAAATGTTTAAGCTTTTCATTTATTATTATTTATATTTTATTATTTCTTATAATTTACATTTATTTTAGTAAATATAAGAAATTAGGGTCACTTTGCACCTTATGGAACTAGTCTCACAGCTCTATTAGTCACGGTTTAGGAGATAGTTTTCATAGTATAATCTGGTCAATACATAGGCAATTTTAAAGATTTCAGTATTCAGCCTAAATCTTTTAGTATTTAAATTCTACAATCAACACCTAAATCCTAAACCAAGGCCCTAAACCTAAACCATAAACCCTAAACCATGATCCCTAAACCCTAAAACCTAAACCGTAAACCTTAAACCCTAAATCCTAAGCCCTAAACCCTAACCCTTAAATATTCAACCCTTACCCATGAGCCCTAAACCCTAAACCCATGAGCCTTAAATGTTAAACCCTAAACCCTAAAACCTGAAAACTAAATCCTAAAACATAAACCCTAACCCATAAACCCTAAACCCTAAACCTTAAACCCTAAACATTGAATCCTAAACCCTAAAGCATGAGCTCTAAGCCCTAAACCATAAGCCCTAAATCCTAAACACTAAACCCTAAACCTTGAACTCTATGACCTAAACCCTTAACTCTCAACCATGAGAACTAAACCCTAAACCCTAAAACCAAAATAATAAATCCTAAGTCCTAAAGACTAAATCCTAAACCCTAAAACATAAACCCTAAACCCTAAACCCTATACCGTAGACCCTAAATCATGAGCCCTAAGCCCTAAACACTAAATCTAGAGCCCCAAGCTTTAACCCCTAAACCTTAAACTAGTAACTTCGAACCCTGAATCTTAAGCCATAAACCATGAACCATAAACCCTAAACCCTAAACCATAATCCCTAATCCCCAAACCCTAAACCCTAAACCTTAAGCCTTGAACCCTACACCCTAATCCTTGAGCCCTGAACCCTAAACCTTAAACCTTGAGCCTTGAGCCCTAAACCCTAAATCCTGAGCCCAGAGCTCTTACCCCTAAACCTTACACCCCTAACTATGAACCTTGAAACTTGAGCCATAAACCCTAAACCATGTACCCTAACCCCTAAACCCTAAACCCTGAGCCCAGAGCCATAAACATTAAGCTGTAAATGTTAAAACCTAAAGGTCCTAAACCCTAAACCATGATCCTTGAACTATGAGCCCTAAATGCTAAACCCTAAACCCTGACTCCTAAACTCTAAACTCTAAGCACTAAATCCTAAACCCTAAACCTTGAGTCTTAAACCCTAAACCCTAAACCCTAAGCCCTAAACACTAAACCATAAACCCTAAACCTTGAACTATGCGACCTAAACCCTTAACCCTGAGACCTAAACCATAAATTATAAACCCTAAACCCTAAAACAAAAATAATAAATCTTAAACCTTGAACACTAAATCCTAAACCCTAAACCCTAAACCCTAAACCCTAAACCTTGAACCCTGATCTGTGAGCCGTAAATCATAAACACTAAATCCAGAACCCTAGGCTCTAACTCCTAAACCACATTTATTTCTAGTAGGTCTCATAAGTGAGTTCATCTTTTTGAATATCTTAGGACCATATTTCCTAGTTTTGTGCATGAAACCATCATTTAGTCTTATTTTACAAGCACCTGGTTTATGAGAGGTGGGCATTTCCCTCCTTCAAAATATGAAAAAATGAAAGACCTCAAATTTTGATGAATCTCTTTGAATTTTGTTCCTAAGAAGTTGATGAACCCTTTTCAGCTTAATACTCTTTGTCACTACTAATAAGAATGGGTAAGACACCGAACATTACAATGAGTTAAATAGTTTGCATCCAATGGGAATATACGATAGCTGTATTGGATAACATTTATTTGTACTAAATTGTTCTTGGATATATGTAATTTCCCTCCTTTAAAATATGAGTAGATGAAAAGCATCAAATTATGATGACTCCCCTGAATGTTCTGCCTACGAAGTAGATGAACCCTTTTTTTGTTAAATACTCTCTGTCAATACTTATAAGAATGGGTAAGACATAGAACATTACAATGAGTGAATGGGTGAGCCTAATCCATGAGCCTTAAACCCTAAGTCCTAAACCCTAACCCCTAACCCATAACCTATAAACCTTGAGCCTCTAAAACTTAAACCTTGAACCCTTTTCCCTAAACCCTAAACCCTAACCTTTAAACCTTAAACCCTAATTCCTAAACCCTAAACTGTAAACTATAAACCATAAAATCGTAAACCGTAAACCATAAACCTTAAACCCCTGAGCCCTAAATGCTAAACCATGAGTGTTAAACCCTAAACCCTATACCATAAACCCAAAGCCGTAAACCCTAAACTCTAAGCCCTAAATCCTAAACCCTAAACACTAAACCCTAAATCCTAAAACCTAAATCCTGATCCCTAAACCATAAAACCTAAACCTTGAGCCCTAAACCCTAAATCTTAAGCCCTGAACCCTAGGCCCTAAGCCCTAAGCCAAAACCCTAAACCCTCAAACATAAATGCTAAACCCTAAAAAAACCTTGAGCCCTAAACCCTAAACCCTCAATTCTCCACCCTAAACCCTGAACCTTGAGGCCATAAACCCTAAATCCTCAACCTTGATCCCTAAACCCTAAACCCTGAACCTTGATCCCTAAACCCTAAACCCTAAACCCTTAAGCCTAAGCCATAAACCCCAAACTCTAAAATCTAAACCCTAAACCCTAAACCATGAAACCTAAGCCTTGATCCCTAAACCCTAAACCCTAAACCCTAAAATATGAACTATGAGCCTTAAACACTAAACCTTAAACCCTAAACTCTAAACCTTGAGTCCTAAACCCTAAATCATAAACACTCAGTCAAAGGAAAGTCCTAATAAGACCATTCAACGTGTTTTACTGTGTAGGAAATAGTGCTCTAAGGTGATCAATCGACTCATTTACTTTTGATGATAGATTAGTTCCTTTGAAGGCCTAAAAAGGCATTTTTGGCCATTCTGTAGCTAATTGAACACCCTTCAGAACAAGCTAAAATGAGGGTAGTCATGTCATTGAGGTATCAAGAACCATCATGTGGTGAAGTATTAAGGCATCATTTGTCTCCATAAGAGACATATAAGAAAAAACATGTATGAGAATCATGAAATTTGATTCCATGAAAGGTTGCTTTTAGAGCTAAGAAAGGTGAGGGGATGATCTTTATATGGAGCACCATGTTTCTAAGAATGAACAATAATCTAAGTTCACTTGATGCAATTCACTTGGTACTATTCGTAAAAACTCATTCACCACCGAGTAGTGTTATTACACCTTAAGGAGGAGGCACATTACAATCACCTCATTTTGGTAATAGGACAGGAATCCCATTAAAGGGAACAATCCTCTATCTACAAAGTGAGGATATATTTTTAGTAAGAAGTAGACAAGCATCATAGAGTTGATTCATGGTCACTAAAGTGAATTATGGACCAAATTGAAAAATTGGTACTAATTCAAGTAGTGGTAGGGATAAAATCCAATTTAGAAGGTCAAAAAAACCTAAAAAATGACTATATGCTTTCCCAAACCAAAGACCGACTACAATACCATATGCTTTGAACAGTTTTTAGGTCCTTTGCTGAAATCCTGAAAATGAGTAAGTACTGACCATATTAGATTTTTGAAAAAACTATATTCTCAGATTATAACTGTTGGAGCTACGGGACCACTTCCATCAGGTGCAGAGTGACTCTAATTTCTTATATTTAATAAAATAAAATTTAAAGTATAAGAAATACTAAAAAGAAATATTATAGTTAACATACATTTTCCATACTATACAAAACGCGTGGGCGTTTTGACTTCTCTAAGACGCGTATGCATTTTGACTTCTCTAAAATGCGTACGTGTTTTGACTTCTCTAAAACATGTACGCATTTTGACTTCTCTAAAATGCATACACATTTTTCCTTCTCTAAAACACGTATGCATTTTTGATTCTTTAAAAATGCGGTCGTTTGTCATAAGTTCGGTAATTACCAAACCAAAAAAATTAAAATGTGAGCGCGTTTTTTTTTGCTTTTTGGGTTTTGTCCACTTTTTGGGCCCCCCAACTTTGTGCACTTACCCGAGGGTAGGTTGAGAAAAGAAAACATACTCATCTCTCAACCAATCAACCATTATGTTAGATAAGAGGGCCACTTCTATTGTGACATCACCCAGATTAGCATAATGATCACGATATATTGAAGGTTTATATACTATGGCGGTGCCAATCCTATCAACCAATGTGGGATTAAGTATTTGAATTAATGCATATTTCTAGAGTTGTAGAAGTTTTTCTAAAATGCATTGAAGATACATATTCGACTTGGGTAAAAAGACATGTATTTAGAGGTAGTTTTACAAGTTTTTTTGAATTTTTTGAAGTCAAAGAGGAAGAGAGGGTAAGGATGAGAAAGAAAAAATATCCATCTCACATCCAATCAACCATTATGTTAGTAAGAGGGTGATTACAGTTGGGACAATAAATAAGCATGGGGAAATGGGAGGAATTCCCTTACTTATCTAATTTCTAGATTAGGGTTAAAAACATGATGTATATTCATATTATTAATTAAAAATTATCATTCATGTTAGAATACACACACACACACACATGCGCGCACGCACGCACACACACACACACACACACACACACACACACACACACACACACACACACACGTATATGTATATGTAAGACATGAGAAGGTGAGCATACTTAGCTATTTCACATGTTTAGAAGCTAATTTTACTATGACATATAGATAATTTATGTGGAAATGTCTTATAAATGATTCTAGAATTACACGATATGTTAAGATGAAACCATTATTTTTAACCTAGACTATTTGACAGTTTTTATCTATACTTGGTGGTTCCATATATGATTCTAATGGATATCTACAACTTATTTTCCCTCTAAAAATGAATAGGATATGCTTCGCTATAAAATAGTTTTCACAAAAGAGTGAAACTCTCTATAATCAACTAAAATGACCCAAAATCCTAACCATGAATAAAACCTTGGTAAAAATATTAGTTTTTTGGGTTATTATAGTGAATTTTCTTACAATGCCTATGTTGGTACTACTAGAAAGAGGCCTCAAACCACATGAAATTATCCACCTATATAATCTTATAATAATATATTGGATGTAACTATTTTTGATAACAGATGATCACATGATAATGCTTTGTAAGGACTTGGCCCGTTTAGTTCTTAATTTTGTATTTGAGGACCTTTGGGTTGGGGAAAAATCAACTATTGAATCTGGTTTGGAGTGCTTCAAACTTGTGTGGGGGCTACTCCTAATGTCTAATAATTCTTTAGAGGAATTTAGGAGAGCTTTCTATGCCTTTTGAGTGATATTTTATTAAGAGTGTTAGGTGATTTCTAGGTAAGTAAATGATTGAATTCGTCTTGCTTATATAGGGTTTCATAGCTATAATTTTGTATTAAATCCAACCCATAGGGAACATAACAACCCATTAAAATATATCAAATTGAGAAATTGACCATTAGGTGGTTGTACACTGAAAAAATGATACACGATTTCAGATGAACTCAACTTCCCGAGGTCGTGTCGAGACAACCGAAGTGTGTGATATTGGATGAATAATTAATAGGAAACTAAAAGAAGTTTAAGGGCTATGAACTGGTAGCATGAAATACTAATAGTTGATTTGGTCGATGGGATAAAAAATGACTATGACTAGGTAGCATGAATTACCTATGATTTGATTGCTTATTTTAATCTAGTTCTTGAACTACGTTGAAACTTGGTTTTAAATAAATAAAGGAAGTAAATTTAGTTTAAATAGAAGATAAATTTATTTAATCTTTTAATTAACTATATTCATTCCTAATTAATTAAATAAAATGAAAGAACCATCTATTTTATTTGTTTGAGAAAGAAATGAATTGAAAGGAACTAATTAAATAACTAATATATTTTTGTATTTTCTAAAATATAAATATAAATAAATAAATAAACTATTCTACATACACATGAAATTAATTAAAATAAAATACAACTAATTCTAATAAAATAAAATAAAACAGGGAGTAGCTGTATGTAGCTTTCCTCTGTTGTTAGATTGTATAATAGAAGTTATTATAAAGAATGTATTTGAAAATCATCAATCCAGATACAACGAGTTTTTTCTAATAAGATTCAACCTCAGGTTTTCTGGAAAGGGAAAATCTTCTC
Source organism: Taxus chinensis (assembly GCA_019776745.2). Lineage (NCBI taxonomy): Eukaryota > Viridiplantae > Streptophyta > Pinopsida > Cupressales > Taxaceae > Taxus > Taxus chinensis. The sequence continues at coordinate 763,401,330 of CM034150.1, read as the reverse complement.
AGAAGTAATTTCCTCTTTGCCGTATGAATCTTCACCAACAATTTTTTTGGATTGACTAACAGAAATAAAGATAAAAAATTCTTCACTTCTTCCTCCAACTAGATTCCCAAGCAGATCCACAGGGATAAGCAAGGAAGAAGATATCAAGGGAAGATATACAAATATTTTGAAAATAAATACTATCAATAAAATAAATGCATTTAGGAAGTGATGGAATCTTTCAATTCTAAAAATCTAGCAAAAGATCTCTTCTACTATAGTAAATATGATTAAACAAAACTTCATAATGATTCAAATACACCTTCGACCTGGCTATTATTGGACTGTGATAGCTTCCTAGATGTGGTGTTGTAATTGATGTCTCCTCAACTTTCTTTCCTCTTTCGTAAGTAATGAAAAAATGATCCTAGGATGTGCAGAGTGTTGGATAATAATAGAAAAGTGCAAACAATTGGCCATGGCTGGCTGGTTGAATGAAAGTGTGTGAAAACATATGGAAAGAAAGAACAAAAAAATAAACTGGTTGTTTGTGTAGTTCCTCTCAAAAATTTAGCATCATAAATTTACCTCAAAAATGTGAAATCTCCAACCCAATCATTCGGGTGACATCTTGAATTTTATATAAAATGGCGAAGAATGAGTCAAATTACATGTGTTAATAAAGAAGTGACAAATCATCCAAATGATGGGTACACAACATTCTAAATTTATCCAAACAAAAAGAGTAAATCAATACATTTCCAACGAGTCTAAAAAGATGTAAAACGGTTGAGAAACGAGTGAGAAAATCACTCCTAAAATCTAAACACACGTTGAAAAATGTGTGTTTTAATTTCACACTGTATAATGACAGGACCACCGCTGTTGATAAAATGGTGATTATGTAACAAATTGTCTATCAACAATGGTGGTTGTGTAACCACAACAATGGTTATGCAACCATTGTAGAAAAATAAGATAAAAAAGGAGCAGAAAATGGCCTATGGATAAAAGATGAAGTTTTTAACTTAGAAAAGAAAAAAAAAAGAGTCATGATAAACATGAAAAAGAGAAGGGGGAAGGATCTCTACTTCATTCTACCCTTGAAAAGGTTTTCATCATCATTAGAGACATTTCAAGTTCTTGCGTGTTGCACCATGTGATTTTTAGGTATGTACATATTGCCCCAATAGGAGAGTGTTTTAGCCATGAATGGGCTAAAACATGATTTTTAAGAATGGTGCTCCCAAATTGGAGGGTTAGAAAATTTACCTCGCCTGACCACACATTAATTTGATGCCAGCTAAGCATTCCCACTACCCACAAAAGAAAAACATGAATCAAGTATAGTATAAAGAAATTTTGATAAAATTTTGATAAACAACCGAACCACACTCAATCAAAACAATTTCAGAGAATCTAAATATGTGCTATATATGCCATTTTCAGTATTTTTAGAGATCATATGTGTTTTGCAACTTTACTAAATTTAGTCTTGGCCATTATGTCTTAATGTTTTCATTGATGTCGAAGCCATTGATGGAAAGAGTGTCAAAGGTCAAACATGAAGGTTGATTGGTAGTGTCATGTTTGGTGAAGTCCTATGGTGTTCTAGAGCATGATTTAGTGTGAATTGTCATATAATGAGTACTCCCAAGTTGAATGAAGGGTTTCATGAGGTAAAACATGGTCCATATGGTTTGTTACAGGTGTAAATGAGTTTTCATTGAGTCATCAAGGTCAATTCATGGTTTGTCATGGTTTGAGTTGGGTCATTCTAGGCCTATTCCTAGTCCTAGAGCATGTGGTATGACATTGAGGTGTGATTTTTGGAGCTGATCAATTATATCCAAGCATGGTATTAGTATGATGACAATGTACATGGAATGTATGAGGAGTTTCAGTCCAATTTCCAAAGGTTTAAAAATGTCACATGGTCCTTGGGAAGCAAACAAGTGAAGACAAGGCATGATAACATAGGAAAGTCACTATGGTTGGAGAGATACAAGAATAAATAAGCTAGATGGTGAGCATGGAATAGTTAGAGGATGTTATCATTATGATTCATGATAATGTTTAGGTCAAAGTGAAGAAGATATTGCAAGATACATCAGTCTTGGAAAAATCGGGTTATCTAGAGTGAGTTTTTGTACTAAACATGGACCTTCTAATGCTCATTGTGAACTATATGATTTGCATGGGACCCATAGATTTTGGAGGATGATTTTCCATGGAGATAAAAAGGTTTAGAAAAAATAATGATGTGATTTGATCATCACGTTTTTATGAACATTTGAAACCTTAGCTCAAAGTGACTTAGAGGAAAAAGGAGTATACTGAACCTGTTTTGATTCTTTTTACAAATGTGATTATTGGAAGTTGTATAGGACTCCTACAGTTTTGTAGAAGGGTATATTAGAGAATGTGATAGTTTGTGGGCCCTACTCAAATAGGAAAGTTTATGAAGATGTTCAGTTTGTGGCAAAGTGTTCCAAAGAATGTATGAAATAAATTGACATTATTTTTAGCTTAGGAGTTTTAATAGATGTCCATGATAGTTTCAGGTCATGGTTAAGGTCCTAGATGTCAAAGCGTGCCCTATTTATGAAGACTAGTTTTTGGGTTTGTAAAGGATAGTTTGGAGTAGTTTTAGAGATTGACCTAGTTGAAGGCCTTCCACTTGGAGTTGGGAGGAAATATAAGATGTTATGGAAAGTATATTCAGAGATATTTACAATTGTATATGGTTTGTCTATTGATGATGAGGTTTGATAGGTGAACCAACTTAGTTTGTGAAGACCATGTTTGGTTGTTTTTAAGGACAAGATTACTCTGACTAGAAGATGGAGGTAGATGAATCCTATTTTGGATTAAATTATGCTTGCTATCCATTGGAGAGTGAAGAGGGATGAATTTTGTCTCTCATGAAGTAATTTATAGGTATTTAAAGTGGTAGAAAGGGTGATAAACAGTTGTGTTTCCAAAACTAATTTAAGTGAAGATCAAATTTGGTGAAGAGGAAAGTTGGTGTGGTTTGCTTTGCTAGATGTTTCATGAGATCTAGAAAGCATGGATGTGACACATAGGCCATTGGATTTCCAATGAGTGGATACATGGGATAGTTTATGTGCTATGGTGTTATCTTGAGGTCCATAGGTGAAGACTAATTCCTGAAAGCAACTATTTTGAGAAGGATATGAGCCTTCTTGATAATGTTGTGAATAATTTTATTGGTTCAAGTTAATGTGAAACCATGTATGATTTTTTATTTCATATTTTACATGTGCTAGGCCTTTAGAGTTTTGAAAAATTATGGTGATTAGTTTGGAGGTATTTGATGAATTAGGTGATGGGGTTTTGAGTCAATTTTGGGCTTGTTTGGTGTCTTAGAGAATGGAAAACCTACATGGGTCCATCTTATGAGTTTTTATTAATTTAGTGTTATTTTTTTTATGTTGTAATGGTCACGATAATTGATTTTGACTGATTACTATTATGTTTTTTAGTTGAGAAGGGTATAAATAAGAGTTTTTGGTTTAAATTTGAAGAAGCTAAGAGAGAGAGAAATGCGATCTAGGTGAGGAAGTGAAAATGGTTCAAGGACATGAAATAATATTTGGGGATGTGTGCAAAAATATGAATAAGGTTAGATATTTTTCATGCAAGGGTTTAAATCCAAATCAGTCCATGGAAGAAGAAGAATAAAATGAATTGAAGGAGAGAGGGTTTAAAGAGATTTTCAAGGTGTGTGATTTGAATAAGTGATATCCATCAGTTGTGGTAGAAACAATATATCTGATATATTCATCTAAAGGTGGTTGAGTGGCTGCTTGATCATATTAGAGGTTTGTAGCCTCCTTGGGGAGTTGGTCCTTCACTAAATTAGGGGTTGGTGCTATACTAAATTAGGGGTTAGTGCTCCTTGTGAAGTTGGTGCTTCACTAAATCTCTCTAATTTATGTAATATAAGAAGAGTTTTAGTGGTTATTCTTCCCCATGAAGGTTTCCCACATATATTTTGTGCCTTTTGTTCTCTCTCTTATGTTATTATATTGTCAATGGTTAATACACATCTAATAAGCTTGTGTATGGTTATGTATGATGAATGGATAATTGAATGATGAATGTTAACACATGGTAATTTTAGTTAAATTTTTAAAGGAATAACTTACCCCCCTCATTCCATTATGATTCCAACAATCAATATCAGACCATGTCCTTGTGAAGCAAGTTTGACAACTTAAAGGAGATCCTCTTGGAGCACAAGAAATGGGTAAGTATTTAGACGTTGAGGCTACATTGAGGATGACATATGAAGTTTTAGAGTCATTTATTCATAACTTATAAGATCATATCAATTTCATGGAGAAAATGCATGGTCAAGCCATCAAGGGTTTGAAATCACAAATTAAGAGAGTGTCTAAAGCCATAAATGAAAAACAAGTAGCTTGTTTTAGGTATGAAGAAAAATTAAAATCCCTAGAATATGATCTAGAAGATGCATCCAATAGATTAAAGATATATGATATGTTAGAGAATATTTTTGAATCCCTTGGTGAGATCTTAGAGAGTCAACATGTTGCTAATAAAAAGATAGGCCTAGGTTTCAGAGGAAAACAAAAGGAGAATGATGAAGGAGCTAGAAAAAGAACTCAATTTGATCTGAAAGAGACAAAGAAGATTGATTTAAGAAGTTATAACCCTATAAGAAAACCTAATTCCATGAGGTATGGTGCTTCCTTCTATGAATATTGCTATATTTGACATGATTTTGGTCATAGAGCTAGAGACTGCAAAATAAGGTCTTACAGGGATGATGAAATCCCTTTCAAAGGTGAATGCTACTCATGTTGTGGGTATGGTCATAGAGCTAAGGACTGTGGTTGGAACCTTAGGGTATATGAGCCTAGAAACAAGAATGGTATGGTGTACTACAATTGTCATAAAAAGGGACACATTGCCATATTTTTTCACCAAGGTGAATTTCTAAGAGCTAATAGTTGGTTTTAAATCCCAAAATGGAAGAATATTCAAGAGTAAAATTAGTGCCATGAATGAGTCCAAGACTGTCATGTAAAATCCTAAAGATAAGAAGATGATTGATCAAGAAAATGAGGTCAAGAGAATTGATTCTCAAAATATGAGAATTGAAGATTTCAAAACAATATGTGAAGGATGGTTCAAAATCATGAATGTGTAGTGTGAAGATCAAACCAATGAGATGGAAGAGAAGATCATCAAGTCCAAGTCAGATCAAGGAAGAATGTTTTCTTTGGTTTAAAGGTTAAAGGTTGAAGAAGATAATATTTTTTTGACCACTTTAGTTGATGAAAAGTTAATAAGTCTAGGAGTTTTGGATACTTCAAGAGACATAAGGTATGGGATGTGATCAATCCACGAGTTTTAAGTCCTTTTTTTTGGTAGGTGTTTGAGTTTATAAAAGTATGCATGTGTAAGGTCCTTTTAGGTGTATCTTTCATGGTCATGTTTTGGTTTGTATAATCAAAGATGTTATGTTCATAATAAAGTTCATAAAGTTGAAGCAAAGCGGTTGTATCATGATTGAGTTTAATTGAGTGTACACTTAGTTGTGGTCATTAGTCATGCAAACAAGTAAGAAAATTTATATATGAATATATGTAAGGCCAGTCAAGAAGATTTAGGTTTGAATAAGTCTATTAGATATGTCAAAACCTACCATGTCACTTTCAAAAAGGTCTGAGTCATGACAAAATTTTTTGTGTGGTCATGTCAAGATTAAATTTTAAGGTCCGTAAATGTCTTATCTTGAAGTGAAATCTGAGTACACTATAGTTGAACATCAAGTAAAAGAGAAAATGTTTTTGAGGGCTAGATATGCCAAGAAGAGTCAAGCCTCATGAAAGATTTTTTTGGGATTTTCTATTGGTCTGAGTAAGGAGTCACGGTCTAATAAAATGGTTATCAAAATTTTGGTACATGTTATTGATATCTATGTCATGATGTTTTGATTAAGTGAAGATGGTCAAATGTCTATGCAAGTGCAAGAGGAAACTATGAAGATTTAGTGCTTCAAAGAAAGGTGTTCATGAGAAAAATTTTTTGAGTGGACAAGTTAGGTGTCTCCACCAATGCTCAAGAGGCTATGCCCCTTTGCATTGAATGGTACAAATCCCATTATTGAAATTAAACTAATCCTAATGCTATCTAAATGTTTTGGGTGGCCAAAATTGGCCGAGAATCACACAGGAACACTCAACTGAACCTGTGGAAAATTTATTGTATGGGGTACAAGGGAGGAAATTACAGTGATGAGGGAAAAAGGGAGAAATTATGCAAGGAATATTACTTCTTTGAGTAGATTACAAAGCTCACACCTAGTAACCAGAGTGTTCTAACCTTCAATATAGAGGAAAGCAAAATGATGCTAGCAGAACCAACAAATTTAAACACCAAATTTCTAAATTCATCTATTGAGGACACCAAGTTCCTCTCCAATTCCATACATGATCAAATATGTTTGCAAAGTGCATGAAAGAGAGAAATAGAGGAAAAGAAAGAAAGGGAAATAGAATAAGTGTAGCTTTTATTCCATGTGTAGTTATGAATACAAAGCTTCAACCAAGCTATCACAATTCATAATGCTACATACTAAGAGTTCTTCAAAAATATGTAATCCCTTGGAATGGAGAGGCCATCCCAATTTATAGCAATATGAATTGTCCTTTCACCTCCCTCACATGAATCTTAATTTCCATATTCCACTCGTGACCTTTCATTTTCCACGAATTAAGTATTTCTCTTATAATTTTGAGAAAATATTTTTTATAAATTTAAAATAGGTCACTTAAGTGTTTAGGAAAAAATACAATAATGACACATATTGAAGAATTAGAATGGAGAGAGAAAGAAGAGATGGAAAGAGATGAAGGAAATAATTAAGGGAAAAGAATCCTTGTGATGAAATGCTTTAAGTGCCTTGATGCAGTCATGAACTTTGAGCAAAGATTTCTACCACTGGTGATCTTATACACCGATGAAGATTGCTCCCTTGAATAACTTTGAATCATTTTCCCAATCCAGTAATGACCACGAACTCTATGACGGATAGACATCCTGGAGCATAGATGAGTGTTCAAAAACACTGTTATGAGGTTTACCGCTGTAAGCTTGAGATGAACATATACAATGCCCATGATGACCCTCCTTGAATCTTGGTTGATGAACTCCTTGACTCATTGAAATCATTCTAATCAATTCTCTTTGAATCATTCAAATATTTAAGTGATGAAGATGAATTCATATGATGTGCCTTGTGATGCCTTGCTTTGTAATATGAGATGATCATTCCAAAGCATGAAAAACTACCATCTCTTCATGATTGATTACACCTGAGAAAGTAGACCAACTTGTGCACTTTAAAGTTCATGTTTCCTTATCACTTACTATATTTGGATGAGACAATTCACTATATTTAGTAAGTGTCAAAGTTTTCCTTTTTGGATGCTAAATGGTGATATCGACTTGAATGATTATCTCTCAATGTCCAGTTGTGCCAAACTTACCCTTTGAGAACAACCTGCTATTTTTAGTAAGTACACATGGGGCAACTTACTATTTTTTATTAAGTGTCCTAGTTATCTTTTCCCAACCTCAATCGGCTATGGCAGCTTGAATTATTTATTCTTGCTATGTTCCTCTCACCTTTTGGACCAATTGGCTAGTTATAGTAGGGGCTTGTGGAACAACTTACTATTTTTAGTAAGTGCTGATTGCGGGCCGAGATGACCTTTTCGATGGATTTTCCTGTGATACTCCCTCCATGTTCACTACCTTATTTATAGCCTATTCAGATGGTGGTTTACCAAAATTATTAGCCTCTTATGTAGGAAGGCATGCTATTTTTAGTAAGTGCACTACAAGTATCAAATTGCAACAAAACAATGTCTTGGGATTCTAGTTTTTATTTCGGGGTTCCAAAAATTGAATTTTGAGCAATTTATTTGTTTGAAAAAGTTGAAAAATGATATTTTCATTGGCAAGGGAAGGATACTGACAAGTAGCTCATTCCCTCTAATTTTTCAATGATCATTCCCTCCAATTTTCGCACGATTTTCCCACTAGAACCATGAGAAGTGAAGAGGTAGCTCGCTGCCTTTTTCAAAGTTATTCTTCATGTGGAAAGAAAGAAATATAATGAAAAATCAGTCCTGAATATCCCTAAAAAATAGGGAATTCATGGTGCAAAAAACTAGTTCACGTGAAACTAGATTTTTCAACGATCATTCCCTCCAATTTTGGTGTGATTTTGCCCACTGGAACCTTGAGAAGTGGAGAGGTAGCTTGATGATTTTTTCCACTACTGTGTCATGATGACCATTAATGGATATTGAAATTTTTAGGTATGGTTTTTGTTTATGTTGATGATGAATTTAACTCTATTGCGATAGGTTTTTGCTTCTTGTCTCACTGGTGAAATTTCTCTTCGATCCGGTTACCAGTTTGACGGGAAATTGAACTTTGTTCTTAGTGGAGCCATAAGTGAAATTTATTCGCTATGAGAATTAATTTATGAAAATGGGAGGTTTTAAGGTGATATTTTAATGGCCTTTGAGAGTGGATAACTCAGCAATAGACAGTTCTTTGTTTTGTGCATTGGCTTGCAAGATATGTTCATATCTTCGTCTTACTTCAATGGAGGTTTCTTAAGAATTCCTTCACTCTTCTCTTTCATTATTTGTTCCTATGGCTATTTCAATCAATATATTATTTGAAACCTATGAATATTCATGGAGTGGAAGTTTTTTTTTCCATGGTGGAGATGGTTTTGAGCAACAATGGTGGATTGATGTATTCTTTAGAACTTTTCTTCTGGTAGTGAGACACAACAAGAAGCGGAAAACAATTAGAATTTTTTTCAAATTTTTGAGTTTTATTTGGGTGCATTTTCATGTCCCTTACATCCCTCACCTTAAATGGACATGTGGGAAATCAATTTTCACTGCACACCTCAGCTTGACATGTGGCGGAGATCTGACAACAGGGGATTAAATCCAAAAAGCAACTTTAAAGCAGTGAGGGGCTGAACTGGCGATCCTAGAGGTTGCATGAGGGTATAGAGGGATTATGGGGGCTAGGCACATTTTCATGACCTTGATTTCCCTAAACTTAAGGGCTGTGAGGGACAAAAATCCTTCCATTCTCCTGGAGCTGACACATGTTCTTCCAAAATTTGACTAACTCTTGAACTTGCTCCAAGAGGACAACTTGAAACGGCTATAAATTGAGCTCCCGATGGATTTTTGATGAAATATTATATGATATTGACTAGAAATGGCCTTCAAAATCCAATTGTGGGAGTATCTAGTCTTGATTCCTCCATTGGATCCCTGAAAAAGTGCATTTTTGATCTGGTATTCTACATGTACATGAAAGGGAGTATTCCAATGTATAAACTGTAATATTGAGGCTTTTGTCAATTTCTCCTTCAATATTTTAAATATGCTTTCTTGTTCAAACCCCATTCAAAATCTCATGGTTTGTGCAACAATTATTTACAATGGTATTGAAATTTTAGTATATTATTTTATAAAAAATTTATAGTATCCACAATGTCCTACGAATGTATGGAATTCTCTTTGTCTTGTTGGTGCATACAAATTAATTATAACTGTGATTTTAGCTAGATCCACTAACAAGCCATCCTTGTAGATTATATGACCTAATAAGGTTCCAAATGGTGTAAAAAAACTAGGTTTAGGTAAATTTGTATATTTTGTAGAGCTCAAACATGAGCCTCAGGTTATCACAATAATCCTTGACCAACCCATACATAGTCTTTCCATCTATATACATTTGGATAAATTGAGGATGAAATCTTAAAAAGTGGTCAAAACAATATGGAAGAAAGCGATTGACACATTATGTACTCTGAATTGGCATCATAGGATAAGAAAATAGTCCCCAGTCAGTCAAAATTTTTTTTTTTTTCCCTATCGTCTTTTGTAATTTTAACTTGTTGGTATCTGAAGAATCAATTGGTGAAGGTATATATTCCCCTTCTCACGACCGCTTTTAGAATTTCTTCGGTGAAAGGCATTGGGAATGGGTCATTTACATAAATAGATTTTAAAGCCCCATAGTCCACAAAAATTCATATGCATCTATATTTCTTTATACTGATAACCATTAGGCTCACCCATTCCGATTCCTCCATTGGTATTATTACACTTGTGGCTAACGTATCATTAATTTCTTGTTTTATTTTTGCATGTAAATTATAATTCATCTGATATGGTATTTTTCTAATCGAACTTTCCACTTCAAGAAAATTTATCTATATTATTCCCAATGATGGGTGTAATCCTTTCATTTGATGGTACCCTCTTGGGAATACACATATGCTCGTATTCGCGACATAATTTTGAATATCTTTGCAATTTCTTATTCACTCTAATAACCACCCATTGTTGTTAATTTTGGTGTATCTTCGCTCTCTATATTACCATGTATGGATTTCAATGGGAGTATCTTGGAGTTGCCATAATTCCATAGTTGTTTTTTTTATGACCTCTTTGGACCCATAGAACAAACATCTACATTTAGACATTATGGTTGTTTATATCATCTTATACTTGTCACACAACTTTCTCCTTACCCCTGCGCCTCCAATTTTATGTATTCCAAGACCTCATCATCTTCCTCACTTGAAAAAAATTCACTATTTGTAGATTTATCTTCGAATGTTTCTACGATTACAAGTCCCTTCTACTTGTGAATTTATAAAGTGAACTCATTTCTTCTATGAATAAAAAATTCCTGTGCAAATATCCATATTGCTTTGTTGATACTATTAGAGAGGATAGTGATCAGATGAGGAATTGAATAGGTAAAAGAGATAAAGTTTAAATGAACTCATTGCTTATTTCTTCCCAAGAAGAATTTTCTCTGCACAACTCAAATACAACGTACTATGTGTATGACCACACATAAAGTGATAAAATGCATGTGTCAAGAATTGTGGATAGTTTTATTTTGTGTGTCAGAGTACTTGTCCATAGTTATTCACATATTTGAAGTGTTCTCTTCAAGTTCATGGTTACACCATTATAGCTTGGAAATCATCCATACCTCATTATTTCTCTCAAACCTAATGCACATAGCTTAGGGATTGACCCAGCCTCATGATCCTTCAAAATTGAGCTATAGAGTTTCCTACCATCTTGTTGCGATTACCTTTAACAAATATATTAGGAAATTGATGCATGCATGCTCCGATTGCATGGAAATTTCTATTTTGTGATGAAATTCAATATGTTTTCACTTTCACTAAAATTTTGGAAGGTTTTAGGTGTTCTCCCTTATTAGCCTATTGATATACCTACCTATATACTCAGAGAACTCGAGAAATTATCAATTGTCGTTGTGTGCTTAATCATATCACAATCTTGTCCTATCAATTCATCATGAACCATGTTCCCAATTGTTGCAAGATATTCTTGTTGTATTTGACACTGACTAGTTTTACCTTCCTCTTGATATTTCCTTTTGCTGTTAGTTCATAGTTTTCCAACCCCAATAGCACTATATATTGTATATTCATTCTGAATCTTAATATTCTTCTACAATCTGAATGATTGATAGCGTATTATACTTTGGATCCACTGTAAGATATGATGTGTGAGGATCCATTCTCCAAACTCACATACCATTTTTGAACCATTGATTCAATGTGCATTGTTTGCATTGCACCAAGTAGTTTCGATATGGAGCCCTCATTTGAAAATTTTCTACCTCTTGGCCAATGGTATTACTTCAAAATCTCCATGGAGTTTCACTCCCATTATACACAATGATAGAATTATATAGTACCCTGCATAGGCACGACCCATATCTGGTCTTCCATTAAAAAAACATGGGGAGTTGGATGTAGTGCTGGCCACCCCATTCTATTCCAAGCATCCATGGTAAAAAGAATATTGACCTATTGCACCTGTGTCAACAAATATGTCATTTATATCTCCACCCATTCTATGTAAGAATCAACCAATATTTGAACCCTATCAAAACCATCTGTTTTGTTCGTTGATTAATGCAAAATCCGCCTCTATGTTTTTCCCAACTACTTTTCGAGTGTCTCATCTTTTGATGTTTATAGTGGACAATTTCCACTAGCTTAGTAATGAAAGTTTCCCCTCAGTGTAGAGAATTTGGTACAGACTACCTGGAACTCATTTATACTAATTCCATCACCTTTAATATCTTCAAGTTTTTCAGTCTCTTGCCTTGCATATTCTCTGAGGAACCTAATATTTCCTTTGGAAGATCACAGATCAAGAATCTTTTGCTATCTTGAAGGATCTTCTATTCTGTTCCCTACTATCAGGTGAAGGACTTTCCAGAATATATCTTTTTCTACTTTATATTATTTAAAGGATATTCTTTCATGTGTCGTAGTGGCTCACGTTGTTATTCAAAGGAGTACCTTGGATCTCCAATGGATGCAGTACAATTTGTGGCACATATTTAGGTAATAAGATTCTCTGTCCACTACATGTCATGCAATCTTGATCATGGTCTCACGCCTTTCTTCACTTTTTTAATCCTTCATTAGCACATAAAGATTCTTGACAATCTTCTAAGAAGTTATGTTCTTTTTAGAATTTTTCGCATCTTTACTGGGAATGTTGGGAAGTCACGTTGATGATGGTCTAGGAGATCCAAACTTGTAACAACCTCGTATTTGGAGTCTTATGCCTCCACTTCCACCTCGACCTCAAAAATTTCATCCTAGCCCATATCATCTGCGTCCTTCATTATTGTTATCCAGTATAGCCTATATGAGTACCCAATGACCTAAAGACTTTGTGTGTTGGGAATTTAGTATTCACATGGCTAGCCTTTGTAAGTTACCATTTAGTAAATAGCTATTTGGCTTCTATGGTAATGTTATGTATTAGTTAGTTGAATATATTGTTACATAAACAAAATATTATGTATTGTTTATAAGTCTAGAATGGTTAGCGAGTGAGAATCTTGTCTTTAGGGATTTTCTTAGAGTAGGTATTTACCTTAGCTCATGTTCATCTAGGTACATTATTTACCTTTATTGTATTTATCCTCACCCACTTACGTGTGTGGATATTTATTTTTATTTATTTAGATATTAGGAGATATTATCTATTTGTTAGGTATAGTTCTTTCCTTGATCTATGGTATTGACTAGTTCTTTCCTAGATCTATGGTATTGACTAGATCCTTGATGTTTAGTTCTCTCGTAAATCTATGGACATGACTAGTTCTTTGATGACTAGTTCTTTCCATGATTTATGGATTGATCTACAACCTTGACTGGTTCTTAGATTTTTATTCCTTGCATATATAAGCAAGGCCCATTCTCTTTGTATTTCATTGAGTTCCATAATAATATTTGATATTGTTGCTCATTTGTTTGCAAAGGTTTTGTGTAAAGTTATTCTGGCGAATTGCTTTCATCTTATTGATCATGATGTTTGATTAGCATATGAGTTATTGGCTTGGTACGATCTGGTTATCATTCCTTTTATGGTATCAGAGAAGGATATTGTTGTTGACATCCGTATGTAAGTTTTTTTTTGCTAACATTTGGTTTTTGTGTATTCATATATTCGGGATTTGTTTATATGTTGTTGATACATTCATTTTTATTAAAAACATAGCCTTACATTGGATTCGGCTTTCTAAGATTGAATGCAAACTTGACCATTTTTGGAGGTATTTAATTTTTGGGTTATTTTATTGTTATAGAGACACAGATTGATTTGTCGTGGTATCTGCGTCAATCAAAGAAAAACCCATAAAATCAATTTTTGGTTTTTTCATGATCCGCACTGGGTTTTTTTCTTCTATGTAGTAGCATTCTTTGTTGGAGTACAATAGGTTGTTTCTAAAAAAGACATTTCTTTCCTTTCTTGGTAGGGGCCCAAGGGTTGTTGTACACAATTTACCAATTCTAGAAATTCCATAGAATGTTATTTTTGGCCGCGAAGGTCTTGTCTATCACGATCTAGCAAGTTTTACCAGAAAGAGTAATTATATGTGACTTTCTTGAAAACAAGTGGGACACTCTTTTGTTGTGCACACTCCCATTGAAATCCTTAGCCCCTGGTCATATGGTATGGTCATATGAGGGCTTAAATCTTGTGATTCCTACTAGTAGGTGCTTAACTCTAGCCCCCTTTCATTTTATTTGTGTGGTGAAGGAAAGAGCATTTTATTATGTTTTAGTGGCAACTAAAATAAATAGTAGAGCATAATATTGAAAAGCTTGTATCTTTTGATCGGTAACTCGGTTTTGAGTGTCATTTTTTGCAAAAGTGCTTTTTTTTGCTCTTTCCATTGGAAATATTTATTTTGAGAATCACACTATAATTATAAAGTGCCATATTGTAACATGCACTCATTATAAAGTGCCAAAATCTGGGGGGGCTCTTGTTGCATTGCTTGGGGGTCTTGTTGCATTACTTGGTTCTTGCATTTCTTTTGGTGATTTTTTTAAAATGGCATCTTTATCTTTCTGCATTAGATCATGTTGAGCCATTAACAACACATAATTACCACACATGGAAACCAAGAATGGAAACAATAATTAAGCGGAAAGGATTATGGGCTTTAACTTCTTCAGAACAACCAGTGTTCACTAGAGAATATGAGAAATTTCAGTACCAGTGCAAATTTGATGAGTGTATGGGTTTGATAGGAACTTATGTAAGTGACAGTATTTTGTTTCATTTGGAAAAGTGTGACTCTCCTTTCAAAATATGGGAGAAATTGGAGGATTTATTTGGTAAGGTGGATCATATGAGAGCCATGCAACTTGAAATTGAGATCACCTCTCTTAATCCTGAAGATTTTCCAACAATTATAGACTATCTTACCAAGTTCAAGCATTTGTTGACACAGTTGAAGGGGAGTGGAAGAGATAAGAAAGATGAAGAGTGTGTTTACTTGATTCTATCCAAGTTGAGAGGACCATTCCAAATTTTTCTTCTACCTTTTTCTCTAGCATGGATGCCTTAGGTGACACATTCAAAATGCCTAACTTAGAAACATTTTGTGAAAGACTTACTAGGGAAGAATCCAAATTATCTCACCTTGAGTCTTCCACCTCTCAAAAGGCATTAGTTGCATCTAATCCTAAGGGCAAGGGAAAACCAAACAGTAAAACCAAATCCACACCTTATCCATCTCAAAATGCTCCTAAACCCAAAGAAAACAACTCAAAACCCAAGGAGTCTTCTAAATCCAAGAATAAGTCTAGCCGTTCATGCTCTTTTTGTGGGGGTAGTAATCATGAAGAAAATAGGTGTTATAAGTGAATGCAAGCCTTAGAGGATGCAGTCAAGAAACAAAAAATTTCTATCTCCACTCCACCTCCTTCTAATCAGCATGGAAAAGCACTTAATGTTGTTGGAAGATCTCAGTCACCACTTGCAGACAGTTGGGTTATAGATTCTGGTGCTTCTCATCACATGACTTCTTCCAAGGAGTCTTTTGTTTCTCTAGGTTTGAGTTATACTTCCAAAATTGAGGTTGGAGATTCTTCCTTTCTTTCTGTTAAAGGAAAAGGTGATATACAACTTGATGGTGGAAATATCCAAGATGCACTATATGTTCCTAACATCACTACAAATTTGCTTTCTGTATATCAAATTTGTCATTTTGGTCAAGGGAAAATAGTGACTTTTACACCACATGGAGCAGAAGTAAGAACTTTGTTGGAGCCTCATTCACTTGTTGCTCAAGGTATTGTTGATCATAGTTCTAGACTATATCACTTTGAGGGTTTTGATGACACTTCTTCTATAGGGACAGGATTGGTTTCTCATGTAGATTCAGAGAGTAAGCTTTGGCATGAAAGATTTGGACATCTCAATTACAGATATTTGAAGGAGTTGAGCACTCATGGTATGGTAGATGGTCTTCCTAGAGTTTCTTATCTTGAGGGAGTTTGTCATGGTTGTGCATTAGGGAAACAACACCAAGATCCATTTCCTAAGAATTTGTCTAAGAGAGCTTCTTCACCACTTGAGCTTGTGCATAGTGACTTGATGGTTTTTCCTACCCCATCTTTCAATGGAGCTAAGTATGCACTTACATTTATTGATAATTTCTTGAGGTGTACTTGGGTTTATTTTCTCAAGTACAAAAGTGATGTTTTTTCACACTTCAAAGTCTTTAAGGCTTTGGTCGAGAAACAATCTTCTAGTAGTGCATAAAGAACCTTCATACTGATAATGGGGGGGAGTACTTCAGCAATGAGTTTTCTAAATTTTTTGGAAACTCAAGGCATTATTCACCAGCATTTTGTTCCTCATATTCCACAACAGAATGGTTTAGCAAAAAGGAAGAATAGAACTTTGAAGGAAATGGCTAACTGTATGATGCATTCTAGAGATTTACCTCCTATCTATTGGGTAGAAGTAGTTAATTGTGCTAACTATATTCAGAATCACACACCACACAGAGAACTTGAGCATTTGACTCCAGAGGAAGCTTGGTCCAACACTAAGCCAGATGTCTCATTTTTTCGAGTCTTTGGGAGCCATGCTTGGGCCTTTGTGCCAAAGAAGAAAAGGAAAGCTTTGGATAAGAAGAGTAAACCCTTGATCTTTTTAGGGTATTGTGAGGACATGAGAGCTTATCATCTTTTAGATCCTGATACACATGATGTTCTTTTTCGAACACATGTTCAGTTTGATGAGCATTTCACTCCTCATGATTCTTCATCTTCTTCCATTCCTTCTTCTTCTTCATCTCATCTTGAGGATCCTTTCTTTGAGGAGATTGATGAGGAGGTTACAGATGTCCATTGAGGATCCTATTCCCACTGATGTTGTCACTATGCCTAAGTGGGCTTGTACTATAGTTTCTGAGGTAGCACCTTTCATAGAGGATCTTCCACCCACTAGGCATCATCACGCACATTCTACAGGTTCTGGAATTTTGTGTCAGGAAGTTTCTGAGGATCCACAGTCTTTTTCAAAGGCTCATGGGATACAGGAGTGGGATGATGTGATGGCAGTGAGTATTATTCTTTGATGAAGAATCATACTTGGGATTTGGTATCTCTTCCTAAAGGAAGAAAGATGGTTAGGTGTAAGTGGGTATACCAAACCAAATATGCAGCTGATGGGTCCATTGACAAGTATAAGGCTCATCTTGTTGCAAAGGGTTTTTCACAAGTTGAAGGTATTGATTACTCTGAGAATTTTACACCCATTTCCAAGATGGATTTTGTACGCCTTGTACTTGTTATTGCTGCATCACAGGGGTGGCCCTCTATACCAAGTGGATGTGAAGAGTGCCTTCTTACATGGAGATCTACAAGAGGAAATATATATGGAGCAACCGACTGGATTTGTTCAGGATTCTTCTCTTGTTTGTCAGCTTCGAAGGTCTCTCTACGGTCTCAAACAAGCCCCTCGGGCTTGGTATGAGAAGATGGATTCCTTTTATTCTATCTACTAGTTTTGTTCATTGCCACTCCGAAATCATACAGTGTATCTCTAGCATGTCGATGAGGATATTGTGATACTTGTCTTGTATGTTGATGATCTGTTACTTACTGGCAGCTCTTCTTCCCACATTCAGAGTATTCAGAGGGATCTTTCTACATGAGTTTGACATGACAGATCTTGGGCTATTGCATTATTTCCTTGGTTTGTAGATTTCTCAGAAGATTCAAGGATTCATTTGAGTCAAAGCAAAAGTACACCCATGATCTTCTTAGGCGCTTTGATATGGCTGATTGCAAGCCAAGTCCATCTCCTTTTCAGTCTGGAGTTACTCTTACATCCACATGTACCACACCACTTTGTGATCCTACATTATATAGGAAGTTGGTTGGGAGTCTCATGTACTTGACCCATACTCACCCTGATATTTCATTTGAGAGTAGGGAGAGTATCTCGGTTCCGAACATTCTCCTCATAGTAGTCACTGATAGGATGCTAAAAGGATTTTGGCTATTTGCAGGGCACTTCCCACTTTGGCCTACACTACACTAGGGGTTTCTACTCATTTGATTGGGTATACAGATTCAGATTGGGCAGGTTCTATTGATGACAGGGTTCACTTTTGGCTATCTTTTTTTTCTTGGTTCTTCTCCAGTTGCTTGGGCACTGCAAAAAGTAACTTGGCTATTTCTCTTTCATCTTCAGAGGTAGAGTATAGGGCAGCAGTTACAATGAGTCAGCAAATTCTTTGGCTTCGCCATTATTGACAGAGTTTGATTCCCATAAGATTCACCGATGTACTTTGAGTGTGACAATCTCAAAGATGTAATTCACATTTCTCGCAACCCAGTTGAGCAACATCAGTGGACTAAAGCATATAGATACACATCCACTTCATTCGGCAGCACATTCAGGAGGATGTCTTTGCTTGGAGTACTAATTTTGTCAAAAGGTTGGAGAGATCTTTACAAACCTTTTGCCCATTTTAAGATCATGGTCAGGGTATTCCACGCGGGCTCTCACAATCCACATTAAACCATTTTCCCTTTGCATTTTGGGTATTGTGGGTTTACGGGGAACATAAGGTACTTGGGTACAAGGGTTGCTTGGGCCTCCAAATTCTGCCTTATCTGCAATAGACACTACCTCCTTTATTGTGTGGCAATTTTGCCTTCACAGTGAACTCATGTCTCTGCGGAACTTGTGCCATTAGGGCCCCAAACTTCTGCCTTTCTGCAATAATTTGAACCCAATTCAATTCCTTTACAAATCAGGAATTTCTTGGATTTTGGGGAACTTGTGACCTAATGAAACCTAGATCAACCGAGCCGTTATTTACCTTTATTTACCTAGTAAATCATTGTTTCTTTAGCATTTCAGACCCAAGTTAAGGGCGAAGAACCCTAGTTCTTTCCACAACCATTCCACGCGTATCTACTAGACCCATAATACATTAAAATAGGCCTTTTCCCCATTTCTCTAAATTTTGAGAAAATTTTTGCTAACTCAGATTTTTCTTGAATAGGGAAATTAGAGAAAAGCAAAGGGGTTCCTTCAAAATCCAATTTTTTGTTTTCACCATTTCTTCCTCTTCAAATTTAAAGAAATTGACCTAGTATAAGTTATAGAATTTACCTTGAGGGTAAATTCTAGATAACAATTTGGTGACTTGTGGGGCCATTTTCTTGCTAAATGGAGCTTGACCAGCTACTTGAAGCTATTTATTGGGCATCAAGTTTGCATAGTTATCACAAGCTGATTTGAACTCTGAAACTTGACCCTAAGTTATTTGAAAAGGCTTGCTTTTATGTTGTTTTTCTTCAGCATTCTCAACTTTGAAAGACAATATTGAAATTAATATTTGTGAGAGTAGAAGAATGTTGTAAAATCCGATTTTACTCTCTCCTAGTAACAACAATCTGTTGATGAATGTTGAACATCTATTGGTTTGGACATCATGGAAATCTATTAATTTTCTCTTTCTTTCTTCTCCTAAATGTTCCATTCCTACTTTTACTAGGAGTTAATTTCTGGCTTCGGATACTGATTACAAAGGTTGTTGTCAAGACTAAGAGATATGCATGGTGGCTTATATCTATTTTTTATACAAATTGAAGGCTGAGTGAGCACTGAGGACTGCCATCTACCAAAATTATCACATCTTCCCTCTAATAGTATCCCTTGATTTGAGGAATAAAAATAATTGAAGAATTGAAATCTGTTTCTTGACCTGATTTTAGTTTCTCTTCATTTGTTTTTGGTGAATTCGAAATTTGTAACTGTTGTAAGAAACTTTGAGACAACAATTTCTCTGGTGAAGCACTGTGGAACAATTTCTCTTTCCTGAAGCGTGATGAACTGTATACAAAACATATACTTGAAGCAATAGAACATGTGCACCAAAACTTAGGGAAATTAAAACCTACTCTAACAACAATTCTTTTCTTCCCAATGTGCACAAGAACTTGGAGGAATTGAAAAGACCTAAAATAATATGTATAAGGGTGATAAATTATCCTTTTAGTAGCAATGTTTGAGATAGATTCCATTTACTGGCATCTGTAGTTCTTCACCATCCAACTTAGCCAGTCGTAAAGCATTTCTACCTATACATTCAATGATCATATATGGACCACTCCATATGGCATGTGAACTTGGAATGTTTTCTTGTATTTTCACTATTAGTATCCCACTTTAGTACCAAGCCTCCTACTTGGAATGTCCTAACTTTAGCTTTCTTGTTAAAGCTCCTCTTGATCAATGCTTGATTTTTCTCCATGGTTTGCATTACATGTTCTCTTATTTCTTCCAATTCCATTAGTTCTGCATACCTGATTTCCATGGGCTCAAACTCATCTAGTTCCAGTTGCTTCATAAGTTCCAATGTCGGCAACTAAAGTGATATAGGAAGTACTAATTCCTTATCATATAATACCTTGTATGGAGAGCTTAATGTAGACCTCTTGGGTGTGATTATATCACCCCATAGAGCTAATTTTAGCTTCGTATGCCAGGTTATCTAATTCTTAGTCAAGAGTTCTTCTAATTATTCTCATAAAGTTCTTGTTTGTGGACTCTGCTTGGTCATTACCCTAAGGGTAATAATTTGAAGAAATGTTGAGATGAATTCCATTTCTAATAGCCCATTCTATGATTTTTGTGCCAAGAAATGTCAATTCATTATCTTGAAATGATAGTTGCAAGGACACCGAACCTCATGACTATCCCCTCATAGAATTCCAAGATAGTGGATTCATTTTCCTCCTTGAGTGCCACCACTTCTGTCCATTTACTTGAGTCGTCTATTTCTGTAAGTATCCACTTGTATCCCTGGCTTGAATTTGGATTGATAACTGTGATGAATTCCAATCCCCATTACATGAATGGATGATCTATTGAAATTGGATGAAGAGGCAGGGCTGCTAACCTTTTTTTCCCTGTGAAGAATTAACATTTTTTGTATTTCTTTATCCATTCAGTAGAATCACTAAACATCATAGGCTAATAGTAACCAGCCTTCATGATTTTGAAAGTTGTTACTCACGGAGCGAATTGGCCTACCACTTCCCCATCATGGAACTCATGTAATATATTCTCAACCTGACTTGTTAGGAAACACCTCAATAACACCTCATTCACATCCTTCTTGAATATGATGCCATCAAAGAGCACATACAAAATGAATCAACTGTAATATGAAATATCTCCTCTTATATTTGTTCCATTTTGGAGGGCACAACCTGTTTGGAGATAATGCTTTTCTTGAGTCCAACATGAAATGGGAGCATCATTAGTTGGCTATTCTTGATCAGTCTACAGTACCAAGACAACATCTTCTTCACTTTTTGACTTGGTTTGTTGTTTGGAAGTGAGATGCTCACACAAACCTTTTCCATGAACCATCTTGGTCACTTCAATTTCAATATCATACTCCATTATGCGAGTGATTCAACATGCTCTCTTCTTGTTCAAATCCTTTTTTAGGAGAAAATCCTTGACCCTGACATGAGATACCGGCAATTGGATCTTGCTTTTTGAGACCAAGTGTCTGAACTTTTTAAAACTCCTAATAACAACAAGAACATGCTTTTCAATGAAATAATACTTTAGTTCATAATCTTCTAGGCTTTGACTGAAGAATGCTATGGGTTGCTCTGAACCTTCTATTTTGTTGTACCATGATAGGTGAGATTGTGTTTGATCCTCCAAAATCATGCAGCATGAAGTCCTTGGAGAAATTTGGGTTGATAAGAGTTGGAGCTTATTATAGGGTAAGTGCACCAAGTTGGTGGACAAAAAAGGGGTCATAAGTGGATGTCATATTGCAAAAAACAAGAAAATCTCAACTTGTAGGGATTATTAGCAATATGCGCACTCAAAATTAGAAAAAATTATATAAATATGAATCGTAGCATCCGGAATCTAGTTTCTAAAATACTATTTTTTTTTAAAAATGAACAAGTTTAGCTATATTAAACACTTAAAATTATATGACTTGGTTTTTGTTTTTGAAAAAACCTATAAGATTGTAGTCTGTTTGCCCACGATTTGGATGACCAAATCTTGTTCTTTTTTTTTCCTTTGGTGAAAAGTTAGATGTAGTTGTCTATCTTGGGATGGATTTTATTTTGTATTTTTTTGAGCAATATTTTTTTTTATGATTTTTTCCGTGAAAGTGGTCTAAAAAAGATTTAGAAAACGGAGCGCTTTCCATTTTACCACCATAACTATATCAAAAAATATTGAAATCAAATATTTTTTTTAACATGTATAGAATTTATCCACGCTTGGGATGGTATAAGTTTTATCACATTTTGATAAGCGAAACAAAAGTTGCAGTCTTAAATGTAGACATGAACATTCACGGGAAAAAATGTCTTAAAGACCTATTGTTAGTAAAAAATTATAAAATGATATTTATCTTATTCTATTCACTTTAAAATCAATATTTCTATGAAGCTAACAGTCTCCCCTACGCGATGGCACCATTTTTGTGAAATATTTTCAATTTTTTAGCATGGTTCAAGTCTGTGGAAGAGAAAATTTGAAGTTTTTTGACCCTTTACACTTCATAATGACCTTCCATAGCTTTGGTTGGGGAAAAACAAAGATTTCCTGAGCCTTAGGGTCAGATTTGATGATACAGATAGAACCGTGATTGCAGTTTACAAACCGCGATCACGGGTTTTTAAACAAGAACTGTGATCAGCGCTTTATAAACCACGAGCGCGGTTTATAAAGTGCGATCACGGTTCATAAATCATATTTATACGCATCCCAATGTTCTAATTACCATGTGATTTTTACTGTTTGACTTTACCATATGAATTACTGTGAAATTCTGTCATTTTCTACATGTTTTTCTTATCATCGGAAGTAAAACATCATGGGAGACAAGAAATGAAGTCAAAAAAGGAAGTCATTAAGTAAAAAAACACCAAACGAATTAGAGGCAAACAGATTTCAAAATGTTGAGCAAATGCAGAATCTTCATGAATCAAGAAGAGGTTCATCTTCAACCCCTACTATTGTAAGCAATGAGGAACCAGGTAATGTTTCTACTGTCAATGTTGAAGTTGAATTAAATACTCGTGATGAAGATGTTTTTACTATCAATGTTGAAGAAGAATTAAATACTCGTGATGTAGCAAATGTTGAAATTGAAGGAGACAATGAAAATGTGAATAAAGAAATTCAGGTTGAAACTGTAGACAAACAAAATTTGACAAAAACACCTCCTAGGATTTTCCATAAGAAACCTAATTATTTTATTGAAATTGATGAAAATATTTTGAAACCAATGTGTGACAAACTTTCTGAATGGAAAATCAGAAGAAAAGCCACTGAAATTTGGGATAATCATTTTGAAATTTTAAATGATTCCCAAAGATGTCAGTTGTTGGTTAGTTTGATGAAATTGAATAAAATGAGACCTACATTAAACACCTTAGGATTGACAACATCTAATATACGTGGTCAAACCTCTACAATTGTTGAAAACCTTCATGATGCATATCACACTGTTGGTGTCAAGAGACGCACTAGGGATAGTAATATTGTGCATCATGTACTTGCTACTAGTGTTGTAAGTGAATCAATAAAAAAACAACGTTTGATTATGCAAACAAGTCGAATGTTGCAAGTTAATCGAAAAACTCTAATGAAAGCAATTGAAAGACGTAATATCCTTCAATCACTCAATAACACTGATTTTTGGGCATTTTCTGCTAGAGCACTGCGTAAGGACAAATATAATATTGATGCTATAAGAGAAGTTGTTATTCAATTTTGGCATGATAAAACTAGAGTTTCACCTAATACAAGAGATGTAAAATGGAGAGTTGGTTCTATTAATCATGAACCACATCCAAAGCATTTCTTAGATATGACTCAAACTTAATTTTTTTTGTAAGTTTGAACAAGAGCATCTGGAAATTAAAATTAGTCAACATTTTTTTGAAATGTTAAAACCATTCTATGTGAAAATCAACCACGCTCGCACCACTTGTTGTAGGTAACATGTTGAATTTGCTATGCATTATGTTAAAATTTTATGTATTTATTCTATTTTTCATTCTGAAACTATGTTATTGGAATGTGGTGTTCAAGTTCCACCAATATCTTCCAGGGATTTCATTCCTTCGATATTTTGTGAAAAAGAAGTTGGACAATTTTTTATAGTTAAAATTGTTTAGATGGAAGTTGTGGTACATGTGGTGGATTACCTAAATTGGAAAGTTGCATCCATGAGAAAATTGAAGGTCCAATAGGAAATAATTTAGTTGAGTTTGATAAATATAAATCAGTTGCATACCAGTTGAAAGATGGAAAAGAGTCTAAACGGTGTGAGCTAGTTACAAAACATATGTCTGCTTTTCAATTTATGATAAAATTTAAGGATGAAATTATTTATGAGTATGCTAGGCATACACATAGAGCTCGATGGTTGGATGAATAGTTCAAGATATGCAAAGACACATTTCCTATTGGTACTATTGTTTCAGTGGTCTATTTTGTAGAGAATTACACATTGCAACCACAAATGGAGGTTTAATCACAATATTACAACTCAGTACAAGTTGCCATTTTTGTGCATATAGCATTTATACATTCTCCTAATAGTACAAAGAATGATCGAATTTTTTAAGAGAGTACCATTTTTATATCAGTGATGATCGTACTCATTCTACTGAATTTGTGCAAGGGTGTTTCCAGTTATTTTATGGAAAATTGTTTGATAGGGACATCCACTTCAAACAACATTATATATGGTTAGATAATTACACGTCTTAGTTTAAGAATGCATGAATGTTTTATTGGATGAGAAGGATGCACATCAAGATGGGTGTGTAACATATTTGGAGTTTCACTGAGGTTAGACATGGAAAAGGAGAGCATGACAATGCAGGGACATGTGTGAAAAGAAGTCTTGCAAGAGAAGAGTTGAAGTACAAAGATGGTGCTAAATTGAAAGATGCAAAGAGCATAGTGGAATGGTGTATTGACAACATGGCCCGAGGTTCTCAAGAAATTTCCACAATTCACAGATATTTTTGGTTGATAGAGGAACAACAAATTGCTAACTACGAGGATTGTATGACACTCACTGGGTCCAGTGATATGCACTCATTTTGTAGCTCAGACGCTACTTCATGGGCCACATGGATAAGAAAGTTGACATGTTTTTGTGCATCTTGTATTGAAATTGTCACTGTTGAGTGTGATTCATAAGAATGGGTGGATGGATGGATTTGTAGGCCTCTAACTCCACTTCCTAGTTATCAACCTCCACAAGCATTACGACTTATTTTTACAGATGAAGTTGCAACATCCAAGGACTTTGATGAAATTTTAATTTTGGTGCACAAGGTATTTATGGTTATTTACAATTTTTATATTGAGTTATGTCCATTGAAATTTTAATATGTACAATTTAAATTTGAGTTGAAACTTTTTTTTGTAGGACATGTGTTTGTAGTTATTGTGACAGAAGACAATGAAGAAGGAACAGACTATTTCTTATGTCGTTGCATTGAGGAAAGAAAGAAGTTGACTTCTCTTGTTATAGATGGCGAAGATATTGAGTACCCTACAGGGTCAGTGGTAGTTACTGGAACTTGGCTTCGACGGTATCCATTAAAAAAATCCTCTGTTTGGGTGTTTGAAGACTTTGAGACACATAGGAAAATACTCTTATATTTGCATCTAGTTCTAGTGACAAATATTCAGCTGTATAGATATCGAGGAAGGCCTAATAACAAGATTCTTTGGAAGGTTTGAGAGTTAGATCATGAAGCAATCATGTCCGCTATTCAGAGTAGATCTGATCCTGATGGTTCATTGGAATGAATTTACAATGCTCATGTCTGGTATATATAATTTCTTTGGTATATATAAATTTGTTAGTTAGATAAATTTAAGTTCATATATTTTATTAAATTTGTGTATTTTGTATATATCTAGTATGGTTTTGATTTGAAACTTAAATTTCTTTGACTAACACTTTTATATGCAGGTTAGTGGTGCCAGAAAAGATTCCACCTTCACGTGGTTGGAATTTTTAGTAGAGAAATATAAATTCTTGAAGCTAAGAGAAGCTTTCATTGTTTTACAAGAAAAGAGAAGCAATTAACAATGATTTATGTACCTGTGGAGGGGGTTCTTGGCTCCGGAGGAGGTAGCCTAGAAGGACCTGGGGCTTAGAGAACTGAAATGATGCCTGCCAAAGTTTTTACAAGACCATCCCTATGTGTGTGGACAGTCGGTTTGGTGCCATGACCCACCATTTGCAAAATATACCATTTGACAACCTTACATTGTCTCAAACTACACTATTAGGTGCGTTTGCAAACAATAGGGCAGCGAGAGCACTAATTGGAGAAGGAAAAAACTGATATAGGATATTGTAGAGGGTCCCTACACTGAGGTGTAGGATTGAATGAGACATCTCTACGTGCCATAGAGTGCACGTAGCCACCTGTCGAAGTTGAATGATTTTTTGGTCTCAGGGTTCTTAAGGGACTACGCTCGAACGAGGTAGCCCAAAAGCAACAACATGTCGCGCACCAAAATGATGCCTCCTTTAGCATTTAATTGGCCACCTGAACGTGTTGGCATAGTTAGTTTGGTGCCATAACCCATGGTTTGTAAAATATATCATTTGACAGCCTTACACCGGCTCAAACTACACTATTTGGTGCGTTTGCAAACAATAGGGCAGCGAGAGCACCGATTGGAGAAGGAAAAAACTAAGACAAACTATTGTAGAGGGTCCCTACGTTGAGGTATAGGATTAAATGAGATGTCTTTGGGTGCCACAAAGTCTGCATAGTCACCCGTCGAAGTTGAACAATTTTTTGGTCTCAGGGCTCTTAAGGGACTATGCCTGAACGAGGTAGTTCGGAAGCAACGACATTGTCTCCCACCAAAACGACACCTCAAACTATACTATTCTGTTTGACATTTGTAAATAGTTACCTTATGTGCCTCTAGTGTTCACTTGGATACTTGGATGTGTCTGCATAGTCGGTTCAGTGCCACGACCCACCATTTGTAAAATATAACATTTGACAACCTTACACAGGCTCAAACTATACTATTTGGCATGTTTGCAAACAATAGGGCAACGAGAGCACCGGTTAGAAAAGAAAAAAACTAAGATAGGCTATTGTAGAGGGTCACTACGCCAAGGTGTAGGATCAAATGAGACATCCTTAGGTGCCATGGAGGTTGTGTAGTCACCCGTCAAAGTTGAATGATTTTTTGGTCTCAGGGATCTTAAGGGACTATGCCTGAACGAGGTAGCCCGGAAGCAACGACATTGTCATGCACCAAAATGACACCTCCTCTAGCATTCATCTAACCACCCAGACATGTCTGCATAGTCGGTTTGGTGCCACGACCCACCGTTTGTAAAATATACTTTTTGATAACCTTACACTGGCTCAAACTACACTATTCAATACGTTTGCAAACAATAGGGAAGTGAGAGCACTGATTGAAGAAGGAAAAAACTGAGACAGGATATTGTAGAGGGTCCCTACGCTGAGGTGTAGGATCAAACGAGACATCTTGAGGTGTCGAAGTTGAACAATTTTTTGGTCTCAGGGCTCTTAAAGGACTATACCCAAACGAGGTAGCCCGGAAGCAATGACATTGTTGCGCACCAAAATGACACCTCCTCTAGTGTTCACTTGGCCACCTAGATGTGTCTACAAAGTCAGTTCAGTGCCATGACCCACCGTTTGCAAAATATACCATTTGAAAGCTTTACACTGTCTCAAACTACACTATTCGGCGCGTTTACAAACAATAGGGCAACGAGAGCACCGATTGGAGAAGGAAAAAATCGAGACAGGCTATTGTAGAGGGTCCCTAGGCCAAGGTGTAGGATTGAATGAGACATCCTTAGGTACCATGGAGTTTACGTAGTGACCCGTCAAAGTTGAATAATTTTTTGGTCTCAGGGCTCTTAAGGGACTACGCCTGAATGAGGTAGCCTGAAAGTAACGCCGTTATTGCGCACCAAAACGACACCTCCTCTAGTGTTCACCTAACAACCCAAACATTTTGACGTAGTCAGTTTGGTGCCATGACCCACCGTTTACAAAATATACCGTTTGACATCCTTACACTGGCTCAAACTACACTATTCGACGCATTTACAAACAATAGGGCAGCAAGAGCACTGATTGGAGAAGGAAAAAACTAAGATAGGATATTGTAGAGGGTCCCTATTTTGAGGTGTAGGATTGAACAAGATGTCCTTAGTTGCCACGGAGTACACATAGTCACCCGTCGAAGGTGAATGATTTTTTGGTCTTAGGGCTCTTAAGAGACTACGCCCGAATGAGGTAGCCCGGAAGCAATGACGTTGTCGCGCACCGAAACAATGCCTCCTCTAGTGTTCACCTGGCCACCTAGACATGTGCGTGTAGTCGGTTTGGTGCCATGACCCACCGTTTTCAACTTTTTCAACAATTACAACTTTTTCAAGAATTTGTTGAATCAAAAATTGAAAGAGAAGAAGAAGATGGTTATACAATTATTGGTTATTGTGAATACTCACCCAAAAAAGATCGTGAATAATCTGGATCAATGATATGAATAGTTACTGTTGTTTAGTGTTCACCCACTCATAAAAAAGCCTCTTCTTCTACTTCCCAAGAAAAACATTTTAATCCTCATCTAGTTTATCAAAGGAAGTAGTAAAAATACCTATTCCAAGAATCCTACCAACACTAAAGAATCACTTTCCACTCCTAGAACCACTCATTCCTAGAACCTTCTTTCCTTAAAATCCTCCATTTTTAGGAAATAAGAACCTTTCTATCTTTGCTTGTTGTTCAATGGACCTATAAATTGAATAATTGCATTATTGACTCCGACGCCTCTGACAATGTCATGCTTATAAAATTTGCTAACTCTATTGGTATTACTCTCAGCCCTGATATTGGCCATTGTTACTACATGAAAAAAAAATAATTACCTCTTTTTGGCCAGGTGAAAGATTCTCAAGTAGAATTTTCAGACTTCCCTAACAAGAAAATCAAGATGGAAATACTTTTGGAAGACATGCTAGCTACGTATGGTATATTGTTGAGACAAAGTTTCTATCACGATATTAGTGGGGATATAAAGATGGATTGGTCATACACCACCATACTCATCAATGGTGAAGTGAATAATATCCTTCTGATAAATAAAATTAAATACACAATTCAAAAACCAAATGACCTAAGGGAAGATATCTTATTTCAAGATTCAAGGTATGAAATATTTTTTCATGACTTAAGAGGAAAATGATAAGCTGCCCATGTTGATGGAGGAATAAACATGCTTCCCTTAATTTCTTAACAATTTTACCATGCAATGTTGCACCAAAGTAACGTTATATTTATATATGTTGCACCATAGTTTTTAAATTTTAAATCAAACATACATATAGAATTAATATACATAGAATATACATACATAGAAGGATATAATGTGTAATGAATTCAAATCAAACATAGAAGTAATATCGTTATGAAAACCAACACATGGATATATAATGTATCAAACTAGGTGTGTTGAACACACATATCTAAAAATATAAGTTCATAACATGTGTACATCTCGAACCAAGTGTGTCATATATATAGGACCACATGCGATCACATAAGGCTATATATACAATGTCCTATGAAAAATCATGAACTAGGACCAGCTGACCCATATATATATCTATATACATCCACGTCATATGAATGTAATCATGAAACATCTTCCCTCTCTTCGCCCCGCTAGAAGTAGCATGTCCATGACCTGGGGATGCAGTGGAGGGAGATGTCACTGCGAATTTCATCCGTGTGGTCCTAGGTGTCTCTAAGTAGGCCTGCAACGGGACCTGCACATTCATAAACAACAAGTTTTTAACACCCATATTTTTAAAATACATTCAAAATTTAGAAACTTAGAATTTAGTTAAAATGCATGTGAAATCTTACTGCAATGTCATAATCCCTATTAATTTATTGTTAATGCATGGCAAGGACAACAGTAGACTCATGAGAGGTAAGCTACATATGAATAATTAAATTTCAAATTAAATATTTCATGTAAAAAAATTTGATATTGTAGATTTAAGTAATAAGAAATAATTCCTAAATAAATTTAACAAATTTGAAAAATTGTACCTTAGTTACTGGATATGCAGATGCTATGGTAGTATCTACAACAACCTCCACAGTTTACATATATGGAGGAGTCTCCCTGGTAGTCATAAGCTATACAAAAAACATGTACAAATCAATATTAATCTACATGACTTCCACATAACAGAGCCAAAGCATAATCCATCTGAACTTCCACAATTAGAACTAAAGTGTAAAGAGAAACTAACCTGCATAAACGTCACATGAGGCATGCCAATAGCCTCAGTTCCCAGAGTAGATGATGAACCGCCAGGATTTTGCACGTATAAAATACAAACATATATTAATATGTACATGTACATGTGAAACATTATAATAATAAAAGTGCACAATCAAATGAAATTTGAAATTTAAGTACAACTTGAAACTTATGTTTGTAACATGCCCAGTTGCAATAGCTAACATGTCGATGTCGGATGTTTCTTTCACCAACTCTTGCTATTTAAAATAAAATAAAATAAGTTTTTACATCTATGTACATAACATACAATGAAATACATATATATTAAAATATCAAACATGAATTAAACTATTATATATATATATATATATATATATATATAGTATTTATTTGACATTTACCTACGAAAGACCAAGTTCCTTTGCACTAGTTCCAAAAACATCCGCCATCATCTCATCTAGAGAAAATAAATCATGTGATCCAAAAAATGATGTCTCACCCGCAGTGCGTACAACACCACATGATTCAAAATGGTGTGGTGCGCTAGAATTAGTGCCTCCACCAACATCACTAGATGCAATCTGCTCACTATGCTAGGTTAAAGTGTAAGTGAGCTCCCTCAATGCATGTAGTGTGTCAATCTCCACAACCTCCTTCACTGTAGGAAAAATAACTAAAGGTAGTTGGGGTTTTGGGGCATGGGGGATCCTTGGTTGACCTATGCGTGCACCAGGTCTACTTTGTGTAGAGCCACCACCTCGCCCATAAAAATCAGAAAAGTCAAAATAATTTGGGACCTCATTAAGCACGAACTCGCAATATAATTTCTTCAAAAAATAGAGGGGAACCTCATTGTTTTTGCATGGTGGATAATAAAAAACCATCCACCATCGGTCCCAAAAATTGTTCTTGATTCAATCATCGTGTCACCAATGGTTTGGGAACTGTTTGCAAGTAACTGCAGGGGGAATTGGTTCTTGGGTCAGTAAATAATGCACAAATGCGGTCTTTTCCATTTTTTTGTCTTTTATGGTCACATGGGATAATTTATTTGCATACCACTGCCTATAATCACCTCTAAAGGTATTCCATGTCTATTTGGTTGGTTGTGGAGTCAACTTCGCCAATCAATGTTTGCAATGTGTTGGCTAAAGTCATCCGGGACGGATTTTTGGCATGATTTTGTCTTATATTTTGAATAAGGTTCTCAATGACAACTTTATTTTAGTTGATTTTTTAACAATATCAACTTGTGTTCTTGTTGGTTCCGTGGGGACAGAAGGAGCCATAAGAGGTAGATCTATGTTTGGAGGAGCGTTTTGCGGAATGTTTGGAGGTTTTTGAAGTTTTTTTATAGGGTTTTGAGGATTGTTTGGATGGTTTTGAGAAATATTTTGACGGTTTATAGGATTACAAGCTTGTCGAGAAACTAAAAAAACAAAATTATTGTATATATAAATAAAAAATTGAAAACCCCATGAAAATCATAAAAAATAACCTAAAATGCAAACAAATTGATCAAAATCGAGGGCTCACCTCTTTGTCTTAGCGGCATGGTTGAAACTATCACAATCCACAAGTTTGAAGAGTACTTTTTAGGGGGTATTAAAAGCATGAGTGCCAAAGGTCTAGGAGAAATCGCGGTTGGAAAGGAAAAATGAGGGAAAATGAGGAGTCGCAGGTCTATTTTTTTAATCTCAGAGGACCGTGATTGCAATTTTAGGTTCGGAAATCACCAAGCCTATAAAAATAGTTACGCGAGTGTGGTTTAAAAACCGTAAGCATGGTTTATAAACTGCATTCACAGTACCTAAATTTCAGGTTTTTATGTCCACTTAATTGTCCACCATCTTGGTGCACTTACCGTATAATAGGGGCTTGTGGGACCAGTTACTATTTTTAGTAAGTGTTGATTACGGGCCAAGATGACCTTTTCGATGGCATTTCCTGCGATACGCCCTCTATGTTCACAACCTTCTTTAAAGATTATTCAGATAGTGGTTTTACAAAATTAGCAACCTCATATGTAGGAAGGCTTGCTATTTTTAGTAAGTGTACTACGGGTGTCAGACTGCAAGAAAACAAGGTCTTGAGATTTTGTTTTTTATTCCGGGGTTCCAAAAAATAAATTTTGAGAAATTTATTCATTTGAACAAGTTGGAAAATAATATTTTCATTGGCAGGGCTAGAATACTAAAAAAAAACACAACCCTCCATATCCCTAAAAAATAGGGAATTCATGGCACAAAAACTAGTTTATGCAAAACTAGATTTTCCAATGATCATTCCCTCCAATTTTCACATGATTTCACTCATTGGAACCCTGAGAAGTGAAGAGGTAGCTCATTACCTTTTTCATAGTTCTTCTTCATGTGATAGGGAAGAACTATGATAAAAAATTAGTGTTCCATATCCTTAATAAATAGGGACTTCATGGCGCAAAAAACTAGTTCACGCGAAACTAGATTTTTCAATGATCATTCCTCTAATTTTTGCGCGATTTCGCCTACTGGAACCTTGAGAAGTGGAGAGGTAGCTCACTGATTTTTTCCACTACTGTGTCATAGTGGCCATTAATGGAGCTTGAAATTTTTATGTTTGGTTTTTGTCTCTATTCTCGATGAAATCAAATCCACTATGATAGGTTTTTACTTCTTGTCTGACTGGTGAAATTTCTCTTCAATTCGGTTGCCGGTTTGATGGGAAATTAAAATTTGTTCTTCGTGGAGCTGGAAGTGATATTTCTTCACTGTGAGAATTCATTTCTATGAATGGGAGGTTCGAATGTGCTTTTTTAATGGCCTTTGAGATTGGAGAACTCAGCAATAGATGCTTCTTCATTTCGTGCACTGGCTTGCAAGATATGTTTGAGTCTTCGTCTCACGACAATGGAGGTTTCTGAAGAATTCCTTCACTCTTCTCTTTCATTCTTCATTCCTCTAGATATTTTGTTCAATATCTTATTTGAAACCTATGCATATTCATGGATTGGAAGGTTTGGTTTCCATGGTGGAGCTGGTTTCAAGCAACAATGGTGGACTGAGGTGTTCTTTGGAACTTTTCTTCTAGCAGTGAGAAGTAATAAGAAGCAATAGGAAAGCGGTAAACAATTAGATTTTTTTTCACAAATTTTCTTTTGAGTTGGGAAAATTTTCATGTCTATAAGATATCTTACCTTAAAGGGATGTGAGGGACATCAATTTTCACAGCGTGCCTTAGCTTGACATGTGGCGGAGATCCGATGACAGGGGATTAAAGCCAAACAAATAGCTTTAAAGCACTGGGGACTGAACTGGTGATCCTGAAGGTTGCATGAGGGTCCAGAGGGATTATGGGGGACAGGAAAATTTTCATAACCTTGATTTCCTTTACCTTGAGGGATGTGAGGGACAAATAATCCTGCAAGGCTCTTGGAGCTGACACGTGTCCTTCCAAAATTTGACTAACTCCTGAATTTGCTTCAAGAGGACAACTTGAAATAGTGATAACTTGAGCTCTCGATGGATGTTTTTGATGAAATTATATATGATATTTACTAAAATTTTTCTTAGGAATCCAATGGTTGGATTTTTATGTATTGATTTGTCCATTGGATCCCTAAAAAAGAGGAGTTTTGATCTGGTACTCTACATGTGTATGAAAAAACCCTCTTTCAGACCCATTATGCCAAAGTGATGTGAAAATATAATTTCACCATCTTGTAGGGATCATAATTTCATTTCATATGATGTTTTGTTTTTCTCCTAACTTCATTTGGAGCTCCTAGAATCGCCTTCAGAAGCTCAAAAATTGTTTTGGCCTGTGCACTACCCAATCCTGTGAACTCTGATTTTAGTGAAACTATCACAACTTCTTTGGATCCTTCGTGAATCTTCATAAATCATTTCCATTATGTTACTAGGCCTTTTATTCACCTCTGTGTCCACTTAAAATTTTCTGTTCCACTCCATGGGGTTTCTCTAGTCTTAAGAAGAACAATGATAGTCCTTCTCACAACTGCCAAAGTTTTCATTTTTCAATGAACTCCTAAAATCACATAGGGGATTTAATTGAATTTCCTAAATAACCTAGGGGGTTGAATTTACTTTCCCAAATCACCTAGGGGAATGAGTTAACATGAATTGGGAGGTCATCAGAATGATTGGGTAGACCCATGGTATTTCAGAAGGATAGAATATGAAAATTTTGGTACATGGGTATCGTTGTCATGTTGGAAAATTACCACTTTCTTTGTTGTATATTTACATCAAAACAAAAGGCATGAAGTTTTTATTAGTTTTTTTAATACTAGAGTATTTAAAGAGGTCTTAAATGATTTTAAGTTGTCTGAAAGATTGGTACAGGTGTGAGGCCTTATGAAGGCATCAAGTGGAGTTACTAAAGGATAAAATAACATGATCACCCATCCTGAGAAGTGTTAAAAGATTAGTTGAACAAGTATCTAATATCCCTTAGGAACATAAAGATGATTTTAGTCAAGGATGAAGTTTAAGATGAATTAAACTTGCAAATAACTAAAAATAGGTTAAATAAGGTATGAAGGTGCTTCTAAGTGATGATTAAGATGACTTAGAGTATGGACAAAAAAATACATGTTCTAAGTAAGAATAAATGGTGATTAAAGAGATATCATGAAATAAAGCATGCTTCAAGATGGGTTTGTGTTACCATGAAGGGCTTGTCTATGGTATGGTTCTTCCTTGAAATGTGTCTCAAAATTCTTTGGAGTGTCAAAAAGGTATTTTTGAGAGAAAAAGTCTCTATCATCATGGTATATATCTTAGAGTTCCAAAATTTGCAATATTATGTATTTTATGCTATAAGTTCTTGGATTGTTAATGTTATCACTAAGAAAGAATAAGTTGGTCTCATCAAGGTTTAAACATACTACTCGTATGTATATTTGTGACTATCAATGAAGTAAGTAAGAATTATACTCAACTGGTCAATAATGATTTCATCGTAAACATGTGTAAAAATTTGTTTTATAGGTTTTTATGACTCTTCAAAGCACTATAAAAATGTGAGAAGAAGTTTAAGGATGATGTCATCTATGTTGTACCATGAAAATGCATTTTTGAAGTTGATATGTGTCTATTAATGTAAGGAGAACTATATACTTGGTTGTTAAGTATTGTGAAGATTATTAAGAATTTTGAGGAGTATATAATGATTCATACAACTTGAAAACGATACATCCTCCATTTGATCTTAGGGTTTGTGTCTTGGTAACCTAACTCTATGAAATCATTGTCATTAGGACCTAAGGAGGATATGATTGATCTCAGATGGTGTAATAATCTCATATGAAGTCTTTGATTAAGAGGTTGTATGTTACAAGTATGAAAGAATGTACGGTTAAGTATGAGTAGTCAAAATCAAGATTTGAGGACTATAAAATGAGAACTAACCATCAAAATGAATAAAAGAATGTTTTATGCTAGTGTTCTTGAATTGTGTGAAAGTTAGAAGTGTATGAAAGGAAAAGAAAAATGGTCAAAAAATGATGACTTGGTTTAGATAGATGAATACAAAGTTGAAGATGGTCCAAAGGCATGATTAGGTCTTTGTATGTCTAGATGGTTGAGATGAATGGTTATAGGTATAAGAATGATTGTTTGGTGTCTTAGACAAGTGTATGGGATGACTTGATGGTCTGCTAGGCCTAGGATAAATAAGGAAGCCTAAATGAATTCATATAAAGGGTAGCTAGCCAAGACAAAACCGTGATAGTCAAAATTATTGAAATATGCAGTCACAAAGTTCAGTAAATGCATAATGAGGTATGTAGGAGTTTCTTAGAACAAGGGGAGGATTTTTTTTCATCTAAGTGGGTTTAAAGTGTGAAAAGACCTTAAAATGGAAATAAAGTCTGTATGTCATAACAATTCTTACTCCCAAATAGGGTAAATATATTCCTGAGTCATGATTGGAAGACTATGACAGTGCCAAGAAGGTGAAAATGCCTAGTGATGTTTGACTAAGTCAAGACTTCATGGAATAAGGGTTGGAAATTCAAGTTACAAGACTATACAAGCTTAAAAAAGGTGGTATATAATGATAAGAGGATAAGGAGACAATGTAAATATCTTGTTAGTTAGTCACATAACATTATATGGAATGCTACAGATTTGTAGATTCCTGAAGAAGCAGGGGGAGCTAGTGATGATATTGATCCAAGTACTCTTGGTATAAAGAAGCCCTAGTAAGGTAATAAATAATATTGTGGGATCTATAACAGTGCATTAAAATGCTAAAGGTATGATTGGAGTTATATTTTCCATTGATTTGACATAGTAGTTCAGTGACAAGTGTATTTTTCTAAGTCTGTGTATGGGGGTTTCATGAGGCTTTCACCATGATACTATTGAGAAGGAGTTTGTAGCTTTGAGGAAGATATAATCCTAGGGGAGTATGAAAGTTTGATCTATGACAGGTATATAGAAGTATTATAGGCAGAGGTGTATGTTATATGCTTCAAAGATGTATTCTCATGAAATTAAGGATGAGAATACTGAAGGAATTCTTCAGGTCTATGATGATTATATTTGATCCACTTTCATGATTTGAGTGCAAGGTATATGACCCTCTATTTCCTTTTCAGTCACATATGGATGGTACGAAGTTAGGGGAGCATATTTTTTACATTTCATGAGCCATCATTGATCTTATTGGATTGAGAAAGTTGTTGAATTTGATCTTAAAAATTGGTTTAGAGACTGTTGACCTAAAGGTAGATATGGAAATATTGATAGAGTTGGGTTCTTGAACATGAGAAAGTCCTAGACAATGGTATAAGATAGGTATGAAGACAAATAGTGGAGAATATTAGTTTAGGGGGAGCCTTGTGGATGAAATTTTCAGATCCATAGATCATCATATGCTACTGAAGAAGACACAAAAGACATAATATAGTCCAAGGGGGAGTCATTTGAGTAAGTAATTTAATGTTTCATTATGTATTGTCTTGTGTATTGTCATTTTTCATGTTTTGTCTTCATAGTATCCTTTTTTATAGATGCCAAATGGGGAGGAAGGCATCAAAAACATGGAAATGATGTCATGTTGGAGTGTTTTGTCTTATGATTACTATTAGCACCAAATTGTAACACCCTATCATTTTCTAGCATGTGAGTTTACTAGGAAATCAATGTAACTAGGTAACATGGAGTTATATCTAGGGGTAGGACCATGACTTTGAGGTAACTCTCTAGAGAAAGCTAGTTCCTCTTCCTAATCTAGGCACTAAACTACTCCTAGTGAAGGAAATGTAACTAACTAAGCATATTCCATGATTCCAAGGGAGCAGGGGGAGAGGGAAAGGCATAAAAATGAGAAAATCCTATACTAAGTGGGGTAATAACACCAAGAGTAGGGTGGTGCGGACAATTTCAAATAAATGAAAATGGGAAAATCGAGAAGGAGAGGATGAAGAAAGCACCACATACCAGAACAACATTCAATACACCAATTTTCATAAGCACAACATAATTTAAACTTCCAATGAGGAAAATAAAATGTACAAAACACTTGGAAGCATGATGAAAAGCAAGAAAAAGAAGTAGAAACCCATCTAGGGAAGTGAAACAACCACAAAATCAATTTTTATTGCTTCAAAATAATTGTACAATACATCATACTAGAGGTAAAAAGGAATGATAATAATTATAATTATAAAAAAATGAGACTTGGAGCTCTAACATTTTCCTAACAGCTGAGAAGAAGAGAGAAAAATTTCAAAAATGTCCAATAACTTTTACAAAATGAGCTCTCATTACAATATATAGAAGTTTCATGGAAGGAAGAGGGAAGAGAAATCCCAAAATTGTGGTTACAACCACCAACAAAAGGTAGTAAATGATTTGCAACATCATGGTAAACCTATAAAATCCCATTCTTTTGTGTATTTTTTCTTGTTAGAGAAGAGGAGAGGGACATACTCCATTAATGCTGGTAGTTAGGCTTTTTGGAATTGTTCATTTCAATATTGGAGATTATTTCCACTTTTTCACATATTTATCCTCAATAAAATTATTAAATCCATTTTTTTGTGGTGTAGAGGATATTGATACCTTTCTAGAAAGTCTAATTTTGTGAAAATCAGATCTCTAAGTCAAGAGTTATGGCCATTTTACTCTCCTCTTTGTTGCGGGAATCTGAGGTGCCACTGCTTGCATGCCTTCTTCTCTATGGGATTCCGACCCTGCATTACTTCTCCAACACCTTACTTTGTGGGATTTTTGAACTAATTTACTTCAGCCTTTGGGGGCAGCTATTAATTGAAGTAATTCCTCCTTAAAACTACACAACACTCCAACTTTACCTTCATCGTAGGTTTGGCCAACTACTTTACTCGGGTTTGTAGAAGTGCTTTACTTAGTCATCTTACGTAGTAAAGAAACTTAGCAAAACTTCATTACTACCTTCCTCTCTCTTCCTTTGTTTTGTGGATTTTTTTTTAGTTACTGTACTCACACTTTTGAACCCTCATTACTTCGAAGTAATAGGGGGTCACATCCCTGCGACACTATTTCACCACTTTGCTTTTTGCTGGTTTTTGAGGCATCTTTACTTCACTCCTTTTCTGTGGGGTTTCTGGGGTCCATTGCTTCAAAGCCGTTGAGGCTTGGATTTCCCATAATTTATTCCCCTCTTTTCTTTACATTGCATGTTTTTAAAATAACTTGACTCAGGTTTTTTTCCCCCACTTACTTTGTAGTAGGTTCCCTTCGCAAAACTACATAACTACTTACTTTTCCTTACTACCTCTTTATGGGTTTTTCAAATTACTTTGGGGCAGTCATTACTTGAAGTAATGGCCCCTCATATCTATGTAAAGCTATTTTCTTCCCTTCTCTATGTGAATTTACTTAGTCATCTTATGAAGTAAATAAAATTAGCAAAACTTCATTACTACCTTCCTCTCTCTTCCTTTGTTTTATGGATTTTGTTTTATGGGATTCCAACCCTGCATTACTTCTCCAACACCTTACTTTATGGTATTTTTGAACTAATTTACTTCAGCTTTTGGGGCAGCTATTACTTGAAGTAATGCTTCCTTGAAACTGCGCAACACTCCAACTTTACCTTCATCGCGGGTTTGGCCAACTACTTTACTCAGGTTTGCAAAAATGCTTTACTTAGTCATCTTACGAAGTAAAACAACTTAGTAAAAATTCATTACTACCTTCCTCTCTCTTCCTTTGTTTTGTGGATTTTTACAATTACTGTACTCACAATTTTGAACCCTCATTACTTTGAAGTAATAGAGGGCCGCATCCCTGCAACACTATTTCACCGCTTTGCTTTTTGTGGGTTTTCGAGGTAGGTTTACTTCACTCCTTTTCTGTGGGGTTTTCGGGGTCCATTGCTTCAAAGTTGTTAAGGCTTGGATTTCCGCATAATTTTTTCCCCTCTTTTCCTTGCATTGCATGTTTTTAAAACAACTTGACTCAAGTTTTTTTCCCCCACTTAGTTTGCAGTAGGTGCCCTTTCGTAAAACTACACTGCTTACTTTGTCTTGCTACCTCTTTACGGGTTTTTCAAATTATTCTACTCAACTTTTGGGGTGGTCGTTACTTGAAGTAATGGCCCCTCAATGAAAAGCTATTTTCTTCTCTTCTCTGTGTGAATTTTCAACTATTTTACTCACATTTTTGAATGAAATTTTCTCATCACTTGTAAAAGTAAAGTAATTTCAAAGTCCCGCATTACTCTATTTTCCTCCTCCTTTGTGGGTTTTTGGAGGTGCTTTGCTTAACCTAATTTTGAGAAGTAAAGTGGCTATGTAAACCCACCAACCTCCAAATTTAAATTGTTTTTGCAATTTTTTGGCTAAGTACATACTTCTAAAGCCTATTGAGAGGGGATGCCATCAAATAACTACAAGTGCCCAAAAATCATGAAATTTACTTGTTTTTCTCTAGATACCCCATTGAAGCTCAACTAGTTTCCCAACTCCATTTTTATCAAGTTGTCCATTTTTTACCGAGGGGTAAAAATGGAAAACAACTTGGCAACTAATGGGGACATATTTATGCTAGATGAGTTTATCAGCAGCCTTGAAGCATCCATTGGGCATGGAGTCAATCTAATAACCATGAAATTGAAATCTAATATGGACTTGAAACTTAACCTATTGAATCTGCATGAAACACTGCTAAACTTGGAGCTGATTTGTTATCAATCAATTGACCATCCACCTTATGAAAATATTCTGAACAAGGTTTTATGTGAGTGGAAAAATGTTTTGAATATGAAGTTTCACTTGTTTCCTTTGCAAACTGATTTGAAAGCTGAAATTTCCAGCCCCGAATCTATCTGGAACACTATTGGAGTTGAAGCTGACATGAAACTATTTGAGTTTATCCCAATCTCATAATATTTTCACTTGAAAGATATTGAAAGAGTGTGGATAAATGATTTGAGGTTTATCTTTGTATGAAACGCCTCAAGCTACCCCTGAATTTATTTTATGATCAAAGAAGAGGCACTCGAAGATCAAAATTCAAATGATTCGAAGAGACAAACGAATGAGAAAGATGCAATTGTCTCTAAATCTGATTTTTAGTTTCTTTGTATTTGAGATTTCTTAGAAATGACAACTGTTTCCTATAACTTTGAGATTCTTCCCACAACATTGTATTTCGAAAACATGAGGAATTATGCAAAGAGACCACTAGAAGTAGTAAAACCTATGCAAATCACTTAGGGAAGGGAAACCTACTCTAACAACAAGAAAGTGTGCTACAAGCACTTAGAGGATTTATAAACCTATGCTAACATGTGCAAAGGTGAGACTCCACTTCAATAACAATGCTTCAAATAGATTTCATTAACTCGAATATGTAGTTCTTTTACATCCATCTTAGACAGTTAGAAATCATTATTACTATTGCATCTTGAGATCATGTAGGGACCACTCTATATAACATCAAACTTCGATTGTATACCTGGCTTAGCCCTCTCAGCATCCCACTTCAGTACCAAGTCCCCATCTTGGAAAATTTTGGATTTGAATTTCTTGTCAAAGGACCTCTTGATCAAGAATTGACCCTTCAACATTCTCTACATTACTTGATCTCTCATCTCCTCCAACTGCATGAGTTAAGCATATCTAACCTCGATGGTTTCAAATTTAGATAATTCTAGCATCTTGAGAAGCTCCAATTCTAGAAATTCAATAGATATATACAACCTAGCTTCTTTTCCATAGAATAACTTGTAGTGAGAGGTACCAATTGATCTCTTGTGTGTGATTCTATCATCCCACAAGGGTGATTTTAGTTTGGTGTGTCACGTCCTCTGATTCTCATCCAAAGTCCTTATAATCCTTAAGATATTATTATTTTTGGACTCAAATTTTCCATTACCCTATGGGTAACAGTTAGAGGAAGTGCTCACATATATCCCATTCTTTACAACCCACTCAGAGATTTTGGTACCAAAGAATGCTAGAGAATTTTAAGATATGATATTCGAAGGGACACAAAACCTGGTTATAATTCCCTCGTAGAAATACATTATACTTGACTCATTAGCTTCCTTGAGTGCCAATGCTTTAGTCCACTTGGTAAAATAATTCGTTTATGTGAGGATCCAATTATGGCCTTGAATTGAGTTTAGATTGATGAACCCAATGAAATCTAATCCCCATTACATAAATGGTGGATCAAATAAGATTTTGTGGAGAGGAAGTACTGCTAGTTTCTCCTTGCCTGTGAAGAATGCACATTTTTTTCATTTCTTGATCCATGCATAATAGTCATTGAACAACATTAGCCAATAGTAACCAACCTTCATAATCTTGAGGGAGTTTACTCGTGGATAAAAATGACCTCCAAATTCTCTGACACGGAACTCATGTAGCACTTTCTCAATCTAATTTTCTAGAACACACCTAAGGATAACTCCATTCACATATTTCTTGAACAAGATTCCCTCAATGAGAACATATGGAATGGATTGGAGTCTAAAGTACCTTATTTTTTATTTTCTCAAACCCAGAGGGCATAAACTTGTTTGAAGGAAGTTGATCATGTCCTTGGTCGAAAAAGGAGTGGGTATACCATATGCTGATTATTCTTGATAATTTTAGAGCAGTAGAACAACCCCTTCTTCATCCTTTGACTCATTATGATGGTTTGAAGCCAGGTAACCACACAAGTCTTTTCCCATAACTAATTTTTTTTACCTTGATCTCTATATCATACTCCATGACACATGTAATCCAACCAACAATTTTTTCATTTAAATCCTTGTTCAATAGGAAATATTTTACTTCAGCATAAGAGACTAGCAAGTGAATTTTGTTGTTCAAGATAGATGTCTGAATTTATTTAAGATCTTTATGACAATAAGGACTTGCTTATCAATGAAATAGTAGCTCACCTCATATTCCTCCAAGCTATAATTGAAGAAAACAATGGGATGCTTGGATACTTCCTTGTTCAACTACACCAAAATGGCAAAGATTGTGTTTAAGCCACCAAAAGCATATAGGATGAATCATTTGGAGAAATCCAGGTTAATGAGTTGGAGCTTGGGATATTTCTTATTTGATAGCTTCAAAAATCTCCTTTCCCTTTGCTATCCATTTGAGTTAAAGGTTCTTCTTGAGCATCATTGTTAGGCTTAACAAGAGTGGAAAAATCTGGCATGAACCTTATAAAGAAATTGATCCTCCCCAAGAAGCTTTGGAGAGCCTTCTTATGGCTTGGTAAAGGTAGAGTAAGGATAGCTTCAACTCTTTCTGGATCAAATTTCAACCGTTATTTAGACATAATTTGTCCTAAGATATTTCCTTTATGAGCTATGAATATACATTTCTTCAGATTTAGAGACACTCCAAATTGCCTTCATCTCTCAAATACCTGTCTGAATGAGAGGGGTGATCAACTGCGTTCTTAGAAAATATAGTAATATCATCTAGATAAACAATAAAAATTTAGTTAATCAACCCCTTGATCACCATGTCCATGGATCTATGAAACGTAGCTCCAACATTGGATAAACCAAATGACATATTCTTGTAAGCGTATGTGCCCAATTTGGTGGTGAAATCTGTCTTGATCTGATCTCCCTCTTTCACCATGATTTGATTGTAGCCTGAGTAGCCATCTAACCATGAAAATATCCCTAAATCGGCTACTACTTGCAAGATTTTATGCATGGGAGGAAGTGGATAGTGATCCTTAAGAGAAGATCTATTCAAGTCCTATAAATCCACACATAATATGATTTCCCCATTTCTTTTCCTAACTAACACGAGATTAGCAACCCACGAAGAATGCTTGATTGGAAAGATGATACTTTCCTTAATGAGCTTGTTAAATTCCTTCTTCATGAGGGGATTAATGTGAGGGTTCATTGGCATTTTCTTTTTTCTAATGGGTTTGGCTCTTAGATCTAGCTCAATAGTGTGTTGGGCAAAACTTGGGTCAAATCCTCTTAAGTATTCATAACTCTAAGAAAATATATCTAGAAAATCTTGACAAA
This sequence comes from Taxus chinensis, assembly GCA_019776745.2. NCBI lineage: Eukaryota > Viridiplantae > Streptophyta > Pinopsida > Cupressales > Taxaceae > Taxus > Taxus chinensis. The sequence continues at coordinate 763,357,504 of CM034150.1, read as the reverse complement.
GTTGAATGAAATCATATTTTTCTTGATGATTACTTACTTTTCCAATTTGGAGCACTTTACCTTCTCCAACTAAAATTGGTTCTAAATCTTCACCTTTGACTTGGATATTTTCTTTCTCCTTCAAGAACTGGTCATTAGGATTGAAGATTAACTCTAGAGTTACTAATCCTTTTGGGAGTATTTTCATTCTTAGCTGGACCACTTGATCCCCATATTTCCTTTCCAATTTGTCTTGATTCTTGGAAGAGAACTCAACTTCCTTCTAAAGGAAATTGATGATTTTTTATCACTTTCAAACACTTTCTAGCTTGTGTTATTGTCTAGAACAGTTGGTATCACTACCAATTTGATATGAGGTTGTAATTGATCTTTCTTGATACTCTCAACAACATAAAAATGTTGCTCCAATTACTGTAATCCTATTCGTAGCCTCATTCTTCTTCCTTGGAAATGAATCAATGTTGAATTCCTCAAAGTATTCTATGAGATTCCATAACTTGTTCTTATAACTCCTGAGAAGATAATTTTTGGAAGCATTTTGTCCTCTAACCTAATTTACAACTAGCTCACTATCCCCAAAAGATTGTAAGTTTTTAATATTTTTCTTTCTTATCCAATGTAGACCATGGATAAGGGACTCATACTCTACTGTATTATTAGAATAGATGAATTGAAATATGAAAGCATAATAGTATTTTATACTTTTGGCAGACACGGGAACTACTCCTCGTCAAAGAAAATTTTCCAAACTTCATTCTTATCTTCATCATTCGATTTGGTGACACTAGGGAGAGGTATATTTTCTTCATGTAGACAATAGATGCCCAATTCAGATTCCTCCATCTCTTTGTATGGATCATAGCCATGTCTCTTGTGAGCCCATCCTTCAATTTTCAAATATGGAATGCCTCTAACCTTAGTTTCTACTTCCTGAGTACTTGAACAAGCTTATTGATCAAATATGGTGCAATTGGAATTGATTGGACTTGGCATGTAATACTCAATATGATAGTTTATGACTGTCTCTGATATAATAGTAGCTTTGACTCCATACCTTATTCTGAAAAGTATGTGGGACCAATTAGTAGATAGGTACCCACCAATTTTAGTCGTGAAATCCCTTGACAAAAATAAATCAAAGAGAGGTGGTAGGTCAATCACGGATATGTCTTTCTGAACTATGACATTTGGGCATGGATGAAATGTTAGATTCAGATCCTCAATGATTCTAATTATTCCCATTACCATCCCATATAATTGTTCCACTTCCTTTGAGACCGGTTCATACTTAAGACCCAATTAGTCTACTATTTTCCTAGGCATCACTGAGCTACTTGCCCCTAATTCAATCATGTAGTTGTGTACCAGGTTGTTCCTAATGATCAATGATACATAGAATGGAGGAGGTTTCATATTTATACTTGGTTGAACTCCTTATTAAGATACATTTGTGACCAGCTTTTCTTGATCTCTTGATGACTCATTTGTAAAGGAAAATTTTTCCATGGCTGTCTACAATAGATCACTTTATCTCAAAATTTTCAAATATTCCCACATAGAGATGCTTACATTTGTTTTCTTCCTGTGATCAATGATGTTGAAAGGATATGATATTTTCTTTTGCTACCCTTTTCTTGAAATTGCTTTCTCTTACACATAAGTTGATATAGTAGGTGCCATGGGCTGATTTTGTGAGTTTTGGACTGCATTTGAGTTGCTAATTACTTGAAGTGTAATAGAGGATTGAGAAGCATTTGGATTTGATGATTTCCCCTCTTCAATAGATCTCTTTTAAGACCTTGTGTTTGTTGCTACAAGATAAGAAAAGAGGCTAATTAATCCCACTGAATTCTTTTGCTTAGTACTAGTTCACGAGTGAAGTATCATTGTGGGGTGTCTCTTATTTGTTTTCTTGCTGCTAATTTTCTTCTTCATTTGTATCTTGAGACACACCAACACTTTGTTCCATTAGGGCCCAATTTAGCATACCATTGAAACATGTTGTTTGATTATGGGGTTGACCGTAAGGGAAACACCATTTATATTCCTATGCAAGGTTATTCTAGAAAAGAAACAAGGCTCTAGATGATGGAACTACATTAGGATTATACAATTGAAATGGCCTAATGGCAAGAGATTGTCATTGATTCTGGTTAGTAGCTTGAGAAGGAGGTCTATTAGATTGGGATGAGGGTTTTTTGGGTTGGTATTAAGGATGTTAAAGTCTAAAATTCTGAGCTTTCTGCCTCTTGATGGTCACCAACTCATTCCCTAAGTTTTGTAATTGTTTCATGGCCTCTTGGCATTCAGTTGTGGTGCTAGATGAGGTGGAAGCTTCATTGGAACTTTGATTTATAGGATTAGGAATAAGGGCTAACTCAGGTGTTTGGATAGAACTATGATTCCCCATTTCTGGATAAATAGGCATAGGTGGCCTAGGTTCAAGTTTACTAGCTTGAATTAGGAAATTATTATCTCTAATGGCTGTGGCATAGGCTCCTGGTAAAGTTATCCCTCCCATAGATTATATCATTACAAATATATTAGAATTGAGAGCTTTAAGGAAATAGAGAAATGCACCTTTAGCTATTGGTCTTACAAAAATCAGAATTTTTTCCCATGTTATTTGAAATCTGAAATTGAAGTTAAGCATTTGATCATTTGGAGATCTCTTAATTGCGGTCAATTCCTCCAATAGAGATAAATTGTCTACCTTTTCTCTAAACTGGTTACAAATTCTCGAGCATAGTTCATTCTAGTTATTGATTAATCCAGCTGTTAAGCTTCTAAAACACTGTAAAGCTTTTCCTTTAAGAGAATAAGCAAGGAGTTTTACTTCCACATCAATATTAACAATCTCGTGAATAGAAAAGACATTTGAAATATCCTAGATAAGATCAATCGAGGAAAAGTGATTCTCTCTAGTGAAGTATGCGATGCTTTTTAATGATACCACTTGAATTGGATTCTATGCATTGAGGGAAAATAGACTACTACCTGTGAAATTGACAAATGGATTTGGTGGTGGTTGAGATATTCTGATTGGTCTAACAATTATAGTAGATTTTAGAAATGGCCTACTAGGTGGAGGTGTTGAAAGAGTCCTATTTGGTGTAAATGGAGATCTTTGAACTTTTCTTCCTCTTCTTTCTCTTCCTTGAGATAGTTGTAAGTATTCAAATATTCCTTCTTCTCTCTTCTTATACCTTTTTTGGATCCTTCTCATGAATATTAGGAACTTGGGACTGCTAAAACCACTGAATCTTGATCCCAAGAGTCACCAGATGTGCTATTACAGAGCCTCTAAAGGATGAAATTTGACCAAGGCATGCATCCAATCTTAATAAACATGGAAGAATTGACTTATCTTTCCCACCAGGCATGCCATAACTGTTAACACCAAATTAAAACACCCTCTGATTTGATAGAATGCAACTTTACTGGGAAATGAATGTAATTGGGTTACATGGAGTTATCTCTAGGTGTGGGACCATGAATTTGAGATAACTCTCTAGAGCAGGTTGGTTCCTCTTTCTAATCTAAGCACTGAACTAATCCTAACAAATGAAATGCAACTAACTACTATTATATGATTCCAAGGGATAAGGGAGAAAGGAAAATTCATACAAATGGGAAAATCCTATACTAAAGGGGGGTGATAACACCAAGAGAAGGGTGGTGTGGACAATTTAAAATAAGTGAAAATGGGGAAAATGGAGAAAGAGAGGGTAAACAAAGCACCACAAACCACATCAACATTCAATACACCAATTTTCATAAGAAAAAAATCATTTAAACCTGTAATGAGGATAATAAAATGAACAAAACACTTGTAAACATGAATAAAACCAAGATAAAGCAATAGAAACCCAACTAGGGTAGTGAAACAACCACAAACTTGATTTTTATTACTTTAGAAAATTACACAATACATCATACTAGAGGTAGAATGAATGATAATAATTACAATGCTCAAAACGTGAGACTTGGAGCTCTAACATCTTCCTAACAAATGAGAAGAAGAGAGCAACATTTCAAAAATGTCTCAACTTTTACAAAATGAGTTCTCATTATAATATATAAAAGTTTCATGGAAGGAAGAGGGAAGATAAATCCCAAAATTGTGGTTATAACAAAAAAAAGCTAGTAAATTCTCTCTAACATCAGGGTGAACCTATAAAATCCCATGCCTTTGTGTATTTTTTCTTGTTGGAGAAGAGGAGAGGGCCATACTTCATTAATGCTGGTAGTTGGGTTGCTTGGAACTGTTCATTTCAATGCTGGAGAGTATTTCCACTTTTTCACATATCTATCCTCAATAAAATTAATAAATCCATTTTTTTGGCATAGAGGATTTTGAGCCTTTTCCAAAAAGTCCAATTTTGTGAAAATAAGATATTTGGTTCAAAAGCTATGGCCATTTTACTCTCCTCTTTGTTGCGGGAATCCGATGTGCCACTGCTTACATGCCTTCTTCTTTGCAAGATTCTGACCCTGAATAAATTCTCTAACACCTTTCTTTGTGGGATTTTTGAACTAATTTACTTCAAATTTGGGGTAGTTATTACTTGAAGTAATGCCCCCTTGAAACTGCGCAACACTCCAACTTTTCCTTCATCACGAGTTTGACCAACTACTTTACTTAGGTTTGCAGAAGTGCTTTACTTAGTCATCTTATGATGTAAAGAAAATTCACAAACCCATATTACTACCTTCCTCTCTCTTCCTTTTTTATATGGGTTTTTGTAGTTACTCGTCTCACACTTTTGAACTCTCATTACTTTGAAGTAATAGTGGGTCGCATCCCCGGAATAGTTACCATCATTGTTTCTAAAGGTGGTTTTTATCAATGAAAAAGGGGGATATTGTTGGAAATTGTGTCTTAGTGTTGTTATTGATGGAAAATATATTGATGGAAAAGAGTGTCATGGTGTCATATCTGTCTCCATGAGGTTTTAGTTAAAGGTCAAACATGAAGGTTGATTAGTAGTGTCATGTTTGGTGAAGTCCTATGGTGTTCTAGAGCATGGTTTAGTGTGTATGGTCATATTATGAGTCCTCAAATTTTAAATGAAGGGCATCATGAGGTTAAAAATGGTATATATGGTGTGTTATATATGTAAATGAGTTTTCATTGAGTCATCAAGGTAAATTCATGGTTTTTCATGGTGTGAGTCAGGCTATTTTAGGTCTATTCCTAGTCTTAAAGCCTGTGGTCTGACATGGAGGTATGAGTTTTGGATCTGATAAATCCTATCTAATAATGTTAACAACATGGTGATAGTGTACATGACATGTATGAGGAATTTCATGTCAGTTTTCAGAGGTTTGACTATGTTTCATGGTCTTTGGGAAGCAAGCATGTGAAGACAAGTCAAGATAACAAAGGTAAGTCATTGTGGTTGGAGAGCTCTAGGAATAACTGAGATATATGGTGAGTATGGAAAGTTATAGGATGTTGTCATGATTATTCATTCATGATAAGTTTCAGGTCAAAGTTAAGAAGAGTTTGCAAGACACATTAGTTTTGGGAAAACTAGGTTATCTAGAGTGAGTTTTTGTGCTAAAAATGGACCTTCTGATACTCATTGTGAATTGTATGATTATCATGGGACCCAGATATTTTGGGAGATCATTTTCCATGGAACTAAGAAGGTTTAGAAAAAATAATGAGGTGGTTTGATCGTCACATTTTTGATGAAGAATCATTAAGAAGATAAGTTGCTTTGAAACCCTAGTTAAACCCTAACTCAAAGAGACTTGGAGAAAAGAAGTATATTGAGCCTATTTTGATTCCCTTTTCAAATTTGACAATTGGAGATTTTATAGGAATCCTCCATATTTAAATAAACTTATATTAGATCATGTGATAGTTTGTGGGCCCTACTCAAATAGGAAAGTTTCTAAAGATGTTTAGTTTGAAGAAAAGTTGTTCAAATTAGGTATGGAATAAATTGAAATTTTTTTAGCCTAGGAGTTGTACGAGATTTCCATGATAGTTTTGTGTCATGGTTGACCTCGTAGAGGGAAAAGTGTGCCTATTTATGAAGATTGGTTTTTGGGCTTGTGAAGGACAATTTTGAGCAGTTTTAGAGATTGACCTGGTTTAAGGCCTTTCACTTGGAGTTGGGAGGAAATGTAAGATCTTCTAGAAATTATATTTAGAGAGATTTCCTATGGTATATGGTTTGTCTCTTGATGATGAGTTTTGATAGGAGACCAAATTAGTTTGTGAAGACCAATTTTGGTTATTTTTAGAACAAGATTTCTTTGGCTAGAAGATGGAGGTAGATGACTCATGTTTTAGATTAGATGATGCTTGATATATATTATAGAGTGAAGATGGATTCATTTTTTCTATAGTGAAGGAATTTAAAGGTCTTGAAAGTGTAAGCAAGGGTACAAACTATTTGTGTTTCCAAAAATTCTTTCTAGACAATTCAATTTGATAAGGTGAAGAGGAATCTGTACATGTCAAACTAACTATGCTAAGTGAAATGAAACGAACACTTAGTAGCTTCAAAGAAAAGTTAATCAAACAAGAACATCATGATAAGAGATTAAGGGACCTGGTTCAAGGCCTTTCACTTAGAGTTGGGAGGAAATAGGCAAATAAATTATTTAATGCATAAACATGATAAACAAATAAACGATAAGCCATTCCTATTATTTTATGATTGGTACTTAAATTATGAACCTAATTAGATCACTTAACAATCAATTTGGTCTTGTTTTAGAACAAGATTTCTTTGGCTAGAAGATGGAGGTAGATGATGCTGCCTCAAGAATGAGGATGAGACCTCACCAAGAAATTATTACAAGGCCATCTTTGGATCTTCCCATGCTCCTCAATTTGAGAGAATGGATGCAAGATGGAGTAGCTATTTCCAACAATGGAGAAGCTCGTGGCTCAAATCAAAATGCCTTTAGTTTTCACTAATTAAAATGAGGTGTAAGAAGAAAGGGAAGGAGGATGGTTTCTTATATAGCTTTCCTGTTTGGGCTAGACTTGCAATGTTTTTTGGATAGACTTGCACATTTTTTTTGCATAGATGTGGGACAGAGATCATAAAGAAGAAAATAAAAAGGATATGCATGTTTAGAAGAATTAATAAAGGATGTACACTTTATGGGAGTTGAGAGGGGTTTAATTAATCAAATGTGATCTTGTTTGCCTAATTAATAGGCAAGGATAAGATTGTATAAGCTATTTAGAGGAAAATTAGCATGATTCGGGGGATGTAGGAGATGAATTTAACAAAGAAAATGGGTTATTGATTAAAATAGAGTAGCTATTTCCAACAATGGAGAATGGCTCTTCTGATGACGAGGATTAAGGTGCAAATAATGTTTAATTAATCACTTAGAAGTGGATTATAACTAACGAAAGGATGTTAATTGTCATGCAGAATGGGGGAAGGGTTAATTAATTATGAAAGGTCATTAATTATTTTGGAATGTGGGATAAGGGCGGGTGTTCCTCTTCCGAATGATAAGTAAGCTAGTTGGTGAAAAAGTGTTAATTATTATGAAAATGATGGGAAATAGGGTAATTAGTGCAATTTTAGTATTAAAACAACGTAAGTTTTCCTTCACGTAAGTATATGATTTTATGTGTCTACATTTTCCCCTCTTTGAGGTGACGTAAGAGATGCTGCTTCAAAGAGAGTAGACAATTACAAACATAAATTTTACAGGAATGGAAGAAAAATTAGTATAATGAAGGATGCCCCCCTCGAACCTCGTGTCAATGGGGTGATGAAAGAGGTCAATTGATGATCGAAAAAGTGTGAATGAAATGGATAGAAGAAAAAAGGGTAGGGGGATAAAAATAATCTCTATTACCCTAGGTGTTTTTGAAGAAAAATTGGGATAGAAGAAAATGATAAGGAAGAAAAAAATGAAGATGAAGATAATGGAAATAGATTTCATCTAGATGATGTAAAAATAACTTCATTTCATTATTTTTCTTTTTGATCTACATCATTGGCTCTTTATTATATATATCCATGGAAGGGATGACTCAAAGCAACATACATAATGAAATACTTTATGAGAAAGTAAACAAATAGAAAAACAACCAAACAAGTACAAACAAATACACTCAAACAAACAACATTCAATACATTTGTACCAATGATTTTGTTATGTAGCTTCATATTCCTCATGTTCGAGTTATACGACAAGGGTTAAAGATGACACCCCAAGCAAAAATACATTGCAAGGTGAATAAATAGATGATAGGGAAGTCACATGAAAAAGCAGATGTACCCTATGAAATAGTAGCATGCAATGTGTTTGTGAAAAGAAGTACAGACATAGCAGGTGAACTAACTTTTGTTAATGGAGATAGGCCAAAACAACCCAAAAGTCACGTGAAAAAACATGAAAGAATCAAAGAGATATGTTTTGTAGGATAGTTTTTGATGTTTGAGGATATTGTGTCTGAAAAATTCAATTGAGTAAATGCCGTGTTTACTAATTTTGTGATTTTTTTTGAATTTTAAGTATTTTAATTTGTTTTTTCACCAATTTTAAAGGATTTTGTGACATTTTTACCAATTTTAAGGATTATTTGAAAATTTTAGAAGAAAATGTTATAGAATAGTGATGGCATGGCGGTATGCCAACAAGGATTTCCTGGAAGCAAAAATATGCCACAGGGAGAAGAAAAGGTCGCGAGGAAGCAAAAATATGCCATGACGAGGCAAAAAGGTTAGTAAAAAATGATTATTTTCATAAAATAATCATTACGATGGAATGAAAACAATATAAAATAATCATGTTAGTCATCTGGCCCCTGGGGGGCAAGAAAAATGAATAATTAGGGCACAACAACTATATATAGCAGGTCGAGAGGGTGAAAAACCATCGCGACAAGTTATTGTTATCACACCTTATTGAGTTTAAAGAGGATTTTGATTTGATTTGAGAGATAAATGATGTGAGTTTAGAACCGTAGACACCGTGTAGACAATGTGTGCAAGTACACAAGGCTTCTTGCAGACAACCCACTAGTATGTAAAACATAAAATTTTATTTTTGAGTGTGTTTAATGTTTTTTAGGCTAGGGAAAATGAGCGGGATGATGGTAGTGCGGGCCCTTAGGCATTCTAGCATGAAGGGTGCGCACTAGCATGAAACTAGATGTGTTAGTGTTGAACTAAATTTAGGATTAGTAGGGGGTGTGCGAGCTTGAAAACATAAATTCTAGTGTAAAAAACACAGGCTTGCACTAGTGTCAAAAAGAGTGCACTAGTGTAAAAACACCGGCGTTAACATATAATGTTAGCTTTAGATAAATTTTAGAGGAAATTAAAAGATTTGTAGAATAATTTAGAGATAAATATAAGAAAGTAGATTATGTTTTTAAGAAGAAATGATGGTATTAAAATGTTTTACGTGATCTTACAGATGAGATTATGCAATGTGGAGACAATGAGAAACATGGCAGTCTTCGAGCCTATGCGGATACTTTCTTGTGTTGGGAGAAAATTTATCTTGCTACAACCCTAGATGTTATAGGCCTTGCTTATGTGGCCCATATGCCATAGATTACTATAGATCACAGCCTCCTTACTGCCTTGGTAGAGGGGTGGTGTAATGAGAGCCACACATTCATACTTCCTACATGAGAGATGCACATTACTTTGGAGGATGTTTAGAGGATACTCAGAGTTCCCATCTAAGGCAAGTTGGTGACGTACGATGGTGATAGCGCTCGGATCCTAAAGTGCATTCAGGATATGTTTTACCTACATAACATACCACATTGGGGCATGGTAGTGGACTTGTACAAATGTTTCAATGATCGCCAACTCTCATGAATACCAGTATACTTGATGGCTCTTGTCAGCAGCATTCTACTACCTTACATGATTGGTGCATGATTTCCATTAGGTCTGACAGGAGTAGTGCATGGTCTTATGAGTGAAGAGGTCTACTGCTAGAGCTAGTGCTTACTAGCCCACTTGTAATGGGATCTTCATATTATAGCGTATCACATCCTAAAGACCTTGGGTATAACCAATTTGTTATAGATATGGGCATGGGACCACATTGTGATAGGGCACCCAATAGGAGTGTTGTGAGTCAAATCTCTCGATGAGCCATCTATTTTGGGTTGGGCACTAGTTGGTGATGAAATTCACTCACATATTGGAGACACAACATACTATTTGTGGGCATTTGATGACCTACAACTACGTATGGTGACATGGCATCTTTACAGATTGTATTAATGGCTAGAGGATGCTGTAGAGCATAGCACAACAGAGATATCACTTTAGTATTGACAAACAGAGTCACATTACAGAGTGATACCGGGTAGACAAAGCAGATTGATTTTTTGGAACACATCCAAGGGATCCCTGGAGATGAGATGTGGTATGGACACAAGGCTCGTGAGACCTTTGATATTGGGCCATCGATTACATAGTGGTGATCCCACAGCCATGGGTAACACAACCACATGTGTCAGATATCGGGACTACCGTAAATTATGGACCATGGTATGCCACGATATTACCATGATGGATCAGTATACCGCAGGATGCCATAGAGGCAGGGATTGTTTCCACAGCATAGGGATTACATGGCCATGCTCTCAGAGATAGAGCTAGGTTGGGACAACACGAGGCTAAGGTAGATCCTCAGGCGTAGGGCCAAGGTGCATAGGGTACACATATATAGGAGCCATAATAGGGTCCCACACAGGCACATGTACCTCTATAGGGTCCTCCCCCATAGCATCCTTTACATCCATGGTTGTAGATACATATTTTAGTGGTACAGTAGGTTATGAAACATTTGGTTATACAAGGCCCAGACTCTCCTCCTAGAGCAGTGAAGTAGGGATTTTTAGGGGATGGATATGGATGGTCTTCACCACCTCATATATATGCACTAGGAGGATGGGGATATACCCCTATGTTTCCCTAGAGATCACCTCAGATAGCTCCATAGATACATGTGCCTGGTTTTCATGCTATTCTAGGAGTAGATGGGCCATCCTTGGTTGTATTACAGATATAGAGGGCTATGGCCATGAAGTAGGGTGAGATAACATGTATCATGGCACAATATCTTTATAGATAGCTAGAACAGATGACTATAGAGCAGGACTAGGACATGACAAAGAGAGATCTATCCATAGCCACACAGGATCATTTGAGGGCATATGCAGTCTAGATTACATGAGAGCATGACAGGATCCTGTATGTGGCCATAGTAGGGGGTTCTCCTGATATATTTTTTGATTTTTTCACACTCACTAGTAAGGCTACATATTACAGGACATTATATCATGGGGCCATTCTAGAGGGATAGAGGGCCATAGAATTTAGTCAGTTAGCCAACATTCAGCCGAGATCGAGATCATATAGGCCATATTGATTAGTTCAGTAACCATCACCTCACTATGGGAGTTCAACACAAAAAAATTCAGCATAACAGATTCCTTCACCCAACATCAGGACAAGTAGGCCGAGTATGGGAAAGAGTCACGGTTGACTCTAATTATTATGATGTAATATTTTTGATGTATATCTCATGATGAAGGTACAAATTTTAGATGACATATATGTATTTTGTTTATCATGCCTCAATATGAAGGAAAATTTTTTATCCATGCCCTTGATAACATACTTTGTATTTGATGATTTTGTACTAAGAAACATTATAGATGGACATTGATGTTTTGAAACATTTACTTGTTGATTATGGAATTTATTATGATTTATGATTGTATCACATATTCTTGATTTATGAGATAGTATTTAATGGTATCACATTGCATTTGATGAGATACTTTTATTAGTCCATATTTTAGTTTTTGATATTGGTGAGGGGGAATATAAGGTGATCCATATTTCCCCATTGATGATATGGTAGGGTGAGAGTAACATAACATACATGTTGGATGTTTATTTTATGATGATGTAGCTTAGCAGTTATTGATGATATATGATATAAGAGATGTTAGATGTGATGATATAGATGATGATGTGGTAAAAAAAAAGTACAAGTAACAAACAAGCACAAGGAAAAGTTAACAAAACCAAAAAATGTACACACTTAACAAAATGACAACACAACTATGTACAAATATAAACAAGCATGCAAAATACACTAAATATAAAAAAACAAGAATGAATCTAATAAAGGAAATAATAGACCAATCTAATAAGTATGTTAAGCAACACACTATAAAGGATGTAAAAATGAGCAAACAAAATAAGAAACAAACAAACCAGCAAGTAAGAAAATCACTACTTTGTTTTTTTGGAATAGTTTTAAGATATTTTTTGCTGTTTTGGGAGTTTTGTTTTTGAGTTTTCTAAGAAACAGGTTTTTCAAATGTTTTGGGATTTTCTAAACATATTTGAATGCTTTTGTAATTTTTTGGAAAGTTTTCCAAAGCTATGTATAGAAGATAAATAAACGTAGATGCCCCTAGTGTTAAATGGAAATGTACAAGGGGAAACACCACACATATGTGCAAGAAGGTGAAGATGCAAAGTTTCCCCCAGTGTGTTGGATGAACTAAGTTCTCTTTACTTTTTCCTTGACTGATTTTTTTGTATTTTGATTGTTTGTAATTTTTTGGTTTTTTTTTTATATTGACCCATGCTTAAGCGTAGAAATGTTTGAGATGCATGATGTGCATAGGTTCACGCAACTCATCTCCATCAATATAGGAAAGTTTTTAAGCTCTTGATCCATATTTTTCTACCACAACATAGGGTCCTGACCAATTTGGTATGAACTTTCCTTTCTTTTCTCTTTATTTTATGATATTGAACTAGTTTTATTTAAGGATGAGATCCCCTACCTCAAATTGGTTAGGTATGATACATTTTTTGTAGCCCTAAGACACTCGATTTTGATACAATTTTAGATGGTTGAGTACACGAAGGTGTCTTTCATCTAACAACTCTAGCTCTGCTAACTTAACAACACACTAGTCTTCATCTTTGTCTAGATAGTCTTCGAGTGATTATCTCAGGGAAGGAATCTCAATTTTCAACAGAATGATGACCTCATTTCCAAAGACTAGGGAATAGGGTATAACACTAGTAGGGGTGCAAATGGAGGTCATGTAAACTTAGAGGGCGGGATGGATTTACGGATGCCAGTTATAACTAGTTTTCCTGACCATTTTCTCCATGATGTGAACAAAGGTTTCATTAGAGTCCTCTACTTGTCCATTACCTTGAGGGTAATAGGGAGTAGATCAATTTAGGTGTTTTTGAAAGCATTGGCATAATGCTTTCATGATCTTGTTCTTGAAGGACTTACCATTTTCAGCTACAATGGTGGAAAGGATGTGATAACAAAAAATGAGGTGATTCATGATGAACATGAAGATTTAGGCACCGATAACATATGTAAGAGGCACAACCTCGACCCATTTGGTAAGGTACTCGATGGCAGTAATGATGTGGACGTGACCATCTGAGGAATTTGGAGTGAGCTTCCCTATGAGATCTAATCCCCACTTGGAGACTGACCATAGTGTTGTGATTGGCTACAAGGATTGCGTTGGTGCATGGATGAGATTTCCATATTTTTGGCACAATGAACATTTCTTAACATACTTGCAACACTCTGATTCCATGGTAGGCCAATAATAACATACTCTTAATAATTCATTTTCTAGCACCATTCCACTCGTATGAGCTACACAAACACTTTCGTGCACCTCTTTGATTGCTTGGATGGACTCATATGAATTAAGATAATGCAACAAGTTTTTATCATAGCCATGATGATAGAAGGTGCATCCAAGGAGGGTGTAATGAGTTATTCTTTGAATGAGGTTTCATTTATCAGGATGGGAAATGTTTGGGGGAAGGTACCATCTTGGAGGTAATTGAAAACGGGCTCATACCAAGGGAAAAATGACCAACAATTTCACACACCAGACAAAAATTTGGCATGTCATATGCAGGCATCCATAGATTTTCAACGAAGAATGGCATATCATTGTTCCCTAGAGGAATACCAAGCAATGATCATAATATAGCCATAACGTCTGAAGACATATTTTGTGCTCTTTGGATTTACTCAAAAGTAACGCGCATAAAGGATTCTTTGAGAGTTTTCACCATTTTCTTATATGGTATTAGATTTTCATCCTTGAACTTGTATTCATCATTGAATTAATTTATGATCAACTGTAAATATCCAATGAATTTGAGTTGTCTAATATTCCACTTTATAGTGAACTTCATCCCTGCGATGAGTGCCTCATATTCTGCTATGTTATTTGTACATGGAAAAACCAAATGAAAAGCTTAATTAATGAAGTCCCCTAAAGGGGTAATGAGTACAATACCGGATCCTGAACTATGAAATGTGAATGATCCATAAAATGTACCTTCCAAGTGACAAATTCTTCGATATACATCATAGAGGCGTCTGACAGATCTAGACTCAACGGTTTTGTTCCGGGTAAAGGGGCTTCAACTAGTTGGTCTGTAATTACCTATCCTTTTACTGAATTTTGATTGACATATTCGATATCAAAATCAATTAATAGGATGATCTAGTTAGCCATCCTTATAGTGAGTGATGGTTTAGATTAAAGGTCCTTTAACGGGTTAACTTTGGATATAAGCTTAGTAATTTTTTTAAACAATTAGTGGCAAAAATTTTGGAAGGTAAAAAAACCAACTAGACAAGATTTCTTGATTTGTGGATAATTAAACTCATAGGTTATCAAAGTGCAACTAAGATAATAGACCATTTTTTCCTTTTAGTTTGGGTCATACTTAGTAGGAGCTCACCAATACAAAATTGAGTGGTTGAGATATAAAATAACAAGGGTTTGCTTGGAGTAGTGGAATAAGGGCATGGGGATTAACTGAATAATTCCTGAGTAGGTCAAAGAATTGCTAAAATTTGGGACCCCAATGAAAGTCAACATATTTTTTAAGAAAATTACTAAATGGGTGACACTTATCCACAAGCTGGGAGATGAAATGGTGGATTACTTGAATTTTTCACTGTAATCTATGTAGCTACTTGAGGTTCTTCGATGGAGGCATTTCAGTGATAGATGTAACTTTGGATGGATTGGATTAAATTCCTCTTATTGATATAATGAAACCTAAAAAATTTCTTGATAATACACCAAAGACACATTTCTTCGAATTCATCCTGACCTTGTAATCTCATAGGTGTTGAAAGATGCGCTATAATATTTCCAGTTTCTCTTCTCTTGTTCTAGACTTACCTAAATTTTCATCAACATAGTCCTCCATAATTTCATTCAACATATTGTAGAAGATCACTATCATGGCCCCTTGATATGTTGTTTTGGTGTTTTCGAGACTAAAGGGTATAACCTAATAAAATAATGTCCCCCAAGGGGTTGTAAAGGCAGTCTCATGTTGATATTATTCTATAATTTTGATATGGTTGTAGCCAAAAAATGCATCCTCGAGGGATAACATTTCGTAGGTTGCAGTTGAATCAACAATCATGTCAATATTAGGAAGAGGAAAATCATCTTTCCAGCACGCTTGAAATCTGTATATTTTCTAATACCAATTGGATTTTTCTGCATAGGTAAATATGTTGGAAATCCTCTCTAAGTAATCAATAGGTATTGATGGGTGTCGTTATTCCCTTCATTTAATCAACTTCTTGTTGATGTCATATCAAACCAGGCGTGTGTCTAAAGCTATATACAACAAGAGTAATTTCATTGATCTAGTAGTTAACTGTAGTTATTTTTTTGTATTTTCTGGGGGATCTCTTCAATGTCTGTAAGGACTTCTTGGTAAAACCTTATTTAAATCAAACTATGAAAACTTTCCGAAAGTAAACACACTGAAAGCTTTGTTGAAAGGAAACACAATGTGCAGAATGGAAACACACTTTCTTCTAAAAGTAAACACACTTTCTTCTGAAAGTAAACACAATTGCTTTTGGAAATAAACACACCCAATTTAGAATGCTTGAAAATAATTGCAAGAAATATAATAATCTATCTAAACACCTGCATGAACAAGCATACAATAGAGTTTAACTAAAAGAATTAAAACAATATAGAATGAACAAATCTAAGCTATTTGCTGAAGAAATATAAATACCAAATAAATGAATATCCTGGTCCTTGGGGGAGAGGGCCATTGCTCCTCATCAAATCAGGATTTAACAACTCATAATTCTCTCAAATAAGAATGGATATTTTATTGATAAAACATTTGGAATTAAAAAACGTACTGGATCTGTGTACTTAGTCTATATTCCTCTTCTTTGTTCTATTTTTATCTCCTACCAGATATATATATATATATATATATATATATATATATATATATATTACAGGTATTCTTTTATATACATTTTACAATCACAATTATCTCAATCGATTCTGATGAAATTGAATCATGCCCAAAATAGATGCTGAGTCGGATTGTGGTTGATCAAATATTTGTAGGATAACTCTCCCTGGATTTCCATTCAGAAATCTTCTCATCCTTTCCTGATTGAAAGGGTCATGGATGTAAAATCTATAGATGTGGCTAGAACAGATAACTCCTATTGGTTCTAGAACTTTGGAAAAGTTTCCAGAACCATAGGAATTTATTCAGGCTCAAAATCATGAGAGTTCCGAAGCTATCCCCAGGAGTTCCAAAAATAAGTCCAAAAATTTCATAAACTAAATATTAGAGTTCCAAAAATAAGTCTGAAAGTTTCTAGAACTAAATGACGACTGTGTGATGGAGTTCCGAAACTAGCTTGGAAAGTTCTAGAACTAAGTTGTGTGGGAATAGATGCTGTTAAAAAACATACTGATCACCACCTGCTTCATTTCCTCAACTAATTATACCTACTTTATTTCAAAATTGAATTTCAAACACACAATACGTCAGGAATTCTAGATCTTTTAAACATTAGAATCACAATCAATCAAAAGACAGACATTTACATCCTAAGACATATTAGATCAACTAAAAGTCACATAATGCAATCATACTTAATAAAAAGGAGAGTAATATGAGATCATATATTATACATTAATCAGACATAATCTAGCCTCATCATTTCACACAAAATTACTTGTTTGTAAGTCCCTTTACAAACTTCATTCTTCAAAAGTGGGGTCATAAGTTCTGCATTCCATTTTATTGCTCAGATCAAATGGTTGAAACTGGGATTTGCCAATGCTTAAGCTTAGATGTACTATACCCAACTCCTGCTTCTATTTTCCTCTCTCATTTTTCAAATTCAGTAGGGTCTTAAGGTTCTCTTTTTTGCGAAGGATACATGGGGGTGAGAATTAGAGGGGGCCTTGTTCGCATTCCCATCCATATTTCCCCGTATGTTTCATTGACTTGAGGAATTATTGTGCATAACACTTTTTCCCTTTCTAAACTCCAGATCAGATTTATAGGGGAAATTACTTCCCTTATTCTTTAAGGAAACAGTAAGGAGTTCCCACCTCTTTGATCATCCTTCATAAACATCTTCAAACTTTTCCTCCTCATAGGAGGTGAAGGAATCAATACTCTTTCGTAGAATGGCAAGGTAGTGTGTCTTGAATCTCATCATCAAAGACATGAGTTCTAAAATGTGTGAGAAAAGTAGAGGATTTACCATAATGAGCTCTCATACAGAGACCTATTGAGCTATCTTTCAATAAAAATTTAGATTCCCTTTCCTTCCATGCAATTTGGTTTTGCATAATAGAGACAAATGTATTTAGTTGGATCTCCCCTTCATATAAATTGATGATAAATCCTGTGTTTTTCTCTAGCATAAAATTGCAAAGATAAAATTCACACAGAATATTTTTCGGCTCAGGAATTGGAGAGAGAGTAAGCCGCCATGAATTTAGATTCATCTTGTAGTTCATGCGGAAGCCCACATGCAATCCTTGATAGCTTCCAGCGAATGAAATTCTCTTCTAAAAACACACTATATCCAGGAGATAGGGCTTCCTACAGGCAAGCAAATTTCTCACTCATAATACAAACCATATGAATTTTGGTAATACATTTATATTTATTTCCTTCCTCCTTATAAAAATTTTCTTCCCATTATTTTCTTTCCTTTATCTCTTCTTCCATCTTGGCCTTTAATTCTTCATTTAAGGTGTCTTGGCTTCTCTGAGCTCCCTGTAAGTCTTATTCCATAGTATGTTTGAGTGGCAAATAGGTCAACTCAATTTGTGCAGAGGTACTGTGGACACAACACTCTGTTTTGTAAAAGTTTGAAATTATTCCTCTTTTTATATCAGTTGCTTTCTTGGTTGCTGATAATTCCTCAATCTTGGTTGTAAGTTGAGTTGTTAGCTCATCCAATGAGAATTTTCCTTTGTTCTAACTTAAGTTTGAAGAAATCCAATTCCTCATATTTTTCTCTAATAATGAGCTTTACTCTAGAAAAGAACAGAGCTTGTTTAACTTGATTGTCTTTCTTCTTCCTCTGAAATTACTTGAGGAGTTGTGTATTCCTTCTCTATTAAAGGAAATTTTCCTTTTCTTCTCCAGGATGCTAAATCTTCTTCTTCATGTGGCACTGCTAATGGTTCAGCCAATTCCTGAAAATGCTACCCTTCAAATCTTTCTTCTCCTCTATCCATTTCAGCTTGACTTGGCTCAGGAGGAGTCATGACCATATTGCCCAAAATATCAACAGTTTCCTCTTCCATCCTTTCCTACTCTCTTCTTCCCTCTGGGGTTTTCTGTGACTTCTTATGAATTTTTCTTCTCTGGAGAAGTTCATCATGCTCAGCAGTGGATTTCCTTCTAGAGCTTCTTCTTACTATTCTTTCTTGCTCTTACATGGGTGAGCTGCCACCATCAGAGACAAATACTAGCTCCCCTGAAGATACTGCAAAAGAAGGAATTTCCTTCATATTTACAAAAGGCTCTACTATTTTTTATCTTCCTCAGCAACCTTTTTCTTTTTGGTATATTTTCTCTTTCTATTTCCCTTTGTTCTTCTACAGGGGTACCAATTTCCAAATTAGTTGAAGGAGAGAATGGGGTTAGAATTGTCCTTCTGATAATATTAGGGTTTTTCTTGAATTTTCCAAGAAACTTTTTCCAAATTTCTTCTCCATTCTTCTTTGACAAAAAAATGGTGCTGGCATATTAAATGAATTAGACCATGATGCCTAATTGTTCCAACACCACAGGAATACCTCTAAGCCATGGTCTGGATAGAATGAAAAATAAACCATGGAAGGTTTGTTATGTACTCAGGTTTTGTGGCTCCATACTTCAGATATATGAGCATTTTTTAGACTTATTTTCCCATAGACCTAAACTGACCATCACAGGTTAAATATTTCACTACCCAAAATGCTACCCTATGTCAAAGGGTTTGGACAAACTGGCCCTTCTGACCCCTTTTATGATTTTCTTTGTATTATAGATGTACTAGGGTTCAGTTTCTCCTTCTTACTAGTAAAACTTCAACCAGTTCTTTTAAAGTCCCCTTGGCAGGTTGTGGGACATACACAATTAGTACTCCAGACACATTACTTACAATTTTTATAGAAAAATGAATAAAGATATTTCTCATCTTTGTCCTGTATTATTCTAGGTTTATGACTAATTCTCTTACCAATTCGTCATTATGCCTTGAAAACTTCTTCAGGAAATCTATCCATCGTACATGCCCAAAGATGGATGTCACTTCTTCGTTTGTGAGCAGTTGGGAATCATCCTTTGGTTCTGATTTCTTCTTAATCACCATATCGGCTTGAGTTCTATATCATTTGATTTTGTGCAAATTGGTTGCAGGACCTTTTTATTAGTTACGAAACTGACGACTTTGGTTGAGCGAAACCTCAGTTCTTAGTTGTGAAGCCTCTATTCTTAGCTGCGGAATCTCTATTCTTTAGCTACTGAAACAAAAACTTAATTAGATTCTCATTCCTCAAAATATCTCTTCAACTTATTGCACTTGATTTTTGTAATAATGATTATTAATGATAACCATACCACCACTTATTCCATCTAAATCAACTTCATGATTACACACTTGTAATCATAATGTATAAATAGATGACTCATCATACCTACTTTTTAAATTAATTCAAATCACACGTGCAAACATTTGATCAACCCTAAATAATTTAAAAGATATAATTACCATCCTCGATGATGTAACCATTTTTCTATGATGACTCGTCATTCCTACAAATGGAACAAAAAATGATTAGATAAGACAGTCTGGAATTCAAAATAATTCCCTTATTTGAACTAGCCAAAAAGAGAGGTCAATCGCCATTTTCTGGTTTTCAATTGACCTTTTAGAGAATTTATTATTATTATTATTATTATTTTATTATTTATATTTTATTTTTTTTGGGAAGAAAACGCCATGTTCTGGTTGTCATCTTCTTCCCTTTATTCTGGATCTATCATTTAGTTATTTGATCATTTTGAAATAACTGAGTTCTTCCATATGATCAAATTATTTCTCTGACTTCAATCTTCCTCAAGAATTCATCCTTAGTGGGAGGCTTCCTATAGAGTTTCAGCCTATGCCCATTGACTAAGAGTGTTTTATTGCTGCCATCAATGAGAAGTAAATGAATAGGACCATTGTCAAATATTTGCTCAATCTGATACGGTCCCAACCATTTGGTTCTCAATTTGCCCTTGAACTTTTGGTACTTAGAATCAAACAACAATGTCCAAGTCTCCTACTTTGAATTTCCTTTTCTTGATATGTGTTTCATGCCATTTCTTCATTTGCTCTTGAATTATCTCTGTCTCCTGAAGTGATTCCAACCTTAATTCATCCAACTCATTGAGTTAAATGATTCTTTCTTTTTGAGTTGCATTCAACTCAATTCCCACCTTTACTATTGTCCTCAATGTCTGAAGTTCAAACTCTGTAGGCAACAAGGGATTTTTCCCATAGACTAATTCATATGGTGAAAACCTTGTTGTAGTTTTCCAAGTTATATTATAAGCCCAGACAACTTCAGGTAGTCTCTTTACCCAATATTTTCTCCCAGCTTTAACTATTTTGGTAAGGATGTTCTCCAATTCTCTATTTTTTACTTCATCTTATCCATTTGACTGTGGTTAGTAAGGAGATGACTTCCTATGATTGATTTTGTAATACTTTGTGAAAGCTTGGATCATATTAGACATGAATTGTGGTCATTGATATGAAACTACGCTCCTTAGTGATCCAAACTTTATCATAATTCTATTCCAAAGGAAATCAACAACTGCTTCCTCAGTGGCATTTGTCAATGCCTGCACTTCTGCCCATTTTGTCACATAGTCAGTACACACAAGAATATATTCCTTCCCTTGTGAAGGAGGATTAAAGGGACCAACAAAATCCAATCCCCATATCTCAAATGGTTCAACCACAACTTGAGATTGAAGAGGCATTTCATTGGTGAAAGTTGGCTATCCCATCCTTTGACAAGGATTACACCTCTTGATATATCTCTTCACATCCTTGTACAAAGATGGCCAATAATAACCAGTGCCAAGTATCTTATGAGCTGTTCTTTTCACTAAATAGTGTCCTCCACTTGGTTCATCATGACATGCTCTGAGGATGTCAAATATTTCATCCTCTCTTACACACCTGCGCAAGATAAAATTAGGCCCACACTTAAATAGCATTCCATTTAACCATTTGAATTGTGCATTGGTTTTAATTAACTTATTTATTTGTTTCTTAGTGAAAGGAGGAAACTTCCTTGTTGTAAGATAATTTTTCATATCATCAAACCATGGTGTTCTTGCTGAGATTGCAAACAATTGTTCATCTGGAAAGTTATCCTTGATTGGATCTTTCTCCCATGTGGTGGTTAGTCTTGACAAAAATCAGCTACCACATTAGATTTACCTGGATTGTCCACAATGGTAATAGCAAATTCTTGCAAAAGTAATAACCATCTAATTATTCTTCTTCCAACCACTAGTTTGTTCATTAAATAATTAATTGCTAAATGATCTGTGTGTACAAGTATCATGTACCCTGTAATGTAATGTCTGAATTTATTGATTGCCTAAATCACAATAAGAAATTCCTTTTTAGTGGTGGTGTAATTCTTTTCAGTGGGAGTAAGATTCTTGCTAAGATAACAAATGTCATACATCTTTCCTTCCTCATCTTTATGTCCCAATACTGCACCAATGGAATAATTTGAGGCATCTGTTTGGATATGAAATGAATTTTCCCAATTAGGTCCTCTCAATATTGGGGAACTGATTAATTTTACCTTAATTTCTTCAAAAGCATGCTGACACTTTTAATCCCAAAGAAATTCACAGTCCTTGGTTAGAAAATTAAACATGGGGGCAACAATTTTACTGAAATATTTTATAAAGCACCTATAGTACCCAACATGCCCTAGAAATGATTTGATATTTGTGGGGGTCTGAGGAATAGGTAAATATAAAATGATCCTAATTTTGTTTTGATCCACATAAATTCCTTTTTTTGAAATATGATGTCCTAATATAATCCCCTCATCCACCATCATCAAACACTTTTCATCACTAAGAGACAGGGTGTGTTGTTCACATCTTGTTATCACTCTGTCCAGATTTCTTAAAGCATCTTCAAATGTATCTCCGTGTAATGTGAAGTCATCCATATATACCTCAGCACAATCATTTGTTAGATCAACAAATATTACAAGTACATCTCTCTGAAAAGTTATAAGAGCATTGTATAAACCAAATGGTAACACCCTATAGGAAAAGGTTCCCCATGGACACGTAAATGTAGTTTTTTCCTGATCCTCAGCAAAAAATCTGATTTGATTGTACCCACTAAAGCCATCCAAGAAATAAAAGTATTGTTTACCTAAAAGGTTATTTAGGACTTGATCTATGAATGGTAAGGGAAAATAATCTCTCATTGTCTCTTTTTTCAGTTTCCTATAGTAAACACATATTCTCCATTTTTTGTTATTTTTGGGAACAATTATAAGAGGAGATACCCACTAGCTATCTGAGATAGGGTAGATGAAACCTAATAGTTTTTTAATTTCTTGTTTGACTATATCCCTTAAAGCTGGGTTAATCCTTCTTTGAGGCTGCCTAACTGGTTTAATGTTTTCAGTATATATGTGATGAGTGCAGATACTTAGATGAAGCCCCTTCATGTATTTGTAATCCCAAGAAAAATATTTAGTATGATTTTTTAGAACATCAAACAATTTATCTTCTTCATCCTCCTTCAACTAGCTGTTAATGTTTAAAGTTTTACCTGGTTGAATTTCAACATGCTTGGTTCCAATATGTGATGAAATGATTTGTGGGAAGGGTTTCATTAAAGTATTTAATGGACATGCATGTGGTAACAACATATGGTATGTAGCAAAATCTCCAAAAGTTCTTTGAGACAAAATACTGGAAAAAGGACAGTAATGAGAATTATGATACTTATCTCTTTGCAGGCCAAATTCTTCGTCACTGCTACTTTCAAGAAATTATTCACCACTTCATGATGTACTTGAAATTGAAGATACTGATTCATCCTCTCCCCATGAGAAATATTGTTCCTCCGGAGTGAAATCAATTTCAATCAAAGAGAACTCCTGTTGTCGTGGTTCCAAAACTATAGCCGCAGGTTCCGGAACTAAGTTCGTGGGTTCCGGAACTAAGTTCGTAGGTTCTGGAACTATTTCTAATTGCATAGAGGAAAAAAAGTTCTCATCCAATGGTGGATTAATCATCTCTTCTACTTATCTTACATGATCTTGCAATGTAATCATATCCAAAGAAGACAAATTTTACTTATTAGTTTCAGGAGAGTCAACCCACACTTGTTCATGATTGTCAGTAAAAGGTTGTGTAATAGGATATAAGGAAATTTGTTTAGAGTTCTTACCATTCGAGATTGTCATATAACCTAACCTACAATCTATCAAAGTAGCAACTTTAGCTAACCATGGTCTACCCAAAATAATGGGATAACCCAATGTTTTACCTTTTGGCTGCAGTATAAGGAAGTCAACTAGATATTCCCATGACTCCACCATAACTGCCACATCTTCAATAATTCCTTTTGGTTTTGCTACAGACTGGTCTACCATCTGCAATATGGTATTAGTAGGTTGTATACCCATTAATGGTTATGTTTTTAGAGTATCCATTGTCATTACATTAATAACAGCTTCCAAATATATCAAAACATTATGTACATCCTTATTTCCTATAGAAACAGAAATAACAATACTTCTAGGATCTCCGTATTTGGGAAGTAAAAGTTTTCCTACTAATAAATCAACAAGTTTCCCATCTACTTTGATAGTCTTGGGGTACTATTTCTTCCTTCCAGGATTTTTCATACATTACATTTTGATAATTTGTTCAATTCTGGAATATCTTCAATTGCTTGTAACAGTGGTATTATAGTGCCCACATTTTTATAGCTCCAGTTATCTGTTGGTTCCTTTATTCCTAGACATGTTTTGTTTGAGACTCTGATAGACTTTGGACATTTTAGTATGATATTTTATCTGCATGGACATTATGGCTTTTTGGGCGCGTAGCACCAATTGGACTAAATTTGTATACTGATACATTTCTTTGATGTTGATGACACTAGCAGGGTTATATGGAATATTTATTGATTAGATGTTAGTCTCTTGTGATTAATTTGATTGATGATATAGTGTTTTGGATTTAATGATGGTGATTTTCATGCTAACCTAAGTGTATGTCGTTATAATTTTATTTGTGGATGATTCATGACAAACTATGTGGATAATTGGATGCATTGCACTACCAATTGTAAATTATGTTCAGACATTATAAGTTTGATTGATATTGTGATGTATAGATGATGTTTACTATATTGGACAGGTGCGGTTAATGTGTGCAATGAGTGTGCAAGTGATAGGTATAGGAGAGCATGGGTTTCAGGGCAGCTACGCAATTGTGCACAAGCGGCCCACGGGCTGAGTCCTAACCATGCTAAATGTTTGAGGCCTTAGATTAGATGTATTTAATTGGACACCATGGGTGAACCCTCAATTTGTAATGTAATTATGTCTTGTAAAATTAATTGTGTTTAGGGTGTGTTTTATTAAGTAAACTAGCTTAGAGGTTAATAATCTTATCTTAAGTTAAGTGTTAGTTTTGGGAAGTGTGTGTGTGTGTTGGTAGAAGGGATTGGGGACCACATGTGAACCTTGGGTGAACCCCACACCCTCTACCCTTGTGCCCAAGCATGCCAAACCCGAAATTGGGTTATTTTGGGTAATTTTAGGGACCCCTTTTGAGTTTGGGGGTTCCCTTAGCATGAAAATGGGCCCTTGGACCCTACCTAATAGGTAGGGGGCCTATTTCCAAGGTTTTGAGGGAGTTTCCCTTCCATTTAGCCCTCTTTAGTCACCATCCATGTAAGATGGTTAGATTGTGTGAAAGTGTTAAAAGTTGCTCCACTTTGTTTTATTTTAGTTTTTAGTATTTTGGGTGAAAAGGGATAAAAGGTGAGTTTACTCTTACTTATTTTGTTTTTGGAATCTTTGACTCTTGAGAGGAGAGGGGGTGACACTTGTCACTTTCCCATTGGTGAGGAAACTTTTGGGATCCTCTTTTTATTCTTCCTCATGTGGGAAGAATGGGTCTGCTTGGTTCATTTTTTTTTTGGGAGCACTTGGAGAATTTTGGAGCTTGGAGGGAAGCTTGGACAAAAGGGGAAAAGCTTAGAGTTTTGGAAAGCATATTAGAGGTAGGGTTCTTATCCTTTTTCTTCTTAGTTTTGTTATCTTGTATGTATGCTTGATCAATGAGATAATGTGTGTGAAATATGTGTTGAGAAGTGTATGATGAATGTAGTTGTTGTTTGTTCTTGTGGTTTTCTTATTTTCTCTCCACCATCATTTGGATTGATGGTTTTTGGAGAATGTAGGGGAAGAGAGAGGGATTTCCCTCTCAAACCTCATGGTTGTTGGTCAAGCCATGAAGGTCCCTTCTCATCCCCTCATATGGTTTGAGGTGGGAGAAAGGTTCATATGGCTTGATCCTTTCCCCATTCTTGGTGAGGAAACCCATATGGGTTTGAAAATCCTCATAAGAAGGATCTCTATAGTATAAGGAGGAATAAGGAGGATGTATGATTAGGAGGTATAAGGAGTTTTTATATATATGTATTTATTGGTGCTCCTATGGTTGGACACCTTGAATTGGGCATCCTTCTTCCTCTCTTCCCCTTGTGAGGTTGACATTGTTCTCCTCAGGTGTGGTTTTCATTGTATAGTAGGTCTAAGTAGTTGAATGGTCTTATGTTTTCTCTTGTTGTGTGTTTAAACCCTATTATTACTTGTGCACATTGTGGAAGCTAGTTCCTCTCTCCCATGGGCTTGGGGGAGGCTAGCATGACTTCCAACCATGGAAAGGCATGTGATGATGCCTATTGGTTGGGTGGTAAACAAGCCATGTTCTCTTGAAGTTGGATTCTTGTAGGAGTAATGGAGTTGGAGCTCATGTTGGAGATAGTTGAAGCCTCTTGCCATCTTGGTCATCCTCATCTTTTGTGGGCATTCTCTTCTTGTTGTAAATAAATGTGGCTTGTAAAGTTCTCACTCTTGTACATCACCATTTTGTACTTATTGTTCTTGAAAACATAGGTCCTTACGAAGAAAGTTGTTATTTTTATTGTTGCTAGAATCTTGTAATATTATCATTGGAAATCATCATGAAAACTATGAACTTTTTACTTCAATGTCTGTTGTTGGAAGGTGTTGTTTGGTTTAGAAATCTACTCAATATATAGTTATGCAATATACACTTGAAAACTTGAAATATGTAGTTGTGCATTGCATATAAAATAAATAAAAAATTTAGTGTGCTTGCATTTTATTTCAACAAAAAAAAAATATGGCATTTCATTTGGTATCAGAGCTAGGTTCCAATACATGGACTTTTGGGTAATTTGAGGATGCCTTAGTCTTTCATTTAAAAATAAATAAATATACATGGATGTTTTAATATACCTCCTTGCATGAGAATCTGAAATATTTAATTAGTTAGTATTGCAAAAAATTTTTTTTTGAAAATACCAAGGAAAATTAGTGTTCATTGTTTTTTTTTTAAAAATGGTTATATTATCTTTTTTTTTGGATTTAGCCTGCAAGTTTGTTAGTATTGATCAAGAAATGAAAATAAATTTAATATAGTTATTTTATTTTTATTTCGCTTCCTATTTATAACTATATTTTCCTTGAATAAACAAAAATAAAAAAAATAGAAATAAATAAATAAAATCAGTTTGTATATATATATATATACATATATATTTTATAGTATATATATATTCTATACGGAAATAATATATAAATTTGAAAATAGCTTTAAAACAGTTTTTAACTATAGTATATATAAATAATACATAAATATATATTAATAAATAATAAAATATATATATATATATATATATATATAAATAAAAAAAATATAATAGGAGAACATATTTTAGTATATTTATCTATATATATAATATATACTAAATTAAAAATAAAATAACACATAACATAAAATAAAATAAAACAAAAAAAACAAAAAAAAATACAAAAAAAAAAAAACGGGACTGTTTGGGGGGCCGAACCCCCCAAACCCCAAACCCCCGCAGCCCCGTCCCTTGTCCCCCGCAGCCCCCTATCCCTGTTCTCCCGCCCAAAATCCCAGACCCCCTGACCCTGACCTCCCCGGACCCCCCCGACCCTGACCTCCCCGGACACCCCGACCCTGCGCCCCCGCGAAACCCTGTCTCCGCCCCTTCCCGGACCCCTGTGCCGCCCTTCCCCGGACCCCTGTCCCCCTATCCCCGTCCCCCGCGCCTAGACCCTGCCGCACCCCGCCCACAGACCCAGACCCGGCCCTGCGCACAGACCCTTACCCCGCGCCGCCCACAAACCCTGCTCCGGCCGCCCAGCAACACAACAACAAAATAAAATTAATATATATATACATTACGTGATCAAAAATAGAAAAAATAAAAAAATAAAAATATAGTCGCCCTTTGGGGTTTCTTTAAAAAATAAATAAAAATAAAATAAAAATAAAGATATATACATATACATATACATATGTATATGTATATGTATATGTATATGTATATGTATATGTATATGTATATGTATATGTATATGTATATGTATATGTATATATAGATATATCTATATATATATATATATATATATATATCTACTGATGAAAACAAAGCCAAACAAATTTTTTTTTTTATGGAGCCAACCCTCCATAGTTTTTTTTTCCACCTGCACAAAGAGAAAACCAAAAAAAACAAAACAATACATGGATTTCACACAAAAAAAAGACTCCATGAAACCAATCTCCCTATAGTTCTTCAACCTGCACATTCAAATGACAACACAAAACAAAATGAGAGGAAGAATTAGAAAAGAGGGGAAAACATAGAGATATTTAGGGCAACTTTAGGGTGGATTTGAAATCAAGGGCCAAGATTGAATTAGATCCTAGGGCTCTCATTCAACCCTACTTTTCTTTAAAACATGACTTTTAATGGGATTGTAAAATAAAATTAAAAGGGGGGGAAAAACAAATTAAATTAAAAAGGGGTGCGTGGTAAAATTAATTAAAAGGGGGAAGACTAATTATTTACAAAAAGTGTAAATTTTTTATTTATAACCCTAAGGAGATTAATGGATTAAAATAATTAAATTATTGCGGGATGGTATTAATCTATTTCAAAAAATAATAATAATAAATAAATAAATTAAAATTATTATTCGGTTAGTGTTCTTTTGATTTTGGGTAAATTAATGATTAATATAAATTAATTATTAACGTGATAGGCTTAAGCAAACATTAGTGATTATTGATCATTTCAAAAAAAAATATTAATTAAATGCTTTCCGCAACTTTAAAATAAATTTTAAAAAAAATAAAAAATAAATAATAATAATAATAATAATAATAATAATAATAATAATTATAAGTCATTTATTTATTTATTTATTTACCTCGGGTTTAGGATGGCGCCCAAGAGGGGACGTTCAGCTCGAGGTTCGGGACGTAGTGCGCCTACGCGGGAGTCCCCGGCTCTCGATTTTGGGCCTCAGATATTAGAGACCCTGCAGCAGCTGATAGGTGTCGTACAGGAGCGCCTTCCACCACCACAGGTGTCGAGAGAGGAGGGAATTCAGTTAGGAGATGAGGAGTTGATTGGTGAGGACGCACATCCAGAGCCACCTGAGCACGACATTCCGAGACGAGAGAGGTCACGCAGCCCTTCCATCCTTGGAGAGAGGGTGGCCTCTTTTTGTCACAGCCGTTCACATAGCTTCGAGGGACCTTTTGGAGATATGCGACCCCTCTCACCTGTTAGACCACATCTTCAGGATCGAGACACAGGCAGTGTGATTCGAGACCTTCTTTACCTGCAGCCGCCTACGTTTACTGGTTCGACTGACGGCTTTGGGGCAGAGTCTTGGCTCCTTAGCTTGGATAGCTGCTTTGGCTTGCACTCTCATGAGAGCAACGTTAAAGCCAGGTTTGCCATACACCTCCTCCGAGACATAGCAGGCGTTTGGTGGAGGAATGAGGAGCGGAAGCTCCATTTGACTCGGGATACGGTGACATGGGAGTTGTTCGAGGAGCGATTCAGGGCTCGGTATATGTCAGAGCATTTTGTGCAGAAGAGGATTGATCAGTTCCATGACTTGCGACAGGGTTCTGGCTCAGTGGCGCAGTACGAGAGCAGG
Source organism: Taxus chinensis (assembly GCA_019776745.2). Taxonomy (NCBI): domain Eukaryota; kingdom Viridiplantae; phylum Streptophyta; class Pinopsida; order Cupressales; family Taxaceae; genus Taxus; species Taxus chinensis. The sequence continues at coordinate 763,327,803 of CM034150.1, read as the reverse complement.
TTCTTGGATCTCTTACAGTATGTAGACTACCTGCAAGATGAGAAATTGCAGGTAAACAGGTTCATTCGGGGCCTGAATGCAAATATAGCAGGAGCTGTTAGGATGTTATCTCCTCCCACGCTCGAGAAGGCCGTTGAGAAGGCCTACTTGGCTGAGGAGAATAGAACCAAGGCTCAGGAGCACAGAGAAAGAAACAAGAGCAAGTTCCAGGATAGAATTAAGGCATTCCAGAGTCAGAGAGCACGAGGAGCAGTACCACCCCCTAGAGGAGGATTCTGGTCTTCTCCAGCAGCATCGAGAGCTCCTCCACACCCATCACAGCAGACACAACACCAGGGACTCCAGCATCAGAGGGGTAGACAGACTCAGAGTTTTCAGCGAGGTGGGTCTAGAGGTGGTTTTGGTGGGTCTAGAGACAGGAGGCTGGGTACTCATCACTCCCAGCCAGCCAGCTCGCAGCAGTCTACTAGGGTTGGACTGGCAGGTTCAGTTCGTCAGAGCATAGGAGGGACCCCATCTCAGAGGGGTACATGAGGATGTTTTATTTGTGGGGCTCCAGACCATTATGTGCGTATGTGTCCGCACAAGCCCACTACTACAGATATGCAGAGAGCTCCTAGATCCGAGCAGATGGTGGGTGACGTGGGGCGCGCTCATCGTGTGTATGCAGCAGTTGACAACTTCCAGGCTGAGCATCAGGCCACAGTCATTGAGACGACAGGTACTATCAGGGGTATTTCTGTCTCAGTACTTTTTGATTCAGGTGCTTCTGATTCTTTTATATCACCTTCTATAGTGGACCAGTGTGGGCTAGTGGTGGCTAGGCAGCCAGATAGTTGGCAGGTTGAGTTGGCCTCTGGGGATAAACTCGCCATGGACTCGTATGTGGAGAGTTGTGTACTCAATTTGGGAGTCTTCTCCACTACGCTTGACCTCCGAGTTATGCCTCTAGGTTCCTATCAGGTAGTTTTGGGTATGGATTGGCTCGAGTCTCATCGAGCTAAGGTGGATTGCAGAAATAAGGTCATTGAGTGTCAGGATGATTTGGGTAGTGCAGTTGTGATTTCAGGGATGCAGAGACCCATTTCCTTGCGTATGATCTCGGCTAAGCAACTCAAGCGGAGCATGCGTAAGGGTTGTCAGTTGTTTGCTATCACTATCAGTGATCGTTCGGACAGTACTCCAGAGCATTCACCCCTTGATGATCATGCAGTTTTGAGGGAGTATACAAATGTGTTTCCAGGAGAACTTCCAGGTTTACCACCTATTAGAGAGGTGGATTTCACCATTGACTTAGTTCCTGGATCTGCACCAGTTTCTAGGGCACCCTATCGGATGACGACTTCAGAGCTTCATGATCTCAAGATTCAGTTAGAGGAGTTGTTAGAGAAGGGTCTCATTCGCCCTAGTGTATCTCCTTGGGGAGCGCCAGTCATATTTGTGAAGAAGAAGGATGGTTCTCTCAGGCTTTGTGTAGACTTCAGACAGCTCAATAAGGTCACAATAAAGAACCGTTATCCACTCCCCAGGATTGATGACTTGTTTGATCAGATGCGGGGAGCTAGAGTGTTCTCCAAAATCGATCTCAAGTCAGGATATCATCAGTTGCGCATTTCAGATGCAGACATTCATAAGACAACGTTTCACACACGTTACGGGCATTATGAGTTCACAGTGGTTCCATTTGGTTTGACTAATGCCCCAGCTGTCTTCATGAGCCTCATGAATGGAGTATTCAGGACATTTCTGGACCGCTTTGTCTTAGTGTTCCTTGATGACATATTGATTTATTCTCGTTCCGAGGAGGAACACGAGGAGCATTTGAGGCAGGTACTTCAGGTTTTGAGAGAGCAGAAGTTGTATGGGAACTTGGAAAAATGCAGCTTCTTTCAGACAGAGATTCAGTACTTGGGTCAGATCATATCAGGTAAGGGTATCTCCGTAGATCCCTCTAAGATTTAGGCTATCTTGGATTGGCCAGCACCCACATCAGTCACTGAGGTGAGGAGCTTCATGGGTTTAGCAGGGTATTACCGCAGGTTTGTGCAGGACTTTTCTAGGATTGCTCACCCTATTACTTCTCTTCAGAGGAAAGGGAAGAAGTTTGATTGGTCAGAAAAATGTGAGCAGGCCTTTCATTTTCTTAAGGAAAGGTTAACCACGGCGCCCATCTTAGCAGTTCCAGACCCAACAGAGGATTTTGTTGTTTGCATTGATGCATCACTAGAGGGTTTGGGAGCAGTTCTTATGCAGGAGCATCAGGTTATTGCTTTTGAGTCTCGTAAGCTCAAGGACTATGAGCTTAACTATCCTACTCATGACTTAGAGCTTGTAGCAGTTGTTCATGCACTTGTGCGTTGGCGACATTTCCTTTTAGGTAGACCTTTCATCTTGAGGATAGATCATTGTAGCTTACAACATATCTTCTCTCAGCCGAACCTCAACGCTCGTCAACGGCGTTGGATGGAGTTCCTTTTTGAGTATGACATGGAGGTGCAGTATATCAAGGGAAAGGAAAATGTTGTTACAGATGCACTTAGTAGACGATGGCATGTGCTTGCTTCTTTGACACTGCAGTCAGATTTGAGAGGTAGGATACTTGAGCATCTTCCAGAGGACAGGTTTTATGAGGGTGCTAGACAGATGTTGGATTCTCAGGGTTCTTTTGAGGGCAAATATTCTGGATGCATGTTAGAGTCAGATGGTTTGCTTTGGTTCCATAGGTGCATTTATGTGCCTAAGGAAGGTGATCTACGTAGCTTCATCATTACTGAGGCTCATCGAGCCCCATACGCAGCACATCCAGGAGTGAAGAAGATGCCTGCCAATTTGAGAGAGTTATATTATTGGCCAGGTCTTCGTTGAGACATAGCAGATTTTGTAGCATGGTGTCTTGAGTGTCAAAGAGTCAAGGTAGAGCATTCTCATCCCACAGGACTTTTATACCCTCATGATATTCCTGAGTGGAAATGGGATGTGATCTCCATGGATTTCATAGTAGGACTTCCTATGTCCTCTTATCATCATGATGCCATTATGGTCACTGTGGATAAGTTGACCAAGGTTGCGCATTTCTCGCCAACCAAGGTCACCTATAATGCACAGGTCATCACCAAAGTGTTCATGGAGGATATTGTGAGATTGCATGGGATTCCGAAGATGATCATTAATGACAGAGACACTATCTACACATCAGTTTTCTGGACTTCTTTTCAGGAGGCCTTGGGTACACAGATTAATTTCAGTTCGGCATATCATCCAGAGACAGATGGGCAGACAGTGAGGGTTAATCAGGTTCTTGAGTACATGTTGAGGATGTACGTGATGGACCAGCAGAAGAAGTGGGAAGACTATTTACATTTAGTTGAGTTTTCCTACAATAACAGTTATCATAGCTCCATTGGCATGGCTCCCTATCAGGCTTTGTATGGACGACCTTGCAGGACACCTTTGAGCTGGGACAGACTAGATGACAGGATTATTTTGGGGCCAGCTTACCTTCAGGATTTAGAGCAGCAGGTTGCTCTGATTCGGCAACGTCTTGAGTAGGCTAGAGCATGCCAGAAGGCGTATGCGGACACCAAGAGGATCGATCGTCACTTCTCAGTGGGTGACAAAGTCTTCTTAAGGGTTCATCCTCATAAGAGTCTGATCCATTATGGAAAGGGTTCTAAGCTACCGCCTCGTTTTATGGGGCCTTTTGATATTCTTGAGGTCATCGGTCCAGTTGCCTATCGCCTAGTTTTGCCACCACGCCTTGCACGGGCCCACGACATTTTTCATGTTTCTATACTACGTAGATATGTACCAGATGTTTCTCATGTTTTGGATTAGTCGGCATTATAGGTAGAGGACGGAGGGCAGTGGAGATTGGAGCCCGTACGCATACTGGAGCACCGGAGGTTGGCCCTTCGGGGTCGAGATTTGGACCAGGTTAGAGTGCAGTGGGATTGATATGACGAGTCATCAGCTACCTGGGAGGATGCTACACCATTGAGGGCTAGATATCCCTATCTCTTCCAATGACTTCCAGGAGGAAGTCTAATTCTAGGAGAGGGGGATGTAGTGCCCACATTTTTATAGCTCCAGTTATCTGTTGGTTCCTTTATTCCTAGACATGTTTTGTTTGAGACTCTGATAGACTTTGGAAATTTTAGTATGATATTTTATCTGCATGGACATTATGGATTTTTGGGTGCGTAGCGCCAATTGGACTAAATTTGTATACTAATACATTTCTTTGATGTTGATGACACTAGCAGGGTTATATGGAATATTTATTGATTAGATGTTAGTCTCTTGTGGTTAGTTTGATTGATGATATAGTGTTTTGGATTTAATGATGGTGATTTTCATGCTAACCTAAGTGTATGTCGTTACAATTTTATTTGTGGATGATTCATGACAAACTATGTGGATAATTGGATGCATTGCACTACCAATTGTAAATTATGTTTGGACATTATAAGTTTGATTGATATTCTGATGTATAGATGATGTTTACTATATTGGACAGGTGCGGTTAATGTGTGCAATGAGTGTGCAGGTGATAGGTATAGGAGAGCATGGGTTTCAGGGCAGCTACGCAATTGTGCACAAGCGGCCCACGGGCTAAGTCCTAACCATGCTAAATGTTTGAGGCCTTAGATTAGATGTATTTAATTGGGCACCATGGGTGAACCCTCAATTTGTAATGTAATTATGTCTTGTAAAATTAATTGTGTTTAGGGTGTGTTTTATTAAGTAAACTAGCTTAGAGGTTAATAATCTTATCTTAAGTTAAGTGTTGGTTTTGGGAAGTGTGTGTGTGTTGGTAGAAGGGATTGGGGACCACATGTGAACCTTGGGTGAACCCCACACCCTCTACCCTTGTGCCCAAGCATGCCAAACCCGAAATTGGGTTATTTTGGGTAATTTTAGGGACCCCTTTTGAGTTTGGGGGTTCCCTTAGCATGAAAATGGGCCCTTGGACCCTACCTAATAGGTAGGAGGGCCTATTTCCAAGGTTTGGAGGGAGTTTCCCTCCCATTTAGCCCTCTTTAGTCACCATCCATATAAGATGGTTGGATTGTGTGAAAGTGTTAAAAGTTGCTCCACTTTGTTTTATTTTAGTTTTTAGTATTTTGGGTGAAAAGGGATAAAAGGTGAGTTTACTCTTACTTATTTTGTTTTTGGAATCTTTGACTCTTGAGAGGAGAGGGGGTGACACTTGTCACTTTCCCATTGGTGAGGAAAATTTTGGGATCCTCTTTTTATTCTTCCTCATGTGGGAAGAATGGGTCTGCTTGGTTCATTTTTTTTGGGGAGCACTTGGAGAATTTTGGAGCTTGGAGGGAAGCTTGGACAAAGGGGAAAAACTTAGAGTTTTGGAAAGCATATTAGAGGTAGGGTTCTTATCCTTTTTCTTCTTAGTTTTTTTTATCTTGTATGTATGCTTGATCAATGAGATAATGTGTGTGAAATATGTGTTGAGAAGTGTATGATGAATGTAGTTGTTGTTTGTTCTTGTGGTTTTCTTGTTTTCTCTCCACCATCATTTGGATTGATGGTTTTTGGAGAATGTAGGGGAAGAGAGAGGGATTTCCCTCTCAAACCTCATGGTTGTTGGTCAAGCCATGAAGGTCCCTTCTCATCCCCTCATATGGTTTGAGGTGGGAGAAAGGTTCATATGGCTTGATCCTTTCCCCATTCTTGGTGAGGAAACCCATATGGGTTTGAAAATCCTCCCAAGAAGGATCTCTATAGTATAAGGAGGAATAAGGAGGATGTATGATTAGGAGGTATAATGAGTTTTTATATATATGTATTTATTGGTGCTCCTATGGTTGGACACCTTGAATTGGGCATCCTTCTTCCTCTCTTCCCCCTTGTGAGGTTGACATTGTTCTCCTCAGGTGTGGTTTTCATTGTATAGTAGGTCTAAGTAGTTGAATGGTCTTATGTTTTCTCTTGTTGTGTGTTTAAACCCTATTATTACTTGTGCACATTGTGGAAGCTAGTTCCTCTCTCCCATGGGCTTGGGGGAGGCTAGCATGACTTCCAACCATGGAAAGGCATGTGATGATGCCTATTGGTTGGGTGGTAAACAAGCCATGTTCTCTTGAAGTTGGATTCTTGTAGGAGTAATGGAGTTGGAGCTCATGTTGGAGATAGTTGAAGCCTCTTGCCATCTTGGTCATCCTCATCTTTTGTGGGCATTCTCTTCTTGTTGTAAATAAATGTGGCTTGTAAAGTTCTCACTCTTGTACATCACCATTTTGTACTTATTGTTTCTTGAAAACATAGGTCCTTACGAAGAAAGTTGTTATTTTTATTGTTGCTAGAATCTTGTAATATTATCATTGGAAATCATCATGAAAACTATGAACTTTTTACTTCAATGTCTGTTGTTGGAAGGTGTTGTTTGGTTTAGAAATCTACTCAATATATAGTTATGCAATATACACTTGAAAACTTGAAATATGTAGTTGTGCATTGCATATAAAATAAATTTTTTTTTTAGTGTGCTTGCATTTTATTTCAACAAAAAAAAATATGGCATTTCAGGTATTTCAATATTCAATTTCCTTAGTTCCTGTAACAATTCAAAATCCTTGATTTCTATAGCCTCTTTGAATCTCTCTGGAAATGGAGTCTCAGTAGTGTTGTTATCTGGCTCATTTTCTTTTCTTTCTATATCCTCTTTTGGAACAATAGTACTAGGGATTTCATTTTCTTCTATCATTTCAGTGATTATAAGGGGTGGATTGTTAATGATTTTCTCAGATCTAGTTTGAATATCTTTACAATCTATAGCATGTAAATCAATTGATTTTTCTGGTTCTACTCCATAAATAGGAGTTGTTTGTTTGTTTCTTGGATTTTTTACTAGTTGTGTTGGCATTTGCATTTGGACTACATTCTCAGTTTGTGAATTCTATGCAGGAGATCCCATGATAGCCTGTTGATTCTGATTTGGATATGTTTTCCTTGAGAATAATTACTAGGGTTCCATCTAGGTTATGACCAAGCATAAGTATTTCCTTGACTAGCCCATGGTTTTTGATGTCCCTAAGTATACCAAGCTTGATTTTCCCAATCTTGAGGGTTCTAAGTTGGTTGAGGTACCCAAGGTGGTTGTCCCCAATTTTTTGGTACTGATTGAGTAGCCCATGGCATCATCCAAGGATTAGGAACTGATCTTGGCATAAACTACCCTTGGTTAGGTTGTCTCTAAACAAAATTCAATTCTTCTATTGTAGATGAGCACTGGTTTGTTTAAGCTGATTCTTAATAATGGGAAGTAAAGAACAAACATCAGTATCATGTTCTTTAGATTCACAAATAAGACACATTTCTTTTTATCCAAAGGACAGTCTCTTAATGCATGATTCTTCCTGCATCTAGGACAATACATAACAAATGGTTCAGTTTTGGAATTTGATTTAGCTTGTAATCCATCCATAGTAGAGGTTAATTGCACTAAAATGTTTGTTTTAAAGTTTGATAACTCATCCATTAGTTTGTTCATATCTGGATTTAGAGTTTTCACTAATTTTCCTTTTCTAGGTCCACCTCTCATTCTGGAATAGCTTCTACAAATCTCTTTGATTCCATTCATTCTTATCTAATCAATGTCTCCACCTCCTATCAAGTTAAGGTATTCTCTAGAGTCATTATACAGAACTTTAAGAAAAATGGTTTTACTTAACTCCTCAGAAAGCGCAAATCCACATCTTTTGCTAACAAAGAGGAATATATCTAAATATTCTTCTATGTTTTCATCATCCTCCTGCTTGATTTTGAAGAATTCTTCCTTCCTATTTCTCCCTCTACAATAATCCTAGAATATTTCTAGGAAGGAAGTCTCCATTTGTGCCCAAATGCTAATAGAATTGGATGGTAATCCCATGAACCACCTCATTGATGCATCCTTCAAAGTGGATGGAAACAACTTGAGTTTTTGATTATCTATTTTATAATCATAGGTATGACATAGTACCTTGAACTCAAACAGAAATTGGTCATGATCTTCAGATGACATCCCTCTAAATGTGGGTAAATGTGCAGGTCAGATATTTTTCATTGATGTATCATCATCTCCCAATTGGATTGGATAGGAAAAGGTCCTATCAGGTTCTCTCTCAACTTCTCATGCCATTTTAAAAATATTTTCTGAATTTTCCTCCCAATCAATGTGGTAACTGGTATGCCTTTGGGAAGGTGAAAAATTAGGAGTAGGAGGTTGACTACTCAATTGAGAATCGAAACTCACCCTAAATGGATATTGAGTAATAATCCTTCTCCTAAAAGTTCCACTTCCTTCACGTGACTGATCTAAGAATTCCAAAAATGGCAATTTTGTTTCTTGTCTGACAGGGGATGATGGTACCTCCAATTCTTGATCAATTTCCTTACTTTGACTAGAGGATGTTATGAATTCTTGTGAAGATGTTTTTGGGAGGAATCTACTCTGTGAGTCTCTTGGTCTACTCATATATTTTGTGATATAGCAGGGAAGATCCTTCAACTACTAGATGTATGTTTTATTGCTATTGCTAACACTTAATTAGAAAGTTCCAACAATTTTCCCTGGTAATGGTGCCAAAAATGATGGGTGTCATTATTACCTTCATTTAATCAACTTCTTGTTGATGTCATATCAAACCAGGGGTGTGTCTAAAACTATATGAAAAAAAGAGTAATCTAATCAATCTAGTTGACTGTAGTTATTTTTGTATTTTTTGGGGGATCTTTTCAATGTCTTAAGGAATTTTTGGTAAAACCTTATTTAAATCAAACTATGAAAACTTGCTGAAAGTAAAAACAATGAAATATTTGTTGAAAGGAAACACACTGTGCAGAATGGAAACACACTTGCTGTTGGAAAATAAACACACTTTCTTCTAAAAGTAAACACACTTGCTTTTGGAAATAAACACACTCAATTTAGAATGCTTGAAAACAATTGCAAGAAATAAGAATCTATCTAAACACATGCAGGAACAAGTATACAACAGAGTTGAACTGAAAGAATTAAAACAATACAGAATTAACAGATCTAAGCTATTTACTAAAGAAATATAAATACCAAATAAACAAATATCCTGGTCCTTGGGGGAGTGGGCCCTTGCTCTTCCTCGAATCAGGATTTAACAACTCAGAATTCTCTCAAATAGGAATGGATATTTTATTGATAAAACATTCAGTATTACAAAACATACTGGATCTAAGTACTTAGTCTATATTTATCTTCTTTGTTCTATATCTATCTCATATCATATTCTATATCTCTATTATCTATATACTACAGGTCTGCTTTTATATACATTTTACAATCACAGTTGTCTCAACGATTATGATGAAATTAAATCATGCCCATAATAGATGTTGAGTCAGATTTTGGTTGATCAAATAGCTATAAGATAACTCTCCTTGGATCTACATTCAGAAATCTTCTCTTCCTTTCCTGATTGAAAAGGTCGTAGATGCAAAATCTCCGGATGTGGTTAGAATAGATAACTCCCATCAGCTCCAGAACTTCAAAGAAGTTCCATAACCATAGGAAATTTTTAAGGATCAAAACCGTGAGAGTTTTGGAGCTATCCCTAGGAGTTCTAAAACTAAGTTTGAAAATTCTAGAACTAAATACTAGAGCTCCGTAACTAAGTCTGAAAGTTCCGGAACTAGATGATGACTGTGTGATGGAGTTCTGGAACTAAGCTGTGTAGGAACAGATGTTGCTGAAAACATATTGAACTCTTCCTACTTCATTTCCTCGACTGATTAAACCTACTTTATTACAAAACTGAATTCAAACACACACTTTGTAAGGAATTCTAGATTTTTTGACATTAGAATCACAATCAATCAAAAGACAGATAATTACATCCTAACCCATATCAAATCAACTAAAATTCACACAATACCATCAAACTTAATAAAAAGGAGAGTAAGATGAGATCATATATTATAAATTAATCAGACATATTCTTGCCTTATCAGGTATGATAAAACCCATTCCCAATAATTTATCCAGTTCCTCATTAACCAGGAGGGTGACGTGAGGATGCATCTTTCTAAGATTCTATTTGATGGGCTTTATGTTTCCATGTACAACAAGGTTATGTACTACCAATGATGGATCTAGGACCAAGATATCTACATAGGACCAAAAAATATGTATGATGATTATCGTAGAATCAGTATAAAGGTATTTTATTTTTGCGCTGAGAATTAATTTAAACCACCAACAACGACATCAAGAAAAAGGTTTGTAGAGGCAAGATCCTTGTATTGGATATGACAAGAGTTTTTGTCACCATATAAATTAGAAGAGCTATCCTAATGCCTAGAAGAATTAGAATCGATGTCTGAGGGCTAAGCCCTGTAACGTCTAATGCTGATGTCGTATTTGTATGCTTTAAAGTGTGGAGTTGGAATAGGATATCTTATAGCCCGTTCATTTTGTACACACATGTTCATTATCGCGCATGTTCGTACCTCATTTTTTGGGCAGGCATATTTTTTGGAGATGGTATGCAGGAATCCACTGGTGCCTTTCAGGGAATCAGGTTGTGGGAGAATCCAACTTTTCTCTTCTGCTTGAAGGCCGCCAGGAAGAATTATTAACATATAATTTTATTGGATCATTTAGATTTGTAAATTTTCCCTACCGCATATCTTTGGTGATATGGAAGATTAGACATGGAGGGTTGCTGAAGGTGCAGACTCCTTCGTAGCCTTATCCAAGGACCTTCATATCCTATAAGAAAGCGAGAAGTTAAAAGGGGAAGTGTCTTTATACTATAGTCTGTCTTGATCACTCAAGTGAGAGCTTAGACTGAATAAACACAAATTTTTAGTAAAAAGGCATTCATAGATCTATCGAGAGAAGCTATGACAGACTCTACAATGTGAAATGGTAGGATCTCCTTAATTAGTAATTTTTTTCCTCCTGATATATCTCGTTACATTGATGGTACGACCTGCATGACATGGATCCATGGGTGGCCAAGGAGCATGTTAGGAAAGTTCCAAGTCAGGGCATGAAAATTGTTATCGTGATATGTAGGCCCCACTTAACATAGGAATAATTATAGTACCAATTGGCTCACATTCTGATTGTCATATGATGTGATGGTAATGAAGTTGAGAACTCTAGGGCTAACTTATGGGGTGCTCCCAATTGCCTAACTCGCTTTAAAGTATAGATACTTCAAACAGACTCTCTTTTCCACAAACACCTTTTTATATAATTTTTACGAGTAAACACTACTTCACTGTACAGGTAAGTTTGGGTGTGTAACGAGCATCATATGTAACCTCATTTTGGATAAAAGTAGGTGTTCACTAGTATAAGGTGTTCACCACTGCTTGGGAGGGTGCGAATGATTAATGTCTTTGACACTCCTAACCCCTGAAGTGTTTTATAAGGATGTCCTTATGAACCTTCATTATTAAAAATTCTAAGCATTGATCTATCAAATGTTTCTAAGAGAGCATATCAACCATCCGAGGGATAGTTAGAGGTGGTTTTGGAATTACAAGGCGATTTTCTGTTGTTTGTTATGGCACAATCTTGGGTTCTTGATTATTATAGCGTTTTACTGATCATTGAGGAAGAACACCCCGATATGTGACTCAAATGGAGTATTGGTTTGGACAGAAATGTAGTTGGAAGTTTGGTAGTTCTTGGAAATGAATTTGATTTGGGCTTCTTCTCTCCATATTTTTTCATGTTTAGGGCAAGTCTCTTTATAGATTCCTATTTTTTGGTTGTGCTTGTTAGGTTTTAAGTGAATCGACCCTCCATTTTATCCACTATTAATAAGATCCGAGATAAATTTTTCTAACAAAAAAAGGAGAAGGTGGAAGAAAGGAGGTAAACATTACAAAATGGGCTTGGAAAAGGAGAATGGGTGAACAAAATAGGGTACTGGGAATGGGGAAGATGGAAGGGACGGGAGGAAGAGGAAATGTAGGTGAAAGGGGATACAGTGGGGGAGAATGGACGCCGTGTGGGAGGGTGAGAATAGGGGACGTGCGGACGAGCCGCGAAGGAGAAAGTGGGACTATACTAAAGAGGGAAGGATGAGAGGGTGTGATAACGTTGGGGGATAGAGGGAGAGAGGGAGGAATGGGACGGAAAACGAGGCGAAGTAGGGGGGGAAAACGAAACCGACAAGGGCGGAGGGAGAAGAATAAGCATGGGGAATGAGGAGGGCGGAGCCAGACATTCGGCAAAGGGGGGAGAAGGTAGCGCAGAAGGGGGTGGAGGATGAATAGAAAAGAGTAGAGCTAATGAAAGAGAGAATGACAAGGAGAGAGAGAATAGATATATTTGGTGATTGTAGGAGAGGGGAAAAAGGGGAAATTAGAGGCGAAAAGTAGGTAGGTAAGCAGGAAACCAGGAAGAGGGAATAGATGCGAGCAGGGGGGGGGGTTCAGAGAATAGGACGTCGAAGGTATAGGGAAAAAGGAAATATGGAAAAAAAAAAGAAGGAAAGGCTATAAGAATGTAAGGGGGAGGGGCGGGAGGGGAGGTCGCCAGAGCGCAAGGAGGGAAGAGGGGATGCAGATGATGGAAAGGAATGGTGAAAGGAGGAGGAGATTGGCGAATGAGGATGGGCGAGAGGGGGGGAGAAAGGAGGGAGAGAAGAGATCGAGTAGGAAGTGAAAAGGGATTAGTGGGCGGGAGAAGCTTGATATTGAAGAGGGAAATGAGTGTAGACGGAAAGAGAGGGGGGGGATAAGAATAGAGTAAGAAGGAAAAAAGAGAAAGAAGAAAGGGTCAAGTGAGGGAGTGTGTGAGACAGGGGAGATAGTGAAATGAAGTGTCGGCAGTGAAAGAAAAAAAAGAAAGAAAGAAGAAATTAGACTAAGGAAAGGGGAGGAAGGAGAATAAAAAAAAAGAGAAAAGAAAAGTTTCAAAAAAAAGAGAAAAAAGGAGAGAAGGAAAAAAAAAAAAAGAGAAAAGAGAGAAGAAGGGAGGGGAAGAGAGTATGTTGGGGAAATGAGCAGGGAGAAGGTGCGTGTAAGCTAGAATGAAATCAACTTTATAAATTTTATCTGTTTTGTGACTTTTCACACAATGAACTCATAGTCTTCATGATATTTATACCATACTGGGATTAGTGCATCATCAACGTAGGGTTTGTGTAAGGATAATGGACCATGTAACTGTGTCTCACTATTGTAGGATTGGGGAATTAGTCCGTGAGGGATGAACACTTTAGCATTTGATTGTGGGTTTGAATAGTCCTTTAGTAAGTTTTAAAAGGAAGACAAATTTGAACTGCTTGTATACGTTTTAGAATCAGTTCTACCATTTCCGACGACATTATATTTGTTGAAGACATTTTGTTTTTCATGGTTAGAGATTCACGTAGTAGTTGGACAAGGTTTAATGTCCATGTAGCGACACATCCTTTTGATCTGCTACCTTTCTCTATAACCTATTTAAAGTTTTACACATTCATTTGTAAAATAGAAGCAATGTCTGATTTGGATTAGGAAAAAAAATTCTAAACCAACTGTTCGCTAGAATTGAACCAGGGAGATGCTAGCCACCCTTGCCATATTTGTAGAAACCATAAATTTCATTAGGTCTTGGTTGGTTTATGCAAAGTCGCAACACCCCCCGATGACCTAGTTGATATGCCATTGTGCGTGATTGTACCACATTATATTTCCTAAGTGTGGACATTGTGAATGGATAGCTCTTCGAAGAAGGATGGTTCGACTCCTAACCTACCTACCACAACTACTCCGACTTAGGTAAACTAATTAATAAATCCTAATCTCATACTTCCCAGATGATATTGAGATATAAAATCATGACATAAACTACACTAAAGCATGACCACACCAGAAGGAGTGTTGTATAGATTCCTACCCTACAAAAAATGAGAAGTGAACCTAGCAAGGGGTGATCTTGCACCACAACTAAATCAAATTCGATGCTCAATTTTTCAAATAGCATACCAGCCAAAATATGCAATGAAAAGTAAAATACATAGATCAAGAAAGCAAATGAAATGTAAGATGAATACAATAAACCATGAATTAATTAAGAGATCAACACAACATAATATTCTTTGGGCTCCCATATGAAATACACAATACACTGCGATAAACGCAAAAATAGGCCATGAAGCCATTACAATGGTTTGAGGAAGGTTTGATCCCAAAATAATAGGTGCATGAGAGGAGAGAATGACAACAACCTTTTGTTATGACCTTTAAATTTATAGGGCATTATGGAGGATAAGAGAGTCTTAAAAATCAGATTTCTTGTTTCAATAACTTGTAAAACCCATCATGACCGCATACAAGTGATGGAAAGCCAATAGCGTCCATACCCTTCTTAATGTTTCCTTGTTAGAAGGAAACATGACCATATCTGACATAATGGCTTTTACCTACCCCTGGCATTGTTCACTGTCCCAATTTTGAGGTCCAAAGATCTCGTTAAAATTCTGAATTTGGTTTGTTATGTTGTAGATCTCGTTCCCATGTTCCAGGACTGATCTTTGTGTGAAACAAAATTCGTGCTCAGTTATAATTTTAGGGTTTGAGGGTCTCTGTAATTTTAGAGTCTTACACCTCAAAAACTCATTGCTCCTTGCTTCCATCATGTTCTCATGTTTCCACTTCTGTTTCCTATGATTTTGTGATATTTTTGATAACTTGAGTTCAAGAATATTGATCGTTTGACTGAGAAGGTCTTTTCCTTTACGTTCTGGTCTTGTAAGAGTGAGTTTAGGTGATTAACCTCCCCAAAGCTACTCACCAGCTCTATGAGTCTTTTCATCTTCATCACCTCAAATGTTTTTTTTGTAATGCTAATGAGATGCTCTTTGTCCATTTATCAAGACCTCACATTGAATCCTACTAGCTCTAAGCAAGCTACTTTACTTCATTTCGAACTCCTTTGCACTTCCTGTGTTGTTGCGTGGGGCGAACTCCGGCAATCTGCGAACCGACAGGACTTGGGCATGAGACCTCTGGTTAAAACAGCTTCACCTTTGTATTCACTCCTACACACCTGGAACACCCCATGGCTTCATACCTACATTGGCTGAGAGCTCTGTGCTCCACTTAGCGCTTCACATGGCCTTCATGGTGTTCCCTAATTCCTCTCACTTACGTCCACTTCTCATTTTCTGCCTGTTCGCATCTGTTGAGCGCCTCGTATCCTCATTTCCTTCTGAACCCTTTGCTCAATTTAATTTCCTACTGGCACCTGAAAATCCCAATTCTTCAACCTTTTTCTGACACTTTGATTACCAAATTTCTCCCATGGACACCTATTCAACCTAACTCGGGCAGTCTCCAATGCATGCAAAATTTTAGAGTTCGGTGATCTTGTGGGTTTGGAATGGGGCACTTATCACTTGCTCGTCAGTTAAGAACCTCTATCCATGCAGTCCCAAGTTTGAAATTTAGAATTCGGTATTTGGGCTTTTCCTTCATAATTTGGGCACTTTTCCCTTTGTGCTTTCACTCACCGATTTTCTTAAGTGAAATATGAAGTCAACCTCTGAAATACATTTCAGATTTTTAGACCTCTTCATTGTAGGTCTCAAGCTCTTTTTAATATTGGACAAGCTCTTTCTCCTCATTAAATTTCCCACTTCTCCGTGGGAGATTAGGTATTTGAATTCAAAGCGCCCTCGGAGCACGCTCGCCTATTTAACTTGGTCGATGCATCGAGCTATATCAAGCTGTGGCTAACTCTGCTCGCATTATTTCCCTCCACTTAACTCGTTCACTCGCATTGGTTTTGCCTCTTCAAAATGCCATGCGCTCAGTTTCGCGTCTTCGTGTTCATGTTACGTCGAGGCTCCGAGCTTTGTAAAATGACCTCGACTTTGAGTCCTCCCTCCTTTGTTGCTGGCTCGGCATAAACCTAAGGCTGGATCACATTTTCGGATGCTTTATGGTTCTATTGCCTTCCATTTTTCTTTCGAGGCACATGCACTCTAATTGAGTTGACGTGGATCCTACCCTAGCCATTTCCTTTGAGCTTATTTATATACCATCGAGTGGATATAGGTATCTCATTACGTGTCTGACCTTAGCTCCGTGAATGGCTCGAGACACTCCTCCTACGTAGCCCTTTTGTTGCTAACTTGCAAATGTTCCTTCATGCCTCACTATATTGTTCATAGCCTGGCCTCCTATGATATTTTTTATGAGATACTATCCTCTACAACATATTTGATGTCAATCTAAATCTTCAGGATTTCCTAGTTTGCCTTTTGAGACATTCACCAATACCCAACCCATCCCTGGTTTCACATTCGTGATCATCATTGCTCATTCGACGGACCTAATGTACCTTGCCGGTTGGCTTGACTTTTCATTGCTTCCACGGTCCTCATCTACCTACGTATTCATCCTCTCTGATTTTAGGATCCCAGCCTAACTTTTCCAGACTGCATGCACCCACACTTGTAAGATCTAGATTGTTGACATTAGATCACAATCAGCAAAAGACAGAGACCTCCGAACCCGGACAAACAACAATTCCCACACCCACTCAAACTTAAGAAAGGAAGTAGAGAGATCATATGATTATAAGTACGTCATCAACATATTCGTGCCTTTATCGGTATGATAAAACCGTCCCCAATCATGTATATCCAGTTCCTCATAACCAGAGGTACGAGATGCATCTTCGAAGGATTCTATTTGATGGCGTTATTTCCATGTACTACCAAGTATGTCTCCCAAGATGACTAGGACCCAGATATCACATAGGACCAAAAAATGCGTTGATAGGCTCTGTAAACAGTATAAGGTATTTTCTTATTTCGCTGAGAATTAATTTTAACAACCCCCCAACAGACGAATCACGAAAAAGGTTTGTAGGGCCACGAGCTGTCATGGATAACAAATTTTTTGTCACCATAGTAAATAAGAAGAGCTATCCTAGGCCTAAAAGCTTATACCTCCGCATGTCTGAGTGCTAGCCCTGTTACCGTCCCCCCCCCCCTGACAAACTGGGCTGATTCGTCTGTTGGTATGCTTTAAGGTGTGGAGTTGGAATAGGATATCGTTAGCCCGTTCCTTGTCCCCACCATGTACCATTATAGCCCATGGTTCGTACATTCAGTTTTTGGCATTGCATATTTGGAGATTGGAAGCGGCATCCACTGGTGCCTTCAGGTATCCAGGTTTGTGGGAGAATCACAACATTTTCTCTTCTTCTTGAAGGCCGCCAGGAGAATTTCTTAACATTATATTTATGGGGAATCATTTATGATTGGTCCTTTCCCTACCACATCTCTTGGGTGATAGGATAGATTAGAAACGGTAGGGCTTGCTGAAGGTCATACCTTCGTAGCATTATCAAGTACCTTCATCTCCTGAAGAAAAGCGAGAAGTAACATGGAAGTGTCTTTATACTATAGTATGTCTTGATCAATCCACATATTGTGAGGAGCTTTAGCCTGAAGTGAAACAAAAATTTTAGTAGAAGGCATTCATAGACTATGCGAGAGAACTATGAAAGACTCTACAATGTGAAAATGGGTTAGGATCTCCTTAAATAGTAATTTTTTTTCCTCCATGATAGATCTCGGTACATTGATGGTACGACCTGCATGACATGGATCCATGGGTGCCAAGGAGCATGTTATAGGAAAGTGTTCCAAGTCTAGGGCATGAAAATTGGTAATCGTGATATGTAGGCCCCACTTACATAGGAAATATTATAGTACCAATTGGCTCACATTCTGCATTGTCATATGATGTGATGGTAATGATATGAGACTCTAGGTCTACTTATGTGTGTCCCAATTGCCTAACTAGCTTTAAAGTATAGATATTCAAACTAGACCTATTTTCCACAAACACCCTTTTTATATTTTTACGAGTAACACATACTTCAATGTACAAGGGTAAGTTGTGTGTACGATCATCATATGGAACCTCATTTTGGATAAAAGTAAGGTGTTCACTAGTAGTAAGGTGTGCAACCACTGCTTGGAGGTGCGAAGGATTAATGTCTTTTGACACTCCTAACCCCTGAAGTGTTTTATAGAGGATGTCTTTATGAACATTCAATGTATTAAAAATATCTAAGCATTGATCTTCTCAAGATGTTCTAAGAGATCATATCAACCATCCCGAGGGATAGGTAGAGGTGGTTTTGGAATTACAAGGCGAGTGTCTGGTGTTGTTATGGCACAATCTTGGGTCTTGATTATTATAGCGTTTACATGATCATTAGAGGAAAGAACACAACCGATATGTGAATCAAATGGATTATTGGTTTGGACATAAATGTAGTTGGAAGTTTTGTAGTTCTTGGAAGATTGAATTTGATTTGGCTTCTTCTCTCCATATTTTTCATGTTTAGGGAAAGTCTCTTTATAGATTCCTATTTTTTGGTTAGGTGCTTGGTTAGGTTTAAGTGAATCGACCTCAATTTATCCACTATTAATAAGATCCTAGATAAATTTTTTCAACTTTAGAAATTTATCTGTTTTGTGACTTTTAACACAATGATACTCATAGTATTCATGATATTTATACCATACTGGATTAGGTGCATCATCACCGTAGGGTATTGTGTAAGGATAATGGACCATGTAAACTGTGTCTAACTATTGTAGGATTGGGGAAAATTAGTCCGTGAGGGGAGTGAACACTTAACATTTGATTGTGGGTTGAATAGGTCCTTTAGTAAGTTTTAAAGGAAGACCAATTTGAACTGCTTGTATACGTTTAGAATCAGTTCTACCATTTCCGACGACATTTATATTTTTGTTGAAGAAATTTTGTTTATTCATAGGTTAAGATTCACGGTAGTATTTTGAAAAGGGTTTAAATGTCCATTTAGCTAACAAATCCTTTTTGATCTGGCTACCTTTATCTATAACCTATTTAAAGTTGTTGACACAATTCATTTGTAAATAGAAAGCAATGTCTGAATTTGGATTAGGAAAAAAAATTCTAACCAACTGTTTCTCTAGAATTGAACAAGGGGAGTGGCTAGCCAACCCTTGCCATATTTGTAAGAAACCAGTAAATTTATCATTAGGTCATTGTTTATGCAAAGTCGCAACACCCCCCGAATGACCTAGTTTGATATAGGACATTTGGCGTGATTGTACAACATTATATATCCTAAGTGTGGGACATTGTGAAATGGGATAGCTCTTCGGAGAAGGATGGTTCCTACTCCTAACCTACCTACCACAAACTACTCCTAATGTAGGTAAAACTAATTAATAATCCTAATCTAATACTTCCAAGAGGATATGGAGATATAAAATGCATGAAATAAAACTACACTAAAGCAATGACACACCAAGAAAGGAGTGTTGTATAGATTCCTAACCCTACAAAAAATGAAGAAGTGAACCTAGAAAGGGTGATCTTGCACCACAAACTAAATCAAATTCTATGCATCATTTTCAAAATAAGCATAACACGCCAAATATGCAATGAAAAAGTAAATACATAGATCAAGAAAGCAAAATGAAAGGTAAGATGAATACAATAAACCATGAGATATTAAAGAGATCAACACAAACATAATATTATTGCTCCATATGAATATACACAATACACTGCTATAGCAAAAAGAGGCATGAAGCCATTACAATGGTTTGGAGGAAGGCTTGAATCCCAAAGAATAATGAGGTGCATGAGAGGAGAGAATGACCAACAACCTTTTGTTATGAAACCCTTTACAATTTATAGAGGAATTATGGAGGATAGAGAGATATTAAAAAATCAGATTTCTTGTTTCAAATAACTTGTAAAACCCATCATGACCTCTACAAGAGTGATGGGAAAGCCAATAGAGTCCATACCTTCATTAATTTTTCCTTGTGTAGGAAGGAAACATGCCCATACTGACATTAATGGCTTTTACCTACCCTTGGCATTGTTCACTGTTCCCAAATTTTGGAGGTCCAAAATCTCTAAAATTCTGAATTTGGTGTTGTTATGTTGTAGATCTCGTTCCCATGATTCCAAGGACTGATCTTTTGTGTGAAACAAAGATTCGGTGCTCAAGTTATGAAATTTTAGGGTTTGAGGGTCTCTGTAATTTTAGAGTCTTAAAACCTTCAAAAAATACATTTCTCTTGCTTCCATCATGTATCTCATTTTTCCACCTTTCTGTTTCCTATGATTTTGTGATATTTTGATAACTGAGGTTCAAGATATGATCGTTTGAATGAGAAGGGATTTCTTTACGTTCTTGGTCTTGTAAGAGTGAGTTGAGGTGAGTTAACTCACCAAGCTACTCACCAAGCTCTATGAGTTCTTTTCATCTTCACCTCAAAATGGTTTTTTTGTATGCTTAATGAGCTGCTCTTGTCCATTTATCAGACCTCACATTGAAATCCTACTAGCTCTAAGCAAGCTACTTTACTTCATTTACCGAACCCTTTGCAACTTCATGTTTTTTTCTTGTTCGAAACTCCCGTAACAATCTTCTACCGACCTGACTTGGCATTAGACCTCTTTTTAAAAACATCTTCACCTTTGTATTAACTCCTACACACCTGGAACAACCCAAATGGCTTCATACCTACATTGCTGAGATCTCTTTTCTCCACGTGAGCCTCTTCACCTGTCCTTCCATGGTGGTTCCCTAAATTCCTCTCACTAATTCCACTTCTCATTTTCTAGCCTGTCGCATACATGGTTGAGCGGCTCGTATCCTCATTTCCTTCTGAAACCTTTGCTCAAATTTAATTTCCTTAGCTTTCACCTGAAAAATTCCCAATTCTTCACCATTTTTCTGACACGTTTGATTACCAAAATTTCTCCACATGGACCACCTATTCACCTAACTCGGTGCAGTCTCCAATGCATGCAACATTTTAGAGTTCGGTGATCTTGTGGTTTGGAAATGGGGCACTATTCACTTGCTCGGTCAGTTAAGAACCTCTAAATCCATGCAGTCCCAAAGTTTGAAATTTAGAATTCGGGATTTGGGGCTTTTCCGTTTCATAAATTTGGCACTTGTCCCTTTGTGCCTTTCACTCACCGAGTTCTGAAGTGAAAATATGAAGTCAACCTCTGAAAATACATTTCAGATTTTAGACCTCTTCATTTTTAGGTTCTACAAGCTCATTTTTAAATATGGACAGAGCTACTTCTCCTGCATTAAAATTTACCAATTCTCCGTGGAGAGATAGGTATTTGAATTCACAGCTCCCCTTAGCAACGCTCGCCATTTAACTTGGTCGATGCATCGAGCTATATCAAGCTGTGGCTAACTCTGCCTCGACATTATTTCCTCCACTTTAACTCGGTTCACTCTGCATTGTTTTGCCTCTTCAAAATGCCATGCGCTCAGTTTCGAGTCTGCGTGTTCCATGTTTACGTCGAGCTCCCGAGCTTTGTAAAATGAATCGACTTTGAGTCTCCCTCCTTTGTTGCTGGCTCGGCATAAGAACCTAAGCTGGATCACCATTTTCGGATGCTGTGATGGTTCTATTGCCTTCCATTTTTCTGTCGAGGCACATGCACTCTGAATTGAGTTGACGTGGATCCTAACCCGAGCCATTTCCTTTGAGCTTATTTATATACCATCGAGTGATATAGGTAATCTCATGTACGTGTCTCACCTTAGCTCCGTGAATGGCTCGAGACACTCCTCCTACGAGCCCTTTTGTGCTAACTTGCAAATGTTCCTTCATGCCTCACTATATTGTTCATAGCCTGGCCTCCTATGATATTTTTTATGAGATTACTATCATCTACAACATATTTGATGCATCTAAGATCTTCAGGATTTCCTATTTTGTCTTTTGAGACATTCACCAATACACCAAACCCATCCCTGGTTTCACATTCGTGAGTCATCATTTGCTCATTCGACTGACCTATATACCTTGCCGAGTTGGCTTGACTTTTCATTGCTTCCACTGGTCTACAGTCTACCTACGTATTCCATCCTCTCTGAGTTTGTAGGATCCCAAGCCTAACTTTTCCATACTATGAACCTCCATCTACCATGTTTTTCATCTTGCCCTTATGAGCTCTACTCCCATAGTTTGGCCTTGTTATACTCTTTCCACTATTCCAACCTCCTTCGTGGTATGACTCGACACTCCCAAAGGACAACTGAGTTCTTTTCATCACCGAGCTTGCACCCCTTAGCCAAAAAACTTGTTCTATGTAGGCCAAGTTGGTCTGACCCCGAGTTTGCTAAATGAACTCCCTTATCCTTATTGCATTATTTCCTCTGCAAGTCACGAGATCTGCCTCAAAACATTCAAAATCAGCTCAGTGAGCTAGGGGAGCTCACTAAGCCCACTACTCCATGTCATTCTAACCTTGTCAATGCACCTCTCAAACTTGGTCAGCTCGCCGAGCTTTATTTTTTCTTGGAGCTCCTAAGGGGCTTGTTTTGTAAGTTTTTAACTGAAGTGGGTCTTCCGGGGCCGCTTTTCATTCCTAATAAAATCTGAGTCCATTCAATACCAAGAAGAGGAAAAATTTCCTATTATGGTCTTGACAACTGGGTAAGTGTACCAATTTGGGGGGCCAAAAGGGGTCTTAAGTGGATGCATTTTTCTAAAAAATAAAAAACTTCAACTTGTATGAGTTTTTTGAACTAGTTACACTCAAAATTGGAAGATGTTGTGTAAACATGAATCATAACATTTTGAGTCTAGTTTCTAAGCTACTAAATTTTATTGAAAATGGATAAGCTTAAGTGGTTCAAATAACTAAAATACCAACAAGTGCTCCTATTTTTGTTAAAAAACATAACAGAGTGACTTTTATGCCCACCACCATTTTTTGAGCACCATTTAGTAGTTTTGAAAACCCTTTGGTAGAAAGATAGCTAGGAGCATCTAGTTTGTGCTATAATTTTTTTTAGATTTTTTTAGCAAATATTTTTTTTGTGAGTTTTCTAGTACATAAATTTTTTGTTTTGAAAAATAACAGAGCTCCAACCGTGCCCCCCCTAACTACCTCAAAAAATATCGAAAATTAGATTTTTTTTATGAAAATGTATAGAATTAGGTCTAGTTTGTGCTAGTATAATGTTTTTTTCAATTTCAATGACCCAAAACAAAGATACACGATGAAAGATAGACATATTTAAACTTCAAAAATTAGCTATAAAAAGGCATAGTTAGAAAATAAATAATATGGAAACCTTATATTAGTCAGAAAATTTAAAAATTTATATTTTTAGAAAGAAGAAACTCTGTTGTACATCGTGCTATAATTTTCTGTAAATGAATCGATTGTTTTATGTTGATTTATCATGGAGGAAGTGGTATTTTTTACATTTTCCTGAAAAAATGTTGTTTGTTGTGTTTGTGCATGTCTATGCCTCAGGCTTGGGGATCCAAACTTGATCCCAAGCATTGAGGCATGGCTTGGAAAAAGTGAAAACGTAAAAAGCGTACGCGTTATAACGCGTACGCGTTCTTTATAGTATAAACATTTTATATGCTTTGGGCATGCTTCTATTTAAAAAAATAAATTTTTAAGCTTTTCATTTATTATTATTTATATTTTATTATTTCTTATACTTTAAATTTATTTGAGTATATATAAGAAATTAGGGTCACTCTACACCTTATGGAACTAGTCTCATAGCTCCATTAGTCAGGGTTTAGGAGATAGTTTTTTATAGTATAATCTAGTCATTACATAGGTAATTTTTAGGATTTCAACATTCAACCTAAATATTTTAGCATTTAAATTCTAAAACCGAAACCCTAAACACTAAACATGAGGCCCTAAACCTAAACCCTAAACCTTAAATCATGATCCATAAACCCTAAAACCTAAACCATAAACCTTAAACCCTAAATCCTAAGCCCTAAACCCTAATCCTTAAATATTTATCCCTTACCCATGAGCCCTAAACCCTAAACCTTAAGCCATAAAACCTTAACCCTAAACCCTAAACCATGAACCATGAGCCTTAAATGTTAAACCCTAAACCCTAAACCCTGAAAACTAAATACTAAACCCTAAACCGTAAGCCATAAACCCTAAATAATGAATCCTAAACCCTAAACCATGAGCCCTAAGCCCTAAATCCTAAATACTATACCCTAAACCTTGAACTCTCTGACCTAAACCCTAAACTATAAACTGTAAACCCTAAAACCAAAATAATAAATCCTAAACCCTCAACACTAAATCCTAAACCCTATAACCTAAACCTTAGACCCTAAACCCTAAACCATAAACCCTAGATCCTAGACCCTAAACCCTGAACCCTAAGCACTAATCCCTAAACACTAAATGCTAGAGTCCCCGAGATCTAACCCTTAAACCTTAAACTCAGTAACTCCAAACCCCGAACCTTAAGCCATAAACCATGAACCATGAACCCTAAAACCTAAACCCTAATCCCTAAACCATAAACCATAAACCTTAAGCTCTTTAACGCATACAACCTAATCCTTGAGCCATAAACACTAAACCTTAAACCTTAAGCCCTGATCCCTAAACCCTAAACCCTAGATCCAGAACCCTTGAGTTCTAACCCCTAAACCTTAAATCTGTAACTCCGAACCCCAAAATATGAGCCGTAAACCCTAACCCATGCAATGTAACCCCTAAACCTTAAACCCTGAGCCATGAACCATAAACCCTAAACCTTAAGTCCTATATGTTAAATCATAAAGGTCCTAAACCCTAAACCTTGAACCATGAACCATGAGCCATAAATGCTAAAATGGTAAACCCTAAAAAGTAAATCAGAAACCATAAACCCTAATCCATAAACCCTAAACTCTAAACCCTAAGCACTAAATCCTAAACCCTAAACCCTGAGCCATAAACTCTAAACCTTAAACCCTAATCCCTAAGCCCTAAACACTAAACCCTAAACCCTAAGCCCTAAACACTAAACCCTGTAACCCTGAAACCATTACAACCTAAACCCTTAACCCTCAGACCCTTAACCTTGAGACACAAACCCTAAACCCTAAAACAAAAATAATAAACCTTAAACCCTGAACACTAAATCCTGAACCCTAAACCCTTAATCCTAAACCCTAAACCTTGAACCCTGAGCCCTAAGCACTGAGCCGTAAACCCTAAACACTAAATCCAAGAATCCCTAAGCTGTAACCCCTAAACCTCATATATTTCCAGTAGGTCATCATGGGTGAGTTCATCTTTTTGAATATCTTCGGACCATATTTCCTAGTCTTGTGCCTGGAACCATCATTTAATTCTGACTTTCACAACTACCTTGTTTATGAGAGGTGGGAATTTCCATCCTTCAAAAATATCAACAAATGAAAGACATCAAAATTTTGATGAATCTCTTTAAATTTATTTCCTACGAAGTCGATGAACCCTTTGCAGTTAAATACTCTCTTTCAATACTAATAAGAATGGGCACGACATAGAACATTACAGTGAGTGAAATAGTTCACATGCAATGGGAAAAGTAAGATAGTTATATTGGGTAACATTTATTTGTACCAAATTGTTCTTGGAAATCTATAATTTCCATCCTTTAAAATAGTAGTAGATGAAAGGAATCAAATTGTGATGACTCCCTTGAATGTTCTACCTACGATGTAGATGAACCCTTTTTAGTTAAATACTCTCTGTCAATAATTATTAGAATGGGTAAGAAATAGAACATTACAATGAGTGAATGGGTGAGCCTAATCCACTGAGCCTTAAACCACGAGCCATAAACCCTAACCCCTAACCCCTAAACACCTAAACCCTGAGCCTTAAAACCTAAACCCTGAACCCTTTTCCCTAAACCCTGAACCTTGATCCCTGACCTTTAAACCTTAAACCCTATATTGTAAACCCTAAACCCTAAACCCTAAACCTTGAGTGTTAAACCCCGAACCCTATATCATAAACCCTAAGTGTTAAACCCTAAACCCTAAGCTTTAAGCCCTAAATCCTATAACCCTAAAATCCTAAAACCTAAAACCCAATCCCTGATCCCTAAACCCTAAACCTTTAGCCCTAAACCCTAAACCATGAGCCATGAACCCTAGGCCTTAAAACCTGAAGCCCTAAGCCAAAAATCCTAAACCCTAAGCCAAAACTCTAATAACCCTCAACCCTGAAACATAAACCCTCAAAACATAAAACCATCATCCTTAAACCTTGAGCCCTAACCCCTCAACCCTCAACTCTAAACCCTAAACCCTCAAGCCATGAGCCCTAAACCCTAAATCCCTGAACCTTGAGCCATAAACCCTAAACCAACAACCCTGATCCCTAAATTCTATACCCTGAACCTTGAGCCCTAAACCCTAAACCCTAAATCCTAAACCCTCAACCCTTAACCTTAAACCATAAACCCTAAACTCTAAACCCTAAACCGTAAACCTTAAACCATGAACCCTAATCCATGAGCCCTAAAACTTAAACCAGTAAAATTTGAGCTATGAGCCTTAAACACTAAACCTTAAACCCTAAACTCTAAACATTGAGTCCTGAAACCATAAGTCCTAAACCGTAAACCCTAAATCATAAACCCTTAACCAAAGGAAAGTCCTAATAAGATCACTGAGCATATTTCAGTGTGTAGTGAATAGGTGTCTAAGGTGATTGATCAACTCATTTAGTTTTGATATGAGAAACTACTTCCTCTGAAGGCCTAAAAAGGCATTTTTGGCCATTTTGTAGCTAATTGAACACCCTTCAGAACAAGCTAAAATGAGCTAGTCATGTCACTGAGGTATCAAGGACCATCATGTGTGAAGTATC
Organism: Taxus chinensis; assembly: GCA_019776745.2. Classification (NCBI taxonomy): domain Eukaryota; kingdom Viridiplantae; phylum Streptophyta; class Pinopsida; order Cupressales; family Taxaceae; genus Taxus; species Taxus chinensis. The sequence goes on along the minus strand of CM034150.1, from coordinate 763,301,121 downwards.
TAAGGCATTTTTTGTCTCCATAAGAGACATATGAGCAAAAAAATGTACGAGAATCATGAATTTAATTCCATGAAAGGATGCTTTTAGAGCTAGGAAAGGTGAGGGGATGATCTTTATATGGAGCACCATGTTTCTAGGAATGAGCAATTATCTAAGTTCACTTGATGTAATTCACTTGGTACTATTTGTAAGAAACTCATTCAACACCTAACAGTATTATCACACATTAAGGAGGAGGCACATTACAATCACCTCATTTTGGCCATAGGACAAGACTCCTATTCAAGAAACAATCCTTTATCTACAAAGTGAGGATCTCTTTTTAGTAAGAAGTAGACAGGCATCATAAAGGTGATTCATGGTCACTAAAGTGAATTATGGACCAAATTAAAAAATTGGTACCAATTCAAGAAGAGGTAGGGCCAAAATCCATTATTTATAAGGTCAAAAAACCTAAAAAATGACTATATGCTTTTCCAAAACAAAGACTGACTACAATATATATGCCCTGAAAGTTTTAGATCCTTTGCTCAAATCCTAAAAATGAGTAAGTACTGACCAGATTAGATTTTGAAAACCTATCTTCTAGATTATAACTATTGGAGACTATGTGACCACTTCTATCAGGTGCAGAGTGAACCTAATCTCTTACATTTACTAAATTAAATTTAAAGTATAAGAAATGATAAAATAAATCTTCTACAATTATTTTTGTAAGTATAAGAAACTAAAATACACATACATAGTCCATACTATACAAAACACGTACGCGTTTTGACTTCTCTAAAATGCGTATGCGTTTTACTTTCTCCAAAACGCGTATGCGTTTCCTGGATTCTTTAAAACACGTATGCATTATAGGTTTGGTAATTACCAAACCAAAAAATTAAAATGTGAGCACCTTTTAGAAAAATGCGTACGTGTTTCGTCTGATTTTCAGGTTTTTGTCCACTTTTTGGCCCCCCAACTTCGTGCACTTACCCACCCTAAAATTATTGAAATTGTTCTTGAGAAAATGGGAAACCATTTGTTAAGCCAATTCTTCCCTGTTTGGTGCATGTATCCTACATACCCTTGTTGTCCATTTTTCCCGAGGGGAAAAATGGATAATAATCGTTGTTTAGAACTACACAAGTCAAACATGGTAACATCACTTTCTATGTTGAACGAGAAGTGGTGTACAAATATTTCTACTAATTCAGGTCATGTAAAGACAACCCCTTTAGGTATGTGAAGAAACCATTCCAAAGATTAACCTCCTAGATTACATGGGAATAAGCATATAAGGTAGTTGTCACTATAAGCTACTTCTTAGCATACCATGAAGAAGTCCTTGACGTGATCATGTGGGTCACTTTTACTTTTATATTTATCAAATTTCAGGTAGTCAATCTTTTTAGGGATTGATGTGCATAACATAGCTCTATCAAATGGGTAAGGACATAGTTCTTAGAATTGGTATTTTTTACTCTGTCCAATATTGTTTTCCTGAAGTTTTCTGAGTATATTTTTTATGGACTTCCACTCTTATGTAAAGCGTTGATATTTGGTAGGGGAAGCTGGTATGTACACCCAACTATACTTTGATGTTTCACCCTCTTGGTTTTCAATATGAATTTCACTATGTTTGGCCTTAGGTTTTTCTTGATGCATGCCTTTGTTCGTGCCCTTATGCACATGGGAAGACAAGCTAGCTAATTGTCAACTAAGAACTTATAGTTGTTGTTGTATAATGGCTTTCTCATTTAGGGATCCTTCTAGGTTGTCATGTGGAAGAGGTTGCTCTTTGTGCTCATGCTCCACCCTAACTTTGCAAGGTAATAAAAGAGGTGGTAATTGATAACCACTCATGTGTTTAGGTATCTCATTTTCACTATTGTTGTTGTGGGGACCCGAAGTAGAAGCAGTCTTGGGTTTAAAATGTCATCCATGTTAATAAGAGGAGGACATTGTACTTCTTCATTGTGGACGTTATTGCTAAGTGCAAAAAATTCATTTTCTTGTGGAATATTGACACCTACTTCTACAACTTGTACTAGTAATCTATCCCTATTTAGGTAAAGGAAATTTTCCAAACAAGTGGGATGAAACTCAAAAATCATACTGAGGTGAGTCTACCTCATCACCACTATGATCAACTAGGTCTTTTGTTTATTTTTCTACAGAGAAAAGGGGTCCTAAATTATTACCAATGAAAGGATTAGACCCTAATTTATTGGATTCCATCCTGTGAGAGAGGGAATAGTGGGAAATTTTTACAAAGGTTTTGTCAAATGTGATCAAGAACACAACAAACCTGGGTAAAAACCTATAGCACGATGATTGTAAAGGTAAAAAAAGAATGTCCAAAAATGGTAAAAAAATGTAAAATGGCAAATAATAAGGAACCAAAGGATAAAAAAATATTTTCAGAGTAAAAAAATTTTACAAGATGGGAGATCACAAGGAACAACCACACAAGTTCAGAAAACCAATCCAATCTATAAGAAACTACTCCCTGTGTAAAATTTGTGTTAATGGTAGGTTGACACAAAATGATCAACACAATGTCAACAATTAAGTCAAGATTAAAATAAAAAATACGTAAGTATTAAAAAAGGGTTAAACGTGAATTCCAATTCAAAGTATACTATAACCACTCTAGATATAAACAAGGCCCAAATCCCAAAAAAGTGGAAGTTACAAATGCGAGCACTACAATAATACCACTTAGATATGTTAATCTAGATTTGCGAAAAATCAAGATATTAGTATGAAAATAATATTAATATGACACAACCAATGCAAAAACAAAACTTTTCAAGGTTATGAAAATGTTTGGAAGGAAACAAGGTCAAAGTATACTAAGGAGTTTTTAAGGTGTGGGCATCGTAATGATAAAATCTTAAAACTTAAATCAAGTTTAAGAGAAACAAGATATAAGTATAAAAATTGTATCAAAATTATGTGAGAAGCGTAACACCTTAAGGGATGATCGATGATGAAGCAATCCTAACCACAATGAAACATCTTGAAGTGGGTATCAAGACAAGGCTACTCAATATTTGAGGATGTACCAACACACTTTCAATGCTTACTATCGCAATAATAATAAGGAAGGATGCAAGTGGGTGAAAAATTGGTGGACATGACCTTGAGTAACCCTTTGTATGTATGATTTATTTTGTCCCAAAAGGAAAATGAGAAAATAAATGAGTAGACCAAGTGGTGATGAAAAAAACCTAGCTTCACCTTGGTAGAGTTTTTCCTTATTTAACGTACAAGGTAGAAAATAAGACAAAGTAACGAGTAGTAAGTTTCGTGATGAATAAAACATGGTTTAAAATTTGATGGAATCTCCCCTTATTTGACTAACAAGGTTTTGCGTCTGAAATTTTTTTCAATTTGTTAGAGCTATTTGAAACATGATTGGTTAAGGTAAAGTTGGCCCCAATGCCAAATGGCTCCCAATGGATTTTTTCCGAGACACTCGCCAATTATTTCCTAGAGGAGGTATGTATTTCTATAATTTCTTCTAGATAATAGAGCATTACCCCACAATCAAATTAATGAACTGGGCCCCATATGAGAAACATGAAGCTTATATCACAAGGGTTTCAACTAGATAAGTGAGTAAGTGGGGCATTTCCCATTTCATCCACTAATTCCCTCAAGTCGTGGACTACTTTGGGGTTCTTGGGGTAATTCTCATAATGAATTTTATGGATTATGCCAAGATACTTCCCCTAATTAAAGTGGATAAGCCGTAGCTTTTATCCAAACATGCAAATACAATGTTTTTAATAAAGTGGTGTGTTTTTAATCTTTTTATCTTAATGAGGTTTTGTACATCATTGGTAACCTACAACAAACTATATTATTATTGGTTTAGATCAATTTTCTTTGACAAAAAATTATTTCTCCTACATGAAAAAGGCTAATAGTTTTCCATAAGATATAAAACATCATGAAAGAGGATTAAATGTTGTTTTTGTTTCTCAAGATCATCCTAAGATGCAAGATAAGAGTATACACAACAAGTAACCCAACTATATTGAAAATGGAAAAGCATGTAAATCAAATGACTATGAAACTCATTTTAACCATTTTTTTTTCATTCCTTTATCAATGCAATGATGAAGTGTTTTAAAAATGAGATAAGTCTTAAAGTTGTTTCTGATTCCCAAGATCACCTAGAAGGTACGAGGGAAGAGCATATGCAACCCTAGCCTAAGATATGAAAGAATGACATGAATACATAACATTCATTGTAAACATTTAAACAAGTTAGGAAAAGATGATTCAAAATACACCCTGCAAACAGAAGTTGGCACCAAAACCTGCAAAAGGACAAAAACATCAAAGAACGAATTCTGAAAACCTTGAAAACAAATCCCAAATTTAATAGAGCATGGTAATGTGGGACTTTTAACAATATCACAACCATGATAATAGTAGTGCGTCCCTAGAGACACTAGCACGACCGAAACAACAATAATGCGGGGTTGAGACAAAACATAGAATGACAGGAAACAATGTTAAAGTAGTGTGACTAGAGAGACAATAATGTGGGGATAGGTCAACACTAGCATGGATTTGACACATAACACAGGCTGGAAAAAATAGAGTGAAAATAACACGGATAGAGAAACAATAGTGTTGGGTAGGGTTCAAACTGACATGGGCTTGAGACAGAAGAAACTGCCAGACAAAAGCACCATAGTAATGTGACCAAGATGATGGTAGAATGGGTGAAACAACACCAACATGACTAATTTAATAGTAACATGTAGGATCTAAAAGTAGTGCGAGGTAGTTTTACACTGACATGGGGATCTAGTATGATGTCATGAACACATAATTTTGACATGGAAAAACTTAAAAAGGTCAAAAAATTTCCATCTTAACCAAAATTTAGCAACAACCAATATCCTTTGCACCTATAAGTGAGACTCAAAACATGTAAGGTTAACCAAATCTATCAAGAAATGTAAGTTAATTAACATGTGTAAAATAAAGGTTAGAAAAAATTGAAACAATACTAACAAAGCTTGAAATCAAATGCTTGAGACAATGGAGTAAGTCCCATCGGGCGTGCCAAATGTGTACATGTCAAACTAACTATGCTTCGAAAAAAATTTAATCAAACAATAACATCATTATAAAATCTTAACGGAAAATAAATCCTTCAATGCATAAGGAGGATAAACAAATAAATTCTAAGCCATTCCTACTCTTTTTTGATTGATAATTAAAGTATGAACCTAATTATATCACCTAACAATCAAATTGGTGTTGTTTGACTAAAAAATGAGGATGAGATCCCACCAAGAAATGGATACAAGGCCATCTTTGGATCTTACTGTGGTCCTCAATTTGAGCGAATGGATGCAAGATGGAGAAGCTATTTCCAACAATGGAGAATGAATCAAATTAAAATGCCCTTTCTTCACTAATCAAAATGAGGTGTAAGAAGAAAGGGAAGGAGGAGGGTTCCTTATACATATTTTCTATTTGGGTCAGGCTTTCAATTTAGTGGATGTGGGACAAATCCCAAAGAATAAAATACAAAGGATATTCATGTTTAGAAGAATTAATAAAGGATGTGCACTTTATAGGAGTTGAAAGGGGTTTAAATAATTAAATGTGATTAATTAATAGGCAGGGATAAGCTTGTCGAAGATATTTAGATGAGATTTAGAGGAAAATTAACATGATTTGGGGGATGTAAGATATTAATTTAACAAATAAAAAGGGTTTATTGATTAAAATAGAATGCATAATTAACTAATAATGTTTAATTAATGAATTAGAAGTGGATTATACCTAACGAAAGGTTGTTAATTGACATCCAAAATGGGAGAAGGGTTAATTAATTAACAAAAGACCATTAATTAATGAATAAGAAGGGGAATGATAGCTAATTAGTGGAAAAGAGTTAATTATTATGAAAATGATGGGAAAGAGGGTAATTAGTGTAATATTAGTATTAAAACTACGTAAGAGAATTTTATGTGTCTACAAGGAAATTTTTTGTGGTTTACTTTGATGGATGTTTAATGAGGTCTAGTAAGGATGGATGTTATATATAGATTATTCGATTTCCAATGAGTGATTACATGACATAGTTGAGGTCCTATGGTGTGATGTTTAGTTCAATAGTTGAAGACTGGTTCCTGCAAGCAGTTGTTTTGAGAAGGATACGAGCCTTCTTGATAGTGTTATGAAGAATTTAATGGGTTCAAGTTAATGTGTGACCATGGATGATGTTGTTATGTCATATTTGAAATGTGTGAGGCCTTTAGAGGCTTGAAAAAGTATGGTGATGAGTTTGGAGGTCTTTGATGAATTAGGTGATGGGGTTTTGAACTATTTTTGGGCTTGTTTGGTGTGTTAGAGCATGGACGACCTACACGGGTCCATATTATTAGTTGATATTAATTTAATGTTATTATTTTATGTTTTAATGGTTGATCTACTTGACATGGACCGATTCATGTTATGTTTTTGAGTTCAGAAGGGTATAAAGTAAGAATTATGGTTCAAATTTGAACAAGTTGAGAGAGAGAGAGAGAGAGAGAGAGAGAGAGAGAGAGAGAGAGAGAGAGAGAGAGAGAGAGAGATGCAACCTAGGTGAGGAAGTGAAAGTGGTTCAAGGGCATGAAATCAAAGTTGAGGATGTCTAAAAAAAATCTGAAGAATGTTAGAGATATTGTATGGAAGGGTTTGAAGCCAAATCAATCCATGAAAGAAGAAAAATAGAGCAAGTTAAAGGAGATAGGGTTTAAATATGTTTTCAAGGTGTGTGAGATGAAAAAGTGATCTCCATCAGTTATGATAGCAACAATATATTAGATATATTCATTTAAAGGTGATTGAGTGGGTGCTTTATTATCTTAGGGGTTGTATCCTCCTTATGTTGTTGGTTCTCCACTCAATTAGGGGTTGGTGCTCCTTGTAGGGTTGGTGCTCCTTGTGAAGTTGGTGCTTCAATAAATCTCTTTTCTTTGTGTAATATAAGCATATTTTCAGTGAATTTTCTTCACCATGAGGGTTTCCCACTTATATTTGGTGTCTTATGTGTTCTCTCTTGTGTTATGATCTTGTGAATGGTTATTATACATCTAATATGCTCATGTATGGTTATGTATGATTAATGGATAATTGAATTATGAATGTTAACACATGGTAATTGAAGTTAAAGTTTTGAAGGACCGATTCACCCCCCAGTCCCTAGTACTTCCAACATTTAGAGCTCTAGATTTTCAGTGACCTTTTCATTCATGAGTATATTCAAATCGACAGGTATTTAGAAATGATAGTAATGGACCCAAGGAAATTGGATGGGGATCAGGAACACATTATAAATGAGATATTTGGTATTTTTGTATTGGGATATAGATTTTTATTTTTGAATGAATTCAAGGAGAATTTCTAGGAAATTTGTAGCCAAAGCGGTCGTAAGGAGTCTTAAAGAGACAACTATGAAGAGTTCCTTTATTGCATAGTCTCATTGATAGACGGATACATATATGCCTATATTTTTAGTTTGAAATCCCTTTGAAACTTTTTTTGTGTATGCTTTAACGCATTTGTGTACTCTTGTATGGTTAGGAATGTTAGGTATTTTTGTATTTTTGAATGAATATTATGAAATATAGTGTATCATGATAAAAATGATAGATAAAGTTGCACAAAGGGATACAAATCATACTTAGGAAACTCATTTTTCAAACTATGTTGAAGACAATCTGATGATAGGATGATCTCATTCCATTCTTGACCCCATGTAACTAGTAAGATGCAAGGGCTTGTCACCGAGAGCCAAGAAGGACATGAGTTGTATGTTTGAATAATATATGAATAAGAATGATTATAAAGAGAATATAATTTTGATAAAGAATTATTTAGGAACCTGCAACTCAGCCCCAATCAAGTTTAACTAACCAAGTCATAATTATTTCTGCTTATAAGATTTGACCATACTTAGATTTTTGGATGACCTATTGATTGGAAGGATTTGGTTAAGGAATGATTTTTTCTCCTAACATGAGCATCTAAATCATTTTCTTGAGAAATTTAAATATTCAAGATTTTTTTGTTTCTTCAAGGCTCTTTTTCTTATATTTAACATGACCCCCTACATATTTCCCCATGATACCAGTAAGAAGCATGAGTTCATCATGGAAGAAAAAATGTATGTGAGTAAGGGCATATTCCTCCTTTCCCAACCTCATGCTACTAGTAAGAAACACAGGCTCACCATTGAAGACTAGGAGGGATGAAAAAAGTGATTATTTTTAATAAGAATATATGATTTTTTTGTTTTATCTTACCTTATGTTATATTGTGCTTGTTGGGAGGGAACGTTTTCCCTTTGATCTCAACCCCACGTAACTAGTAAAATGTGAGGGCTCATCACCGAAGACTGAGATGGGTGAACAATTTTTTTTGGTGAAATTCAGATATTGTTTTTGTTATAGAGAGATATTTTAGTGAGAGATATGCCATCAAGAAGCTTTTAGAGAAAACAATAGGCAAGAAACACCCGAATTGGAAGAAACCGTAAAAAAGGATGAAACATGCAAGTCCTTATAGGAGCAATGTAAAAATTTGTCTCATGATTGGAAATGATGATGAAAATTATATTATTTGAGAGCATAAAAAAATTGTATAAGTCTCATGATTGATAGATTTTCCAATGTTTGAAATTTTAAGAATCACTTGAATAGTAAATTTTTTATAGTAAAATTTAAACACGATGAAAATAAAAATGAAACAAATGGTGAAAATACAAAAGAACAGTGTAAAAATTCAATGACAATTTATAAATGTTTTAGGTGACATGAGTCGATGGATTTAATAAACTTCTCACCTTGCAAGGTGCACAGATGTTAAGTAGGATTATTGAAATTTTCATTTTCTTGACAAGGGCCCAAAAATTTAGGTTTAAACTTATGAACCTTACCTACTATTTCATCTATTCAAATATTTGGTCTTAGCGTAAGATTTACCAATTTAATGGGATGTTCGTAAACCATTTTTTATGTCATTGGCGCATCATGTTTACATGGACTTGGTGATTCTGGTGAACTTTTTTTTCCACATAGGGAAGTATGGTTGTGTTGGATGTATTTTATATTAAGTTTTTGTGTCTCTTAGACATAGAACATTTGGTTTTTGACACATTTATGTCTAGAACAAGGTTGGGAATGGTAGAATCCATAGATATGGATTTGGTGGAGATTATTTTGCAATCAAAATCCTCTCCTTCCTTGGATATTTCTACCATACATATGTATATGATATTACCAACAGGATGAGAGGCTAAACTGAAGAAATTTCTAAATCCTTGAGGTTCGAAAGGGAGAATGATTGGCGATCAATTCTCTAAGAGTTTTATGATTTCTGCCATAGTTTTTTTGGACACGGTTTCTATAGATGCAACCTTATTTGCATCCATTTTATCCATTTCAATTTTTTTGGCTTATTGACCTCAAATTTCCAAACACCCTTGGTGGTTACAACCCATTCCTTTGAGGAAGGTGGTTTATTTAATTGGTTCACAAGGATTTTAAACTTAGAAATATTTCCCTATTTCTTCTTGAGGTTATCCAAATGTATATCGAATGGCTTAGGATCCCCTTAAGTGATGAATATTTTTCCCAAATGGAGGAATCTAACCTCTTGGAACAAGGTGGAAGGAATGGATTTCATCCTACGAATTCATGGTATTCCCAAGATCATATTCTAGTTTGTCTCCTTATTGATAATGTAAAACTCAGTTAGAATGGTTTTTCAGCTTGAAGGAAACATAAAGGACTATGGTTCCAATTGAGGTATCCTTAAGAATATCATATCCTCCCAATGTGTTTCTAGTAAAGGAAAAATTAGTCTCCCCATATCCCAAATTATACAAGAAAAAAAAGGGAATAAATTTACACAATCCCTGTCATCAATCATGTCCCTCTTTATGCGATTGTTATAGACCCACACTTGCAAGTATAACACAAGATCTCCTCTTTGGGATATTTTTGTGTTAGAGGGCATCTTGCTTATATCAAACAAAAACATAGAATCCCTATTGCTCTGTCTCGGGAGATGTATGTCAAAGTATTAATGATCAATTTAAGCCTTAAGTGGAGGTGTAACATCGATTAAATGAAAAATCCCCAATTCTTCTAGAAATGCAAAGCGATGCAATGGGGAATTATTTAACAAATCTAGGAAAGAAATGTGAGAAAATGTCTTGTTTAAATCTGAAATCAAATCATATCCTCCTATAGATTTTGGGACTATATGAGTGTTATCCTACAAGAGATAATGAGTGAGAAGAGGTTGTTGAGTGTACTCCCTTATCTAAGTCGTTGCATTGATTTATAACTCGACTAGTCCCAAAAAAAATTTCTTGTTTATTGAGTCTAGGATAGGGGTAACTCGAGAGCTATCATAAGTTGAGGTTTTACGCTCATTGGTACTAAAAGGAATATCCTTTTTTATGTTTTGACATTCTACTTTGTCTTCATTTTAATTTTTAGGGAACGGGTCCTAGTAGATTCCTAGGTTTGCATTCTTAGGTGCAGGGGGTCTTGTATAACTAGGTTGCGAGGATCCTTCAAGATTTTTTAGAAACATATCCACAAAGAGCTATCATTGATTCTCTGGGAGTCTTTGAATGAACTTAGTGTAGTCTCTACAAGAGTGTTCCCCATGACCAACTACATAATGAAAAAAATAATATATATTGGGATTATAATCCCTTGAATTTTTTCATTTGGGTTTTGTTGTTGGTTATAACCCCAATTATCATTTTGAAACTAATTTTTGTAATTTTAATTTGTTGCCCCTTAGCTAGGATTTTGGTATTAGTTTTGGCCTTGGGATTGAGCTTGTCAAAGAAGATGTTTGAAATCAATTGTTTTGAAAAAGGGGATATAATTAGGACCTCTTTGATTCCCTAGGTTGTTGTTATTTTGGTTAGTGTTACCATTGTTTGTAAATCCAAGATTATTTTCTTGGTCAGTAACACCATCTGTGGTAACACTATGATTTATTACAAATTTAGGTCCTTGGTTATTGGCTCCATTGTTTTGATAGTTTACATTTTTTATTAGGAAATGAAAATTTTCCATTGGGACCATAAGTCTTATGTCCGATGTCAATAACCTTTTCATCAATGCGAAGGGAACCTTGTATCACCTCCGCACATATACAAAAAGGAAAATTCTACACTTCCTCCTTGGTTTCTCGATTGAGTGAGTGGAGAAAGAGGTCACGAATTTCTATTTGGTCCATGTTAGGAACACTCATTGAAGAATAAATAACTTGATGCCATATTTGAATGAAATGAGAAGCGTATTCATTTTTTTTCTTGTTTAATGTGAAAGAACTCTATGATTCCCATTTTCAAAAACTTGTTCATAAGAAATGTATGGAGCTTAAGGAATTTGATAGTACGAGTCCAAAGTGATTCCTTCGAGGGTCTTCAAAAATATTTTAGCCACTACTGCATCCCAAGGAAGATATTTCCTAATGGTAGTGGCGTAGGCCTTGATGTGAGCATTTAGATGTCCTTCTCCTTTAAATTAAGAAAAATTTGGAAATGTTCATAGAAGCATAACACCCCATATGGTGAAATCAAGGGGTTGTTTCAAGTATTCAACGTAAGTACCCATCACATAAGATTCTACCATTGAAGCTCCTTGATAATTTGGAGGAGGAAGAGGAGTTGGATAAGTTGCTATGTAAGTAGTGGTTGGGGCATACCAATTCCCTTGGAACAATGTAAATGAACCAAGGAAATGATAAATATCTGGTTGTGGGGATTTTGAGTACATGTGCAACTAAGGAGAAATAAGATTATAAAATACATTCATGGGTGTCTAGTTATAAAATCCTACATTGTTGGGAGTGGTGTATGGGAAAGATTTTCCAACTAATCCTTACATGGGGTAAGCATGAGACAAGTGAGGACTCATTCCCAATGTGTCAGATCATGTGATACCAAACATGATCCGAAAATAACCAGATTATTACGACCTGATCTCGGACCCTTATAGGATTTAATTATTTGCCGATAATTTAATCCTTTTAAGTAATCAATTTAAAATAATGCAAGACAATAATGACAATTGCACACAGATTGATTATGGAGTTCGGCAATTTCCTACGTCTCCGGGTTCGTGATCGAACCGTTCCACTAGTCAAAACTTGTAAGTTACAATAGTACTTTCACAAGAAAACCTAATGGAATTTTACTTGCCTACCAGTACACCAGTTCTTCGGACAACAAGGGTGAAAAATAGCACCCGAATTCCACCTTCTTGGCGTACAATCTCCTTCGGCTGTGATCCGCCTTCCTGACGTAAACAATGCGAAGCTAGCACTCCGGTTGACAATCCAGGATTTACAAGTAATTGGTGTGGCTCAATGGGCCTATTGGGTAGTTTACATTTCACTCCCAATCACAAATATTCCATCTAATATTGCCTAAAATAATGGGCCAATAGACAATACTTTTCGACGCATCCCGCAAATAAGCTTAACAAATAATAAGCTCGGGATCGGTGTCTCCGTTGCACCGGTGTGTTGCACCGATGTCCACCGTTCCGAGCTCTAGCAATGAGCTTCTTCGTTGCACCGGTGTGTAATGTGTGTCCCCATTACAATGAACGGGTTCCCTATTTATACAAAAAATAGGGCCCTTAAAAAATGCATTCCATTTTATCCCTTAGGCTAAAAATACCATAGCCCGTAGCATAGAATTTGGGATAAATTTTCCAATTTAACAGATTGCATAGGAAATATCCCAATTTGGGCGGCATTTGCATTTTTAATGGGACTAACTCCCAAGTTTGGCGCGGCTGCATTTTAAAATGGGTTAAAAGTCCCATGCTTGGCACGGCTAAGGTAGTTTAGGCTTTATTAAGCCTTTCCATGCGCCAATGAAGTGGTCAATGACCACGTTGGGCTTATAACCGCCCCCCCTACCACCGCTTCACCTCCCTCACCACGTGGAAACATATGTTTGGCAGCTGTGTAGGAGTTAATATTAATGTATATACATTAATATATATATGTGGCATTGGCATATATGCGCGCCATTTGGAAAGTGGACTTACCAATATAATTTCGACCCCTCTAATGTGGTATGAAATAATTAACTTGGTAATCCTGTAGTCCACTTGTCATCTCCCGATAGGCAAATCGAGCAAATTTGACAAGTGGTGGAAAGCCACGTGTCACAGTGCGATTGGTCCAAATATTGACCAGTTGACCATAATTGACTTTCCTGTTGACTGAACTTTGACCGAACATATCTAGAGCTCCCGATGTCCGTTTGTTGCGTTATCACAGTCGTTGGAAAGCTCTCGAGATGATCTTCTGCAATGACACCATTTAGATATGTTTAGGGAAATTTCAGAAATGATCCCCTGATCAGAAGATCACCTAGGTTCTATTGAACTAGATAAACTTATTGTAAAGGATGTTGCATTAGTTGCATTTTGGTAGGGGTGTATCCTTTGTTTTCTATGGGATACCCCATATTATTTCCCATTGTAAAATTTGGTTGTGGATTCTGGGTATTCTCTAACTCTCTAATCCTACCTACTAATGTAGAAATAAAATTATTTGTGAAGAATTGAGTACCTTGTTTGGGAACATGTTATGTGGGCTTTGGTTGGGGGGACATGTGATACCCCATTATAAATTTTTTAGAATTGGTATTTTTTTTCTCCTTGAAATCAAGAGTTTAAGGGCTTGTAGTTGATACATTATTGTTGAACATCTCAAAGGTACAAGCCTTCATCCTTTCCAAAGACTCATCTATTGTGAAAATTGGATCAATTATCCGCATAAAGATGTCATCCTCCATCGATTGCATGTTAATGTGGGATCTCAACAAGACCCTAGTGCAAGGTCCAGTTTCACCCGTAAAAGTCACATTGTTTGAATTAGATTGACCATATTGAATGTTTAGGGGTTGCTAGACCTCCTCTATTCTCACATCACTTGTAGGATTGAATACATAGCTAAGGGAATCTTACATGTTATTTGTGTAGTTTTCATCCCATCTTGGAAGGGAAAGGGATCATTGAGGTTGAACATGAGAAAACTATCTATCAAATCCAAATGGCCCATCAAAATCTCTTCCATATATATTTGGGGAGGTATAAAAATACCCACAAAATAGGGGAAGAGGGCAAAGGTGGAACAATAGAATTAAAACTAAAAGGAAATAAGAAGGAACTAGTCCTTCAAGTTGGGTTCACCATAATTCATACACTGGAAAAATGAGACATGATTTCAGATGCAGTTGACTTCTTAAGGTCATGTTGAGACATCTGAAGTGTGTGATATTGGATGAATAATTAATAGGAAACTAAAGGAATGTTAGGGGATATGAAATGGTAGCATGAAATCCTAATAGTTGAGTTGGTCAAAGGGATAAACAATTGCTATGATTAGGTAGCGTGAATTCACTATGGTTTGATTGCTTGTTTTAATTTGGTTCCTAAACTATGTTGAAAATTGATTTTTAATAAATAAAGGAAGTAATTTTCGTTTAGATCGAAGATAAATTTGTTTAATATTTTAATTAACTAGATTATTCCTGCACTATAATTTTCCTCCAAGATTTGAATTTCATTAATGTATGTATTATGAATATGGTGTTATTAAGTATACTTAGTAGTCATGTCAGATAGAAGAAAATGGTGCTGCCAATACGACACCACCAATAAAGCACAACACGGTAACAATCAAAGTACAATAGGAATGTTGTAGTAATAGTCAATGGTAAAAATTAAATATTTTTCGTAAGTAGTCTAGGTAATGTTAAAAGGGTCAAAAGTTAGTAGGGTCTACATGATTAGGAATTAGAAATATTATATTTGTAATAAGGACAAGGAGTGATGTCATAAATATTTTTTATATTTATTTTGTATTAAATCTAGAAAGGTGGAACCCATGTGAAAGGATAAGGTTTATCTTATCTTAGAAGATAAGAGTTTAGGTATGGAATATGATTTGCTGAAAGAGATTTCCTATCCTATCTTAGAGATCCGGTGGACAAGCCTGGATTTCTATAAATAGAGAGGCCACCCCCTCTCATTTAGAATGAAGTAAAATTATAATTATTATTATATAAATAAAGGAGTCATTGTAAAGGTGTGTGAAGAAAGCCATCAAGAGGAGTAATTATGGAGTTTCTCCCATAATTATTATTGGGAAACAAGTGGAATTGGTAATAATTGGAGTAATTCATGGGTGAGATTGTAAAAATTTCATGTTAATATATTTTACAGTTGTATTTCATATTTTTCATCATTCTTTTATGTCATAGTATGTAGTATTCTTATGTTATGTTTGCTATTGTGTTTCTAGATTACTACCACCAAACCAAAAGATGTGCATTACTGCAATAATCACAGCATGAGGAGTTCCCAATCGAATATTATCTTAGTTCCAGATTGGTGTTGACATTTTGGTTATGTTGTTGGGACCATTCCTCGTTGGTGGATTTTCTGGAGGTATATTTCCACTTAGTGAGAAATCATTTGGAGGGTAACCTTGTTCTTAACATGAAAATTATCTACCATATTAAGGGTAGTTTTTACCGTACATAGTATTTACTATGGTAAAGTCACTTTTTACCATGCATAGTATTTACAATGGTAAAGTCAATTTTTACCATGCATAGTATTTACCACAATAAAATAAATTTTTACTGTGAATAATATTTACCAAAGTAAAATCAATTTTTACCATGAATAACATTTACCACAGTAAAGTCACTTTTTATCATGAATAGTGTTTACCACAATAAAATATTTATCGTGAACAGTGGTCATTCCCATTTTATCGTAAAAGGTGTAAAGTCACTTTCTATTGTAGTGATTCCAATTATTTATGCACATAAGTCTTACTGATTGTACTTGTGGGTTGGTATTTCATTGTGGTTACTTATGAAAATGGGAAAGATTCTTATTTTTTCAGCCCATTCTAATGAATATGCCCCCTTTTTTCATTCAAGAGTTTAAATGATCTTACATTTTTAATGGCCTCATAAGAAAGGAACAATGGAATGGATTTTTTCCTACCTGTTTGGATGGTTCAATCCTTAAGTGGTTTGAAACACTAGGTGATAATGTTAAAAACTCATGGGATTTATTAATCGAAAGTTTTATTGAAGAATTTGGTGAACAATAGAGGTATGCAAATATCATGATCGAGATAAAAAATATAGTGTAAGGAGAGAAGGATCAGTTAAGATATTATCATGCTCGTATTCTGGAGTTAAGGAGAAAGCCCGATGCCTAGATCTAGAAGGAAGGATTAGCTAATGGGTTGATGAATGGTGTGGATAACATCTTTTGTAAGAACTTCATTCTTGGGATGAAGCCAGAGATTAGACAAAGAGTGAAGTATGAACGTCCAAAAACCCTCCAACAAGCAAAGGATATTGCTAGAAGGAAAAAAGAAAGCATGGAAGAGGAGCACAAAGAAGCTATTATTAAGGCAAAGCCTACACCAACACCTTTGGTCCAAATACCACAACCAATTTTGGTCAATGACAATATTCCCTCTAGTACCTCCACTGAGTATGAAGATATCCTTAAGAAGATGGGCCAGTTAACTATTAATCTTCTTCAAGGAAAAAAATTTAGTTCCCAAAATTTCCAGGGAGATCGGGGTCCGAAAAGAAATATTTATGAAATTGTATGTTATGGTTGTTATAAAAAGGGTCATTATATGTATAATTATCTAGATCGAGCTTCTACATCTAGTAAAAGAGATAATAATGAAGGAAGTAGATGTACTTGTAACAAAAATAAAGAAAGAAAAATATAACCAAGATGGAAATGATCCTAAGAAGATGAAATGAGAGACTAGTAATAAACATAGGAGAAGAAAGTTGGGTGTGTAGAAGAAGGATCATTACCCTCTTCCATTTTCAAACCAGATCTTGGATGAAGTAATTACCCAGGAGTGCTAGAGTTTTGTAGATGGCTATAGCAGTTACAACCAAGTTCATATAGTAGATAAAGATCATATCAAGACTATGTTCACCACTCTTTTCAAAATGTTTGCATATAGGGTTATGCCATTTCGGTTGTGTAATGCTCCAACAACATTCCATCGCTTAATGAATAGGGTATTTTAAACTTACATTGGAAGTTTCATTAGAGTATTCCTAGATGATTATTTTATCTACAAGAGAAAAATGGACCACTTGCATCATATTGAGGTAGCATTTCAAAGGTTAGATGAAGCACAAGCCTCACTAAACCCTACAAAGTGTGTCTTTGTATATTCCAAATGTGTCTTGTTAGGGCATGTTGTGTCCAGAGATGGTATTGGTACCAAGCTTGATAAAGTTTCAAAAAGTAAAAAATTACCATTTCCTATGAATACAAGTAAGTTGAGATCATTTTTAGGCCATGTGGGTTACTATAGAAGGTTCATCCATAATTTCTCAAAGATTGCACAACCACTAACCCAATTCTTGAAGAAGGGTTCTACTTATGAACTAGGAAAAAAGGCACATGAAAATTTTAAACAAATAAAGGAAGATTTGGTGTCTTCACCTATTTTAAAGAATTCAGATTGGAGCAATCCATTCATTATATATACTGATGCTTCAGATTCAACACTAGGGAGCACTCTGAGAAAAAAAGATGACAAAGGGGAATGATCATCTGGTTTACTTTGGGAGAAGACAAATGAGCAGTGCTGAGGTAAATTATACTGTAATTGAAAAAGAGGCTCTAGATATCATTTTGTTGTAAAGAAGTTTAGAAATTACTTGCCAGGGCAGAAATTTACAGTTGTAACAGATCATCAAGATCTAAAATATATTGTGAATAAACCTAACCCATCAAGAAGGATAACAAGGTGGATAATTTTTCTACAAGAATTTGAATTTGATATTATAGATAGGCCCAGAAATAAACATGTCAATGCAGATGCACTCTCTCGAGCCTATGATGATCTAGGTTCATATTGTGATAATGATGATTTCTTAGATACAACATTGTTATCCCTTAACACAATCCCTAGTGAATACATATATATTTGGAATTATCTAATTGATTTTAAGTTTCCTAATGGTGCCAATGAAAATACTAAGAGGAATATTACTCAAGAAATTCAACCATATTCTATTTATGATGGACAGTACAAGAGGGTAGTTGGACGTGATCAAGGAAAGAAGCTAATTGAAGAATTCCACAATGGTACATGTGGAGGACACTTCTCTAGACAACTCACAACATGAAGGATCTTGGATACAGGTTATCATTGGCCAACTCTTTTTAGAGATTGTTATAATTATTGTAACACATGTGATATTTGTCAATCACATGGGAATTGTAAGACTTTATCAACTCCATTATTTCATATTCTTCCACTTGATCCCTTTGAAAAGTGGGGAATAGATATTGTAGGTCCACTGCCAACTATCCCACTCTAAAATAAGTATATTGTAGTTTTCATTGATTATTTAACCAAGTGGGCTGAAGCTAGGCCATTGAAAACAACTTCCATGGATGAAGTAGCAAGGTTCATGAATGAAATAATTTTCACCAAATTTGGTTGTCCATTAGTAATTATAACAAATCAAGGAAGCCACTTTATTAATGAGGTGGTAGAAGCCCTGGTAAACAAGTTTTCTATTAAGCATAGGAAGGAAACAACTTAAAATCCAAACACAAATGGATAGGTGAGAAAAAATTTTTATGTATTAAACCAAATCATAGCTAAAGATGCAGCTTTGCAGGTGCACAAGTGGGATAAGTGGATTCATGCAACATTGTGGGCATATAAGGCAACATGAAAGTCAACAACAAGATACTCCCCATTTCAGTTGGCTTATGGCATTGATCCAATTCTTTCTATTGAATTTGATATTCCCACTGTGAGAATTATGAAAAATGAAAGGATGGGTGAAAGTGATTCAGTAAAAGAAAGATTTGTACAACTTAATTTGTTAGAGTAAATGAGAAAAATAACGAAGGATGCAAGTTATAAGAAGAAAATGAAGTAGGAGTAATTTTATCAAAAGATCCTCTAGTCTCCATTTCATGTGAATGACTTGATCCTAGTATAGGACTCTCAATACAAAAAGAGGAGGCACGAAAAAGATTTTCCTAAATTGATGGGACCTTATAGAATAATAGTTGTGTATGAAAATGGTACATATCGACTAGAATAATTGGATGACATTCCAATTAGGAAATGGGTCAACAAAAAAAAGTTTAAGATTTTCCAGGCACTAGCTTCATATTGTCCATAATAGTCTACTCTAAGGACATAGTAGAAGTTAGGGAGGGGGAAGATGCTAGCACTAGAATTTTCCTCCAAGATTTCTATTTCATTAATGTATGTATTATGAATAGTGTGTTATTAAGTATACTTAGTAGTAACGCCTGATAGAAGATAATGGTGCTGCTAATATGGCACCGCCAATAAAGTACAATATGGTAACAGTCAAAGTAAAATAGGAATGTTGTAGTAGTAGTCAATGGTAAAAAGTAAATATTTATCACAAGTGGTCTAGGTAATGTTAAAAGGGTCAAAAGTTAGTAGGTTCTACATGATTAGGAATTAGAAATATTATATTTGTAATAAGGATAAGGACTGATGCCATAAAATTTTTGTATATTCAATTTGTATAAAATATATAAAGGTGGAATCCATGTGAAATGATAAGGTTTATCATATCTCAAAAGATAAGCCTACATGTAAAAATAAAAGTTTAGGCATGGAATATGATTAGCCGAAAGATATTTCCTATCCTATCTTAGAGATAGGGTGGATAAGCCCAAATTTTTATAAATAGAGAGGCCACTCCCTCTCATTTAGCATGGAATAAAGTTGTAATTATTATTATATGAATAAAGGATTCATTGTAAAGGTGTGTGAAGAAAGGCATCAAGAGAACTAACTGTTAAGTTTCTTCCATAATTATTGTTGGGAAACAAGTGGAGTTGGTAACACTTGGAGTAATTCATGGGTGAGATTGTAACAATTTCATGTTAATAAAATATTTTACAGTTATATTTTAGATTTTTCATCATTATTTTATGTCATTATCTATGGTATTCTTGTGTTATGTCTTCTATTGTGTTTCCAGATTACTAACACCTAACCAAAATTTGTGCATTACTGAAATAATCATAGCACAAGGAGTTCCTGGTGGAATATTATCTTAGTTTCAGATTGGTGTTGACAATTCATTCCTGATTAATTAAATAAAATGAAAGAACCATCTATTTTATTTGTCTGAGAAAAAATGAATTGAAAGGAACTAATTATACAAAAAATATATTTTGTATTTATAGACACCTAAAATTCGCTAACATTGTTTTAATACTAAAATTGCACTAATTATCCTCTTTCTCATCATTTCCATAGTAATTAGCACTTTTCAGCTAATTAGCTAACATTCCTCTTCATATTCGTTAATTAATGACCTTTTGTTAATTAATTAGCCTTCCTATCATTAATGATGTTGATTAATGACCTTTCATTAATTAATAACCGATTCTACTTGGGTTAATTAATTATTATTCATTAATTACGCTCGCAACTCTCACTTAATAAATCACCATTTATTACATAAAATTCCTCTCTTGCATCCCGCAAATCATACTCATTTTCTTCTAATTACCTTCTATAAGCTTACCTCTACCTATTAATTAAAACATTCATCAACTCCCATGAGTTACTAATGAAAAATTAAACTTTTCTAAATCAAGATTACCTTTTATAAAGAAACTTTATCCATTCTTAATTTTATTTTACCTTTATCCCACATTCATCAATTTGCTAGCCTTGCCTCTTCAGGAAATCTATATAAAGAACCATCCTTCTTACCTTTCTTCTTACACCATGCATTGAATAGTGAAAACTATAAACATTTTGATCTTGAGTCATTCTCCATTGTTGAAAATAGCTTCTCCATCTTGCATCCTTTCACTCAAAATTGAGTAATATGGGAAGATCCAAAATGGCCTTGTAGCCATTCTTGGTGAGATTCCATTCTCAATCCTTGAGATAAAAAAAAAATCCAATTTGATTGCTTATGTTCTTCATAGGTTCATAGTTTAAGTTAACAATCATAGAGAGTAGGAAATAGGTTAGCATGTAGTTTCATTTATGTATTGAAGAAGCATTTCCTTTAAGCTCTTATCTTGAAGGTTCATTGTTTAATTAGAATTTATTTTTGAAACTATGTAGATATTAGTTTCAATTTATAGTTTAGTTAATAAAACATGAACGCATTTGACATGCATGGTGAGACTTACTCCATTGTCCTTTGCACTTAATTTCAAGTTTTTGTAGTGAAGTTTTAATTTTGGTTACTAACCCTGTTTTGTACATGTTGATCTAACTTATTTTTCTTAACTTGTTTTTTTTGAGTTTTCATATGTTGAGTCTTCCTTTTAGGTATAAAGGAGGTGAAGTTATGTCAAAATTAGATCTTGATGGAAAAATTTCAATATTTCTTCATGTTTTCATGTTTAAAGCTTCATTTTTCAACATTCTACATGCTAGTTTTGTCAATTTCTTGAAAATATTAAATTCTTGACCATGTAGATTAGTATTTGATAGCGAGACATCTTGTATTTGAAGATTAATGTGGTGGGTTTCTGTCAAAATTGAATCTTGGTGAGAAAAATTCAAGATTGTTCCATGTTTTCAATTTTAGAGCTTACTTTTTCAACATTCTACATACTAGTTTTGTCAATTTCTTGAAAATGTTAAGTTTTTTATTATGAATGTTAATTTTTGATAGCGTTGAGTCTTCTATTCATATATTAATGTGATGGATTATTTTAAAAATTAAATATTGGTTGGAAAAATTTGACCTTTTTGCAGATTAAGGAACATTTTTTTGACATTTTTTGTGTAAATGTTAAGTGCATACATGTGAGCATATGCGTAACCCATCTTCTGAAGGCCAAAATATTTTCTCCCGAACTTGAAATGAATCCATTTTTTACATTGGAAAGGTATTGAAGTGAACTGTGCAATGAAAACATAAATTTGCGTTTATACTTACAAAAATTGCAGGTTTTTCTTTTATTATAAAACTTGTCATTTTCTAACATGTCTAATGTTTTGATGAATGTTGTATCTCCATGCTATACTTGATTTATACCAAATATTGTGTAGACTCTCCTCTTGTACCTTTTGGTGATCTTGAGAATAAAAAACAACTTTTATCTCTATCTTTTTAACATTTGGATTAACTTAGAAATTTGATTATTCATTTTGCTTAAGAGAATGAACATTTATCAAAAAATTTGTATGGTTTATTAATTGCAAAGGTTTCCTTTAATTTTTAGTTGTATTATTTGTTGTGTATGCTCTTTCCTTTCATCATTGGATGATCTTGAGAATCAAAAGAAACTCTTAATCCTATTTCAAATAATGTGATTTGCTTGGAGAACTACTAATGCTTGAGTGCAAGACCTAAAAATGCTTGTAAAAGAAAGGAGTTCGAAACAAAATTTTATAACGACACGTGTGTTGCAGGTTTCCAAACGATGAATGACTAAACCAAATTAAGTGTAAAAGATTAAAAAAAACACACCACAATCAAAAGACTGTATTTGCAGGTTTGGATAAGGGTATGCCCCATCCACTTTAAACTAGGAAATAACCCCTTCGGCATAAGCCTTAAGCTACAAAAATGGGGGTGTTCATAGGAAGCCCAAAGTAATCCATGCGAGAGGGAACCTTGTGAGCGAAACAGAAATTTCTCTGCACACCTACTTGAATATTATACACATGAGATTTAGCATCAAAGTTATCTGTATCGCGACCCCAGTGAGAACACATGATGAATGCATTTATTGGTCACTGTGTTTGCAGGGGGTAAAGTAAAGCCGAGATAACCCAAGACTAGTTGTTTCAAATTTCTTAGTAAATTGAGCTCACATCTAGATAGTTTGTGACACCTAGTTGAGCGAACCACCTAGAAAATCCATTCAGTCTTTGGAGCCAACTTGACTAAATCATTATTGTAAAGATCCATCATTCATCATGAAACATGTGAAGTGTTAATTTTTCTTAGTTTTTCACTCGCCCTAAGGCGAGGAGAAACTCTACCAAAGTGAGACAAATATTTTTCATCCTCACTTGTACTACTTCCTTCACTTTCTTAAGACACTTTTTTTTTTATCAAAATAAGAGTGACCACACGTGTATTTCCAATTGATTGTGTCACCACTTTTATGACCATTTATGCTCATCTATGCTTGCGGCTAGGTTGTCAAACATCTAAAGTGTGTGGGAATATTCTCAAATCATTTATAGCCATTTTGATCTTGATACCCACATCAAGATCATCATCATAGTTAGGCTTGGTTCATCATGCAATTCTCCTTTGAACTGTTATCTTTTTGTATTGTATCACAACAATTTTGATACTTACATCTTGTTTCTTGCAAACTTGACCTAAGTGTTTAGATTGTAACATTACGCTACGTCCATTGTAATAATTACTTAGTATACTCTAGCCTTAGTTTTATTTCAAACATTACCTTGATTTTGAAAGGTGATGTTGTTACCTTTGTGCACGTCGTATTAATATTATTCTGATACTAATACCTTACTCTTTCGTAAAGTTTGGTTAATGTATCTTAGTGGTATTGTTACGTCATTCATATTCGTAACTTCCACTTTTTTTTTAGACTTAGATCTTGGTTGGACTTAAACTTGCTTTTACTATACCTTGTTTGGAAATCATATCAACCTTTTGTTATTTCTTATGTCTTGTTCATTTTTGAACTTGGCATAAGTAGTGAAATTATGTTGATCATTTTACGCTAACCTACCTTTCACACACATTTTACATAAGGGGTATTTCCTTGTAGAGTGGCTTTGTTTTTTGAACTTGTGTGATTGTTCCTTATGTCTATCCATCTTATAGAATCATTTCCAGGATAATATTTTGGGAATTTTGATCCTATTGATCTTCTTGTTTTTGCCTAAATTTATGGTCATTTTTGAACATATCTTTCAAACCTTAGCAAAAAAATTTCCTATCAAGCAACTTTTGCATCAATTGAATATTGGAAATCTTTCCTTTGTATCCTTTATGTTGCTAAAATTTTGATTAATCCTTTGACATTTACGCCTCTAAAATTGTTATCCAAATGTTGTTAGATTATTAATCTTATGTCAACACGATGTATTTTTTCCTTAGCTTCCCTTTGGAAAATCACACAAGAATCCCCTATTTGTTTGCAAATTATCTAGTTGGTTATCATTATGCTACCTGAATTGACATGGAAATTCCTTCTATTTTAAAGAGTTCAATCACACTATCTCAGTATAGGCATTTGGACTTATTGAACACCAACCATGATTGATTATCACAGGGTTCCTTATACGTACGACCAAAAAGAGTCAACATTTAGGCGTTCACATCAAAACACACCCATCATGACTAAACCATGTTTGGTTCTTCACACTAGAGAACCCATTCAGGTAACTCATTCCCCACCTTCATCTCATATTCAGTGGTATGGTTTGGACACTTTTGATCCAAATTATTATTCGGATCCCCCCCACTCTTCTTTTGATTCTAATTAGTCTATCAACTCTAAATTTTGTGCCCATATTTTTCCAACGCCTCAACTCTTTTGATACGAGAGATATTATGTAGATTAATCTATTAAAAATTATTTTAGTGTGTCCATGTTATATGTATCATATAGTCATCATTGGATCACATAGATGATAACTATATGGGGCCATCATCTATAAAAAGGAACTACATAAGAGTGCATGATAGAAACCATAACATAAAGATATAACATACATTACAAGCATACAAGTTGTATACAAGAAAAGAAACACATAAACATTCAAGTGCACAAATCAATGCCACATATACAATTATAGAAAATTCCAAGAGCCACATACAAAGGAAAAATTAGTGCCACATAGACAAATATGGGAATTTTGGAAAAATAAAAAGTAACTGAGGCCACCAAAAAGGGAAACCTAAGTGTTGCACACACATAGAGAATTTTGAAGGTTACAAAAAAACATAAGAAAGTAAGAAATCAAATTTGTGATGATTAAAAATTAGGACACTATATAATCTGTCTGTTAGGTATATGGAATAAGACATACTAGTCCCACACAGTCCATAAGTGTTAGTCCTTAAAAAAATATAAATATAATGTATCTAAATATAATATAAGAGTAATTGAGATGTTAGAGAGAATTTGTAATGAAACATTGATGGAGGAGATAAGGAAGATCCTCAAGCTCATGAATCTAATGATATCCTAGAAGCATGTCACATGTCCTAACATTATCGGTAACCAAGAAAGGTCTAGCCAATAGTAGCATATCCCAATGTGATAGGGAGAACAATGTGTCTGATAAATTGATTAGGAGATTTCACATTGAATTTTATTTGTTTCTTACTATAATCCAAAATATGTAAGAAATGTAAGAGTGCAAAGTTGTGCCTAAGACCACTATCAACCAGACCTAGTGTAGATAGGTTGTTGATTGAAAAAAAGGTTAAACATAAAGAATATGATAAGTAACATCATCCTCAAGTATATCATTGACATCAAATGTATCAATGAGATAATCAAAATGGATGATCATATGTATTTGGAGGAGGTTGTGCCTTATATACATCATGCGCCTATGAGTTTCTATTAGATTCAAAAGTGTGATGATTAAGAAGTGGGTAGTTGAAGATATTAAGATTAGATTATCACTAACACGAGGCTTGGATTTATCAGGTGCATAATAAAATTAATAGCATTGGTATCAGTTATATCTTACATAACATGTTGATGTTTGAAGTATTTATCAGTGAGTTCCTATACATCTATGATAGTAATAATAGGCATTATATAGAAACCATTTATCTTGTTATTTTCTCAATCATCCCAATAGGGGAGGTAAATATAAGATTCACTCTCTTTTTTTTATCACCCACACCACATATTAGATGGGAAGTCCACCATGTGAATTTCCTTTTGCGAATCTTATAAGTTGAAGCTTTGAAGGTTTTTTT